>CM069231.1:6438665-6950397 GCA_035582765.1 Acer negundo | reverse complement strand
GTAACATCACATAAATATAAAATTCATTTATCGTGTCTATTTTGATTATCTTACATGAACACATCGTATAAATGTAAAATTAACAAGCACGTTTTCCTTGGTTTTTCTCGAAGTTAGATCATTCCTCAAACGAGTGACCAATTTCTTTTAAGTTTATTTATTTATTTTTTATATTTTTTTTTTTAAAGTTGTTTAATTCTTAAGTTACGATGTAATCTCATTATAGATTATGTGTTATAATATACCCTTTGTCTGTAAGTTTTTAATGATTCAGTTTAACTCAATATTTAATAAAAAGAGAGTTTCTCCTTACAATCTACAAATTATCTATTTACACTCCAATTTAATTTTTGTTATTAATGACAATTTTAACCTTATTAAAAAAAAAAAAATTAAATACACTACAAACTAATTAAATTATTAAAAAAAAAAATTTCTCTCCTAAATCATTAGATTAAATATTACATATTAAACTCTCTTTCCTAAGTCTGCTATTACCATATTAAACAATCTTTCTTAATTAATCTCTCTCCATTTGTTTTTTTTTTTTTTTAAATCATGTTTCCATACTTTCTGAATCTAATTAATAGTTAAATATATAAAAAAAAAATAAAAAATAAAAAATAAAAAAAACTTATGAATATTTTATTTTTTTACTAACAGTAATATATATGTTAAAAAGTCAATTTTCAAAATATATTTATATATATTAAAGCTTGAATTAGATTCAATTAAACTAAGAATTTCTAAAACTAATGAAAGAATTAAAGTTCTCTTGGCAATCACATACATATAAGAGTAACAAAAAACATTTTCATATTCCGATTTAAAAAAAAAAAAAAAAAAAAACAAGATACTTGTTTTTTGAGTTTTTTTAATTTTTATTTAGATAATATATACATACATATGGTTCCTAAAAATCAAGCTTATTAATAAGTTTTTTTCTTCTTAATTGTTAGTCTTGTTTGAGAAATAATGAAGATAGAAAATTAGAGATATGTATTGGAGGAGAGAGAGAGAGTTTAATATGGTAATTAAAAATTTATGAGAAAGTATTTGATATGTAATAATTAATCTAATGATTTATACGAGATAATTTCTTTTTTTAATAATTTAATTCAAAAAAGATAAAAAGGATAATCTTGTAACAAAATGAAGTGTCTTTAGAATATTTTAAAATTTAAATTTTAAGAATGAAGTGTTTTTAGAAAATAAATGTAAAAAGAAAAAATTAGATTGTCAAAAGAAGCTCTCTAATAAAAATTCAAAATTGATTGTAATGATAAATTATAAGACACAAAAAGTCAAAACAAAATCCAAACCACATGAGTTTGTCGATAGTCTTAGGCTTAGTTTGGTATTGCTGTGCCGTGGGGAAATTGTTTTTGAATCTGTTGTAGAGAGAATTGCTTTTGGATTAGAAGAATCAACTGAGTATTTAGTAAATTGATTTTTAAAAGTGATGTAGGAATCAAAAGCAATTTCAATGTTTTTGGTAAACTTTAAGTAAAAAGTGTTTGATCGTGCAAATTTACTACATAAAAGAATATTGAAAATGTTTTGAAAATAAATAATTTGTTTTATTTTTGTGTGACCATAAACATGTTATTAAAAAAATAAATAATTTGCTTTATTTTCATGTGACCATAACACATTATTACCTTCTTTTTTTATTTTATTTTTTTATTTTTTTATTTATTGTCATATATATTGTGTATATATCAATAATCTATTGTCTTTTCATTACTGTAGTTTTCTAAAAGTTACAAAAAATGTCTTTTCAAAACTGTTGTTGGGGAAGTCAAAAGTGACCAAACCCACTTCCCTTTAATTTTTCCAAACACCCTAGGTCTAGTTCAGAATCAT
This sequence comes from Acer negundo, assembly GCA_035582765.1. Classification (NCBI taxonomy): domain Eukaryota; kingdom Viridiplantae; phylum Streptophyta; class Magnoliopsida; order Sapindales; family Sapindaceae; genus Acer; species Acer negundo. The sequence continues at coordinate 6,948,531 of CM069231.1, read as the reverse complement.
TTTTAACCCAAAAAGCATTCCCAAACTGAGACTAAATTGAATTGTGAAAAGTTATTATATTATATGATATATGAAGATTATTGTAACTTAATGTTATATAAATACAAATGGACCATTTCATATTTGATTACAGTGTATATATATATATATATGAGTGAGTCTTTCATAAGGGATCCCTTATTTTATTTTCAGTAAGGACCACCATGAAATCACATCGATTTGAATGAATTTTGATCTTAATTTTTTTGTGGATGATAAGTTTATTGAAATCTATCTATGAATAAAATTTGAGAATTTTTCAAGAACTATAATTATTTTTCTTGAATTTTTCTATATTTCACCCATTTTTCCGATGCCTTTATATTTTTAAAAAAATCGGGATAAATAGTTATAGTGTCTGAAAATTTTTCAAATTTTATTGAAAGGTAGATTTTAATGAATTTATCATCTGTAAAAAAATTCAGATAAAAAAATCATTTAAATCAATATGATTTCATGGTGGCCCTTACCGAAATTAAAATAAATGATCATTATAAGGGACTATATATATATATATATATATATATATAATCATATCTGGACCGAATCATAATAAAATTTGGATGAAACTAAGCAAATCAATACTCTACCGTCGACCAATTAATTTCTCAATGGGGTGGGTGGAATAATAACCTTATTGAGCAAGTGTTTTCTGATAAGGATGCTACCTCGATTCAGAGTATCCGAGTGGCTCTAGCAGGGGTGGTGACAAGATTATTTGACATTATGATGATACTAGAAATTTCAGTGTTAAAAGTGGCTATAGGGTGGCTAGGAACCTTGGAGTGTAGGGGAGTTCCTCTAGTGTGGAGCCCAGTGCTAGCTCTAATTGGTGGAGAAGGCTTTGGAAGATGAAAATTCCCCAAAAAGTTTAAATATATGTGTGGAAGGGTTACTGGGATTGGATTCCTACGATGTTTAATCTCCGTAGGCGTAGACTCTAGGTTCAGGACATATGCACATGGTGTAACAAAGGAAGCGAAACTACAATGCACGCTTATGGGACTGTAAACGTTTCAAGATGGTTCGGATGCAATGGCTCCCAGACAAGGTGATTTTAAAAGATAAATATAAATGTTTCTTTGATCTCATTTTGGACTGTTCCAGTTTTCTGTCTCAAGTGGAGTTAGAATTATTTTGTGTGGTTGTTTGGAGAATCTGGTTTTTGCATAATGCATTAGTACATGGGGCTCCACTGGCTGATGTTCGGGAGGTGTTTGATTGGGCTTCTTGCTTCTTGGCTGAGTTTAAGGAGTGTCAAACTGGGATGATTCATATCAGATGTAGGCTTGGAGACAGGAATGTTAGCTGGTCTCCTCCAACGTAAGGTGTCTTCAAGGTTAATTGTGATGCTGCTACTGATGCCAGGGGTGGTCGTACTGGCTTTGGTCTGGTTATCAGAGATTCCGTGGGAGAAGTCGTGGCGTCTTGCTCCCAAATGTTGGTCGGTTACTTGAATCCGCAGGCTGCCGAGGCGTGTGCTATCCTTATAAGTATTCAGTTTAGCAAAGACTGTGGGTTGTATCCTTGCATTTTTAAATCAGATGCAGAGGTGGTGGTCAACTGGATCAATGGAAACAATCATATTGAGTCTGCTTATAGGGCTATATTATCCGATATTAGTAGCCTCTTGGATGAATTGGGTGGTTTGCGTGTTGTTTTTACCCCTAGGCAGGCCAATGGGGTTGCTCACATCCTGGCAAAAAATGCTCTTATAATTTTAGAAGATAGGTTTTGGATGGAAGAGTTCCCGTTTTACGTTTCGAGGTTGGTGCAGGCTGATATGCCTTTATAGTCCCTTGTTGTTTTATGTCAAAAAAAAAAAAAAAAAAAAAAATTTGTGATTCTCAATCTTGATAGCATTACGTTTTCCAATTATATAACAATTTAAGGTTGGTCTTAATTTGGTGGAATATCTCTTATATCTTCACTAAAAGGACGTGGATTTGAGTTCCTCCTATGGTTCCTAAACAGAAACAGCCCCCTAATTTTTAATATTTAAAAATAAAAATAAAAAGTTTTCCAATAATCGTTTTCTTAAAAAAATAAACAGAAAAATGAAAAACAAAAAACAAAAGAAGATTTAAAATATCATGAAAACAAGAACAAAATACAGAGCTAGTTCCATTGAGTGCTTGACTGTTTTGCAAAAACAAAGACAGGTCAGAAATAGGAAAATATTAAAATAGAAACAAGAGGGAGAGAAGGACAATATGGTCCAATAAAGAAAAAGAAGAAGAAAAAAGTATCGAAGCGCATTGATTTCTTTCGTTGTCCTCTTCGATACCCACCAAAACAGCTCTCTCACCCATAAACACCCCCCAACCCAACCCACTAGTACTACCAAACCAAACCCTCCTCATTTCATTTCCACATCTCACATTTTTACATTTCCAACTCTGCAGCCATGAAGCGTACGATCGTTGGTCCACCGGCCACCGGAGACGACGACCATAAGATGAAGAGAATTAAACACGACGATGATGTTGTAAAAAGAGAAGAAGAAGAAGAAGAAAAGGAAGTGAAAGAGACTGGATTCACCAACCTCCACGAGAGCCTCCTTTTCGAGGTGTTGAAACACGTCGACGATAAGACTTTGGCCACGGCGGGCTGCGTAAGCAAGCAGTGGCACAAGACGGCTCAAGACGAGCGTCTCTGGGAGCTGATCTGTACCCGCCACTGGGCTAATTTCGGTTGCGGTTACAAGCAGCTTAGATCCGTCGTGCTTGCTCTCGGCGGCTTCCGCCGTCTGCACTCGCTCTATCTCTGGCAGCTTTCCAGGCAGGGTTCGAATTGGGCTCCACTTCCGATGATCGGGTCAAAGTCCTCGGCCCGGTGGGGGAGAGACGAGGTTCATCTTTCCTTGTCTCTGCTTTCGATTCGTTATTACGAAGCCATGAATTCCAGTAAACGAAGCTGATTGGGAACTCAATTAACTATTTATGTATATCTTTTTATTAATTGCGTTTTTTCCATTGTTTTTCCCATCATTTGGCTTGGATTTTGAACTTATGTATGTAATCTGGGACTAGATCTGTATCCTTATTATATTTTAATTATGAACTAATTGTGATCTGGGTTTATTTTTCTTCTTAAAATCTATGTATAATTGTGTGACATTTTGTTGTACGGATATCAATTGTTTTCCGGTTAATCGGAAATGAAAGGCAGTGTGAAATGGGCAACTAGTCAGAACCGAAAAGGGTCCAGTTTTTATTAATTGAATGTCTGTTAGTGGCCGGGTTGACATGGCTTGATCGTAAGAGACAGAAAAATGGGTATTGTGTCGATTTAGATCTGTAAAGCCAATGAAACTTAAGATAGCGATAACAATGTTGTCGTATTCATAGTTTTGTTACTTTTGTATTTGACTGTCTCTTCAACAAGTCAAGGGCCAGATGCCACCTGCCCTTGGCTTTTTCTGTGCATTCTTGCTTTCATTTTGTTTATAGCTAATGGATTTGTCTGGATGCCTTAAATTGTTTGATTTACTTTCTGTAATTTTGTTCTGGTGAATTTCTTTTTGTCACTAATCACAATTATTATTGTGTCTTAGAGCATCCAATAGACCGGAATTGGGGACCTCCATGACTATATTTAGGGAGGATGGATCGGAAAGTGCTCCTACTATCCCGCTCTCTACTTTTAATTCCGGCCAAAGGCTCTCTAAATTTGGGGAGTTAAGACATCCTCGTATTTTTTTTTACTTCTCTCCTCAAATGAAATGAATAGTCAGGATGAGTCCATATTACTCATATCCAATAGTTTAAATTCATCCTCCCTATTTTTCATTTAGCCCAAATTCTTTATATTTAAACCAAAATAATTCATTTATTTTCCTACATTTTATTGTTTCCAAAGCTTGACTTGTTCTCTCATCTTGCTCGATTTTTTTTTTTCCTCTGGAAATACAGAATTTTTGAACGCATATGGTAAAAAATTAGCTGAACTAATATTTGGATTTCAAAGATATATATATATTTTTGAAGAAAAATCAATGAGAAGTTGATAGTGATTAATTCTGTAAATAATAATATTTTAAGTTTATTTAAGGAAAAGATAGGGAGCCTTGTTAGGATGTTCTTAGGCTCATAATTGTTGGGCTTTAAAGTCTCATGCGCTCAAACCAAATGGAATGATATAATTATTTTATTTGTATGTGGAGCTTTGATCCATAGGAAAATGTCTTCCAATTGAAGTGTGCAGATTTTCTTCATGCGTGATTAAATTATGTAACATTACTCAACTTTTTGAAGTATCATGTTTAAGTCTATATGAAAATAATCCATGTTGGGTTAGCGCAAGTCGCCTTGGAAATTTATCGAATAATCTAAAAGTAAATCAGTTTAATTAATTAAAACTTGGAAATAATAAGGATTTTATAATGGAATTACGTGCAGTTTTGCTTCAAGGGTTGGCAATTTGAGGGCCCAAGCCCTTACTGGACCAAAGCCCTCAAAAAAGCCCTTTAAAATGGTCCTCAAAAAGCCCTTATAATTTTAAAGGGTTTAAACCGAGCCCACATAAGAATATTATGCATGTGGGTATGGCTGGAACCCAGCCCATAAAAAAACAGGGCTTTACACCCGTATTATCACCATATTGTCAGTTTGTGACCCGGATTTGGATCTTTTTTATTTTTTTTTTAATTTGAAAAAAGATCCAACCCAAAGTTTTAACACATTTTTTACCCGGATTTGACCCGAATTTTTAACACATTTTTTTTTCATTCGGATTTTGACCCGATTTTTGTACACATTTTTTTTTTACCCAGATTAATTGGGTCACAATTTTTACAAACCAAATTAATTAAGTATTCTGTTAAAACAATTAATCCAAATATAACAAATTTTAACTCAATCCAAATAGAATAATTTTACATTCTACTAAAAATCAATAGTAACCCAAATCTAAAAATCCAAAATATAATAAAAAATCAAAATGATGCTACCACCTCTTCATCATCTACTCCTTCAATAGTATATACTTCTTCTTTCGGGATACGACCTAGTAATAATAAAAAAAAAGTAAAAATAAAAAAAGTATAATGAACATTAATGGTAGCTAATATTATATAAAGTATAACATAATTTGTCAATAAACCTCATTATACGACTATGTAACATCCACAATTTGTCAATAAAATGTATAGTAACAACCACGTATCTCATTTTTGTACTAGAAGTCCATATATCTGTAGTAATTGCAACTATATTCTCAATACTCTCCAACATTTTTTTTTTTTGTTTTATCTCTTTCGGAAGAAAAAAAAAAAATTTAAAGATCTCACTTTTTAGTGTGTTTCTACTCATTGATTCAAACCTAGGTTGACAATACTCTATCATTTCTTGAAACCCGATGTATTCAACAAAACGTAAAGGAAGCTCATGCATGATAATCATCTTGGCTACTTTAACCTTACCAACATTAGGATCAAACAAAGTATTTGTTTAATTTGTTGCTGCTTGATGTTTGTTAAGACATTTTTCCACGTCTTTTCAAACCAGACGTCCTTTAGTTTTTTGATAAGTAAATTGTGGTGGGTGAAATTGTGATATAATCATAACTTAAGTTTTGTATATAAAATTCACATAACCGCCACATGATATATACCCATTTTGTGTTTGTGGTGGTGAAATTGTGTGATAATAAGTATGAAAACTAATTAATCAATAACAAAGTCAAAAGCAGAGATGGTTTTGTTGTAAAGATGAGACGAAATTAATTAAATTATATGAGATTAATTGATATGAAAATAAAGCAAATCTAGTGATTTAATTAAAAGTAGTACCTTACAAATGGGGCATCTAACTTCGAGAGCAACGGCTCTGGCCTCAAACTCAATAACTAAGAGCCTTTGGACTTCTGGTTTTTCACTGCATTCTTCTTTTGTGCTTCTATCTTCTGAAAATTTAAGATTACAAAAATTTGAATAAATTAAAAAATTCACATGAAAATTATGCAAAAATCGGAAGAATAAAAAGAAGATTATTAAATTTCAATTTATGTGACAAACCTAGAAAATATTATAAAGAAGATTAATTCTTTACCATTTAAAATGATTTAGCTCATTAAAAAAAAAAGAAAAAAAAAAAGAAGGAAAACTTACGTACCACTGAATATGGGTTTCAAGCAATTATGAATGTGATGGCGAGAAGCTTTGTCGAAAGGATTGGTGGCGACCGGAAGCGATGGTGGCACGGTGGCAAGAGGGTAAAAACCACTGATGATGAGAGCTGAGAAGTTGTTTCGTTTTTTTGAAGTAGAGATGCAGATATGCAGATGGAATGGAAGAAGTTAGACAGAAGTTGTCGTTAAACCTAATGGTGTGGGATTTTTGTGGGTTTAAAATTGACCTGGTTAAAACCCGCAAACAGCCCACATTCATGCAGGCTTATAATAAAGGGCTTAAAGTGGGCTTTTTAATGATGCAGTTCGGGTTTGAACCTGGACCACATCATACGAGTAAGAGCTAAACTCTCTGGACCCGGCCCATTTTGCCATCCTTATTTGCTTGCAAGATTCACAGTCTAGAAACTTTATGGAAATAGGAAGGGTTATTCTTGTTTTGTCTGGTAAGAAAGTAACTGTCAAGAGCTAATTCCTCACTTTGCTTTTAGTTTCCACTGCGTTTTTTCTATTTATTCTCTTCATTTGAAGTAGGTGGAGCTGTGGAGACCACCAATGTGTACTTATCTCATATCCGTTAGTATATTTCAGGGACCATTTATATGGAAAAGCGTTGCCTAATATTCATACATAACAAATAATAACGTCTAAAGCAGAAAAAATAGATAAGAGAAAATAAACCAATCACAACACAAGATATACGTAGAAAACCCAAATCGAGTAAAAAACTATAGGCTGTCAGGACGACAAAGAAGGTTCCACTATATAATAAATTGTTACAACCATATACTTCAAGATTCTCTCTAACCTTAACCTCAAACCACAAAGCCTTACCAAGTCCCCAATCTCACAACCGAGTTTTATATCATGACTTTCAGTTTACAATGCTCACAAGATCCTCACTAAGAACCCCCCCTAAATATCCCTTAGGTCTCCCATGAATATCATCAATAGATCTCTAACTTGATCCGTTGATATTCCTTGGATGCCTCCCTGGATATTCCATGCTGTCTCCCCCGGATCTCACCATTATCTGATGCTACATGTTTTTTCGCTTCTCACCTTTAAATCTATTAACATAGATATTAGGTCTATTTATATTAGTTACATGGAGTTTAAGATAAAAGGAAATCCTACTCCTAAACGTACAAAACTTTTTTGTTTCGTAAAAAAGACTATTTCCTTTTATGCACAAGTCTTATTATTCCACGCAAAGAGTATTCCTTTTCCTTCAAGCACAATAATTTCTCAAAAGAACACTTTCCTTTTTCGCTAAATATTTCTCATTCAACGCATGCATACGATTGACTACAATTCGGATCATGGTTGCGCACCTGTTTCCTAAAGTGTTACAAGTCACCTGAAATTGCATCGCTCAGAAAACCGCGGTCCATGCGCCACGTTGAAGCCGATGTCCTTACCACATGTCCACATCACTCTCCACAACGTAAACTTCTAGAATATAACTGATGTCCTTACCGCGTGCAATTGCACAGCGCAAGGCACATCGCTATACCGAAGTGGGAACCGTTGTCCCTTGCACAGCGTTACCCACAGCGGTTTGCTTCATTCTTTTATTCTTCTTCGTCTTCTTGGTCTTCAAACCTCCCTCGAACACCATCTCTAACTTCCAAACATTTCCCACGTCTTTAGGAAATTACACATCAGTTAAGCGTCGTTTGGTTAACATTGGGTTCACTTTAGAATACGAGCCAAAACCTAACAATTCTCCTCTTTGGCAAATATTTCAAGACCTTTGTCCACAGCCACAATTCTCGTCACTGGGAATCACCATACCCCTCCACAAGGTATAACTACTTAGAAACGAACCATTATAAGATTTTTTTAATTTTTTTTTAATTTTTTTGTGTTCGTTGTTCTGGCACCATGTTGAAATACTTTGCTGAAATTGTGGTGCAACTCCTCACGTAAGACTTCTTAGGAGTTCATTAGCCATCGACATCTTTGTCCACCATACACCTTGCATCACCTTCTGACCAATGCCCATTGCACAATTATAGACCCAATAACAGCAACATATCCTCTCCATGACAATGGAGAACCTACCAAAAAGGATAAACGTGTCCTTCCATCACTCAACCCTGTGAAAAACCTTTTGTCCTTATATCACTTATCTTGGTGAAAGACTTGCTACTAGTACCAGGAGTGATTTGCTGAATAAGCCCCGCCCCACACCACACCAGAGACTTCGAGTGTATTTTTTTTAATTTTATTTTTATATTCAATCAGTGTCTTGTGTAACCCATATTGGATCTCCATGACTTGTACCTACCATCACAAGCCAAACTCCTCCTTTATTGAATTCTTATTTTCATCAAACCCTTTTGAGTTCGAAACTGATTTCCATTGCTAAACTCATACTATGCAACCATAAAGCATCATCCCAATGCCATCGAGTCCTATATACGATCTCCTGTAAAGATTTGAAACCTCCATCACCAGCTATGACTCTGATACCAATATATTGGTTAACATTGAGTTCATTGAGAATACAAGTTAAAACTTAACAATATATGTACCACCGAACTGTTAGTTTTCACAAGAAAATGAAGGCAAAATGGAAGTGAAAGTCCTGGAATTGCTATGAAAATTTCATCTGAAATTTGATTCCTCAATGATAATACGATGGTACTATAGTATTCACGAATATGTATGTTGAATATTAAATGTACAGACTGTCATGCCTACAAGACTAGCAGAAGTAATATTTCAGTGCAGGAAACATCCTTGAGATGCAATGCTGATCAAGTGCCAACTTAATCCTGAGCCATTAGAACGATGATTAGTCCACATATTCCCACTAATCTGATGGCAAGATCTCAAAATTATGTGGATTTTATTTTATATATATATATATATATATATATTAAGTGGATTTAAAATATTTATATATATATATATATAGTAATTTTCCGGTGCGGGAAATCTCATACAGAATCGTTGATAGCTACCAGTACTTATTGGATTGAGTAATGCTATACAATCTAAATTTCAATCCAAATGATGTGACAAATGAGTTGTCATCACCACACACAACATGAGATGATATGGTTAACGAAAAAAAACACTTGTTACATCATTTGGGTTGAAATTTGAGCTAAATAGGTTGTCTAGCATTAGTGCATTGGATTATTACCTGTAGCAATATGATAGCTATCAACGATTCCATACAGAATTCCCTACACGTTAAAAATTTTGTATGTATATATATATATATATATATATATTTATATATATATATATGGGACAATTTATAGAATATCGATGTACCCGTATACCGTGTAGAAAATATTGCGATAAAGGTTGGATCACACTTTTTCAAATTACGATCATAATATATTCCTATGGTGTATAGGTACACCGGTGTTCTATAGCCTGACCTTATATATATAATAGTTATCAAATGAGGTATAGCTTATTTTAATTTCGGTAAGGACCTTGATGAAATCACATCTATTTTTATGAATTTTGATCTGAATTTTTTTTGAATGATAAGTTTATTAAAATCTACCTATAAATAAAATTTGAGAATTTTTTTAAGTACTAACTATTTTTTTTTTTGAATTTTTCTATATTTATCTCATTTTTCCAATGCCTTTATATTAAAAAAAAAAAAATCAGGATAAATAGTTCTGGTGCTTGAAAATTTCTTAAATTTTGTTCATAATTAGATTTTATTAAATTTATCATCCACAAAAAAATTCAGATCAAGATTCATAAAAATATATTGATTTCATCAAGATCCTTACCGAAATTAAAATAAGATATACATTATTTGATAACTAATAAATATATATATATATATATATAAATTTTCAACTCAGTGCGCACTGATATAACTTATATCAATACGTTGCATGTGGACCACTAGATTTACAAATTTTGACTCAAGTGTGTATGAATTTGTCAATGCTTCTCCATAATCAATGGTTCACATGCAATGCACTGATGAGGTTATATCAGTGTGCACTGATGAGGTTATATCAGTGTGCACTGATGAAGTTATATCAATGTGCACTGACTAAAATAGGATTATATATATAGTTTTTCTATTGTCAATTCGTCCTGATAAAAAATATATCAGGACGAAGAATGTAGACTATTAGATTTACATACTTTGACTCAAAGTGTATGCACTTGTCAAAACTTCTCCATAATCTATGATCTACATTCTTTGTCTTGGTATATTTTATATCAGGACAAGTTGACAGTATAAACACTATATATATATATATATATATATGAAGTGTGCAAGCCAAAGGGGTGCGCTTACACAATTTTTTGGGGTGTGAAGCCAGATCAGAACTCCAATGTTATTGTTGGACTGCTGGAGCAGTAGAAAGACATTTTATGATAGGGAATGTTATCTACATTTCTCATTTACCTTTCCCACTCATTGCTCGACACGTATATATTTTTTCATTTAATAAAAAACTCTCACTTTGGCTGCAAAACTTATTTACGTATCGATAATGGTTGCTTCTATCATTTCATTATAATGGGTAAAGACGTAAATAAGCTTTACAGCAAAAAGTGAGAGCTTTTTATTAAATGAAACAATGTATACGTGTCAAACAATGAGTGAGAAAGGTAAGTAAGAAAGGTAAATAGCATTCCATTTTTATGATTACTTCCTTCAACCTTAACTAACGCCACACGTGAAATAGGTCACGAGTTACTTGGTCTGATCCAAAAGAATTTTTTATTTTTTAAATTTATTTTTGAAAGGGCAGAAGATTTTATTAAAATGAAAGAAAAATTGTCTAAGTTTAAATACCATTGTTTACCTGCTTCGTACTATTGTCTTTAACACTAGGGGTGTGTTTACTAATCGGGAATGGAAGGAATCGGAATCAAGTTTCACTGGAAAGGGAATGGAGGGGAATTGGAATTAAGTTAGTAAATTTCATTTATGTGTTTACTAACAATTTAGGAACCAGAAATAGAATCAAATTTATCCTCTTTCTAGTGTTTACTTCAACTAAGGAATCAGAATGATATATAGGTGATTACAAAAATACCCTTGTGTATATAATATGTTGAAATATATTTTTTATTATGAAAAACTATTTTTTAAACTGCTCGTAACACTATAACTAATAATTAACATCTTTATATTGTAAACTTTCAATTAATTAGTCAATAATAATTAAAAATTGAGGAGTAATTCAGATTTGAAAGCATAACTAATTTGATGTCGAATTAATTTCTCATATTTAGGTGCTTTTTTTCTTTCTCTAGAAAATTAAAACATAAAATAACTCAACATAAACAACCATTAGCTCACATAGTACTTGATTAATTATTAACTATATAAAAGAAAAAAAAAAAATTTAAAGTCACTGTAGTATATATATATGCAATACATGCTTTACCGAAAAAGGAAAAAAAAAAAAAAAAAAAAAACTTAAACAAAACAGTATATATAAAATTAAAGTCACTGTAGTATATTTATACAGTACATTCTTTACGGAAAAAGATAAAAAACTTAAACAAAACAGTATATATATATATATATATATATATATGAATAATACTGCTTTAGTAAAAAGAACAAAACAAAATGTAATACTGCTTTAGTAAAAAGAAAAAAACAAACAAAACAAAATATATATGAATATGCAATACATGCTTCAGGTAGTGTAAAAAAAAAAAAAAAAAATAAAAAAAAAAAAAAACAGCCATTGCATAGATTTGAACAAAAAGAGAAATCAAAAATTTCATCAACACAGTGCAAGTATATAAATATATATATATATATATATATATATACAAGCACCATGATTTCATACTAGATTTAATAAATATAGAATCAGTGCAACAAGTCAATAATATTCATCAACGTGATTTTTATGCATATTCAAGAAATCTAAGATTTAAAAAAAGCGTATTTATAACAAGATTTGAAAGAAAACGATGAACAAAAAAGAATGACAACGAACAATCCCTAAAATAGAACGAAAAAGTGGAAAGACAATTTTTTTTTTTTTTTAATAATTATTATAAGTGATAATATTTTAGTAAAAATACATGAATTCCTTTTTCATTTAGAAAAGGGAACTTGATTCTTAGGGTGGGTGGGGGGAATCAAATTCTCTTTCCATCAGTAACTTAATTACTGATTTGAGAGTGGGGTCCACGTAACTTAATTCCTTAAAAATTTAGTAAATATTAGAATTCACAAATCGGTAACTTAATTCCCTTTCCTAAGTTTGATTACTGATTAGTAAACACGCCATAAACATACTTAAAAATATAATTATATAAAAAAATATCGAAGGAAGGTGAATACTTTTTATTATAATATAGATCAATAATTATAATTGTAAAATAATTTTTTATTCAAACATTTAAAAATTAACTTGAATATTATGGAAGGTGAATACTTTTTGTATCATGTCTATTTTGATTATTATATTGAATCATAATAATTTAATAGCATAAATATGTATACTACTTTAAAATTTCATAACAATTTTAAAAATCTAATTTATTAAACTCACTTCTGATATCTCCATAGCTCGTTGTTTTTTAAATACAATTATCAGTAATTATTTTTAAATTTACAATAATACTAAACCGGTATTACTAGTTAGAGGCATTCTCTGATATCATTCTTTGTCATTCAAATGGACACTAGCTAGTCCATTGAATGACATTTGTGTAAATAATATATAGAACACGGGGTTATTAAATGATAACATTTTTGTAATTCTAATTACAGAAGTGACACATTTTAGCCTAAGACAATCATATACTAATCACAAGCGTGTTTAACACGGAAAAAAACTTAAGTGCAGCAGGTGTGCTTCCCTGTTACGATTACGACCATGTGGTAAAATTTATCATATAACAATATCAAAGTAAGAGATACATGATACATCCTGTTGCATCTAAGATTTTTCCCATTAGTGCATTCCTTGTAAATTAATCAAATACTATTATTAGGTTTTGATCATTTAATAAATTAAACCTTTTAGTCAAGTAATTACTTAAAATACACTCCCGTTTGCATAAGGTATGACGTGAACAACCACTTTTATGGTGACTAGTCTAATAGTATCTTTTACCATGACTGGAAATCGGAATCAATGCGTTGATCAAAAGAGTAAATTAATCACGTGTTATTGAGGAGTAATTAACTATAGTCAATATATATGTTGTAATTTCTCATGCTTAATCAAAGAGCCAAAGAGATCAACCATGCATTTTTTTCTAACAAAAACAATCTATGTTTCCAAGCAAATTGGCAGGAGAATTCCCTTATCTATAATTCAAATTACTTGAACGAAGTGAATGAAGTTTCCATGCATGATCTTAAGTTGAATCCGAGTCCAAGAGATTGATTCATATTTCTCTATTTTCTAGTATCTGGTTTCATGCTTCAATTCCTACATTTGACTAACCAAACTTTTGACTCAATATTTGCTCAAATTTGATACGTTTCTCCCAAGTAAATAAAGAAAAAAATAAAATCCAAATTGAAATATTATAATAAAATTCAACCTTTGGATTACGATAAGATGTGATTAAAAAAACAAACAAACTGATAATCCATTTTAACGACTAACAAAAGATGAGTGGATCGCATGGTTTTACTTTGTAAGCTAGCTGTAGCTGATTGTGATCTATATATATATATAGACTTATTTACAGAGGAAATTAATTAACTAATGAAAACAAATTGCAGACAAATATTGTTTTATTTATTTGTCCTTTCACGTGTCAGCATTTGTAGCGTTGGAGAATATTAACCCCTCTCCTGCCTTGTGTTTTTGGAAGTACAAGTGCATCTCTAATAATCCAGAAAACAACGTGTCTTTTACTATTAAAACTTAATAGAGAGGTTGAACTGGAATTTTATCCGAGAGCCTTATAATTTTCCGGCAAAAGCCTCTCCAAATCTAAGGAGAGAAGACTTCCTTCCTAAATTTTTTTTTTTACTCCTCAATTGAAATGAATAGTTAAGACGAGTTCACACCCATAATATTTAATGGTCCAAATTCAAGTATTCAAAAACTCTTTCTTTTTTTTTAACCCAAATTCTTTTTTATTTAAACCAAAATTCAACTTTCCAAATTTAAATTTTTTATCCAATTCTCAATGTCTCCTCTCTTCTCAGTTTAACCATTTTTCATTTTTTTTTTTTAAAAAAAAACCCAAAGTCAAGCAACAACTCTTTCTATATTGATTTTTTTTTTTTTTAATTGAATATACAACTCTTTCTTTTATTGAATAATAATATTTCCCTTTTAATTAAAAATAAATAAAAATAATAATAATGAACCATTTTTAAGGAGGTTTGTTGGAGTATTATCTTCTGATATGGCTCTATATTTGTAAAAAATACAACTGACTCCCTAAATATAAAAAAAATATATGAAGTCTTATTAGAGATGCTCTAAAGGTGAACCATATACGCATCACATACCATCAAAACTCTGAGTGGTGCACCTAATGACTCAAGATTGAACATGCAGTGAAGAAATCACACGTAGCACGTATATATTAGAGCATCTTAAGTGTAAGAGTGACTTGTGAAAAGAAAAAGATGCAACATACGATTAATAAACATTCTGTTAATAAGTGCAGTTGTGTATATTCAATCTTAAACTAACGTGACACAAAACATATGGTCTGTTGTACACCTATTTTTTCGGTTGACTCAACAATTATTTAAAACTGATAATAATTTTTTAACTATTTTTTTGTAAGAAAAAAAAAAAAAAACAGAAAAAAAAAAAATAGACACAATGTTTACATGTTTTATCATATCAATAATTATTGGTATTTAAACCACTTTTCGTTGAAAATATTCATAAACACATCTTATTTTAAATAGCTTAATATATATCATTCATCCATACATCCGGCACACTTAAGTTTTTCCGGTAGAGTTGAAAAAAACAACTCTAGACTAATTATACGTAATTAGACAAGGGAAACGGTAAAAAGTCAGCAGCCACACTGATGACATCACTGTCAAATGTGACACCTTGACTATTAAATTTTATTCAAATATCTCGGTTGACAAGAAACTACCATCAATCCATCATCTAATAATAAGTTCATAATTTGATAATATATGATGTAGGCATAAACATAATGTAGCTTCGCATGAACCTCCCATCGTGCTTGAAAGGTAGATTATTATTACCATATTGGTCCTCCCACCCAGCCACCCAAATCACTCAGTTACTTAATATTTGCTTTAATTTAGAGAGCGATGTGCAGACACATACACATCCCAGGCCACCACATACATAGAATACAAGCCAAAACACAAAACAATTAAAAAGAAACTTACCGTAGTTAATGCTAATTCTACATCTGCTAATTAATTGGTTCAACGATTCATTAAAAAAACTTCAAAATTGGACTACATTTTGTTTCCTTTCTTGCCTAGTTCCTCCACAAAACTGACGTCCTCATTCATTCCTTCCAAAAAGGACTTGAAGATCGATGGCGGCCCACGTGTTTGAACGAGCGACGTGCGCACTTCCTGATCTTCCTACTCAGATTATTCTACTCTCAACTTTTTTTCTACGTTGTTGCTACTATAAATAAGAATACAATATGCACATATATTCTCACATCAACAAATCAAACAACACACAGTTTTCTCTAAACATCAAAAAGGAGTTCTAGCTAGCCCAAGTTAACCAAAATCATTCTTTCTCGATCCAGTGATCACCACAAATATATATTTGTATATCCAAATGGCTACAATTAGTTTCAATTCTCTTTCTTTATTCTTGGCTCTTCTTCTCGTAAGCTCTTCTGTGTTTGTTTTAGAAGCTCGTCCTCTCAGACATGTCGAGTCACGTCCCAATTATATAAACAAAGGAATTGAGATGCTCTTTGATGGGTTGTATATCGGAGGGATTAAAGCCGGTGGTCCAAGTACAGGAGGCAAGGGCCATGCATTCACCGACACTCAAACTCTCGGAGGGATCAAGGACTCTGGTCCAAGCCCTGGTGAGGGTAACAAACACACGAATGCTCAAACTCTAGGAGGGATCAAGGACTCAGGTCCAAGCCCTGGTCAAGGTAACTCTCACACAAATGCTCAGATTCTAGGAGGGATCAAGAACTCAGGTCCAAGCCCAGGTCAAGGTAACTCACACACAACTGCTCAGATTCTAGGAGGGATCAAGAACTCGGGTCCAAGCCCAGGTCAAGGTAACTCACACACAAATGCTCAGATTCTAGGAGGGATCAAGGACTCGGGTCCAAGCCCAGGTCAAGGTAACTCACACACAAATGATCAAACGTTCAAAGTGGTCAAGAACTCCGGTCCAAGCCCTGGCGGTGAGGGTCACGCACACACCAATGCTCAAAATCTACAAGTGGTCAAGAACTCCGGTCCAAGCCCTGGTGAGGGTCACGCACACACCAATGCCCAAAATCTACAAGTGGTCAAGAACTCTGGTCCAGCCCCCGGTGAGGGACATTAGGATGCTATAGCTATATATATAAACACAATATATTGATTAATTCTTTCAATTTTTGCTAAAAGCAGATTGGTTCTTTTTTAATTTGTTCAATTCTTTAATGTACGTATCAATGTGTCATTGTGAGCATTGAATTAGTTCTTCTTTTTGAGGGTTATAATGATATAGAGTTGATTACTAAAATACAATAATGTTGTCATTAATTTTCATGTTTTATAGAATGTAATGTAGTTGTTGATAAAAGTCCTTCTTGTATCAACTTCTCTTGGGATTTTTTAAGAGATAAGAGTTTCAATATTCGGATTTTATTTATCTCGTCTTGTATATTTTTATTATTTTGTTTAATAAAACTTCTCAGTGCTGGCCTTAATTTCTGGCCAGTATACATATAATGAAGCATAATTGACTTGATTAATGCATGAAAGATAAGTTTGTTCATTCTTTGTTAGATTTCAAGCATTGGGCTCTGCGCATGCATTTGTGAAAGAAAGCTAATAAATTGCAAACAAACGTTTTTCTTCCTTTTGTGAGATTAAATGGTCAAAAATGAACTTTATTTTTCTCTCTCGAAATGGTAGGCAGCATGAAGTAATTCAACACTTACGAACTTTTAGACTGTCTTTCATTCGATCACATGTAGTTCATACTCATGATTAAAGGAAGCAATTCTCGTTTTCCACGTAAGAATATGTTATATATACTGAATATTTGATAATCTAAATGGAGCTAAATTTGTTATAAGAGAAGTGTTTCAAAAATCTTGATTTTGAGTTAGTCGCAGGCTGCAGCATAGACCAAAATGATATGCGGAGCGTGCGCCACTAGGCATCATTCCATCATTCAAAGTCATAGCCGCCTATTAAATGAGGTCTAATACTAAGACCATGCAATTCTGTTGATATATAAGGGTACATCACACGTGTCACATCCAAATTTATTCCCCAGGAAAGCTCTCGGTGACCGTGATCAGCATGTGTAATTTTTTTTTTTTTTTTTTTTAAAAGTTATATTATAATTCTCTAGTCTGAACCATCTGTTTTGAAAAAAATACAAAAACAGTCTACACATCGAACAAATATCTAAAATCATATATAAGATTCCGACCAACGACTGATCTCTATAGATCTTGAAACAGAGCAAAAGGGTGAAAAAATAATGCCAAATCCAGTTGGAGGGAAGCATAAAATGAGCATTAAACTTTAAAATTATGTGATGATGAAAGAAATAAATCTAAAATAAGCTTCTAAATAGTAAAAACTAGAGAATCCAAACAAATTCCAGACGGTAGAAGTCGGGACTGCTTCAAAGAGTATTTTGAACTATATATATTCCCCGATAATGTTTGTTTTTTGTTGCTTTAGTTTTCAGAAGTCGGGTTTTGAAAGCAGTCAAAATAAATTCTGAAGGAAGAATCTGAAATATTCAGACCATCCAATGGAGATTTTGGCTCATGCATGTCTGTGCGGTAGGTATTTTAGTTGACGTAAGGCACATGTCTTTTACTAGTTTGTTTTCCTTTACGACTATTATTAAAAGGGAAATCCAAACAGAATACTTAGATTAAACTCTTCGATCACATTTTATTTTTAATTATTAT
Organism: Acer negundo; assembly: GCA_035582765.1. Taxonomy (NCBI): domain Eukaryota; kingdom Viridiplantae; phylum Streptophyta; class Magnoliopsida; order Sapindales; family Sapindaceae; genus Acer; species Acer negundo. The sequence goes on along the minus strand of CM069231.1, from coordinate 6,930,291 downwards.
ATACCAACTTTATCAATTATTAATTCAACAAATTATATTAGTTTAAGGTGGAAGTGGCCCTAGCTTGCGACCCATTTATGTTCTAAGTATGATTGGTCATAATGACTCTACTTACTTTCAAATGCATAAATTTAAAAAACTATTAAAATTTTACTAGAAAAATACAAATAAAAAAAAAAAAAAAAGATAAAATAGTAATACATTTTTATAAAAATTGTTAATTTAGAGGGGGTATGGCCATGCTCAATGATGTGTGGCTTCACTACTGCTCACAACATATCATATACTACTAGCATAAAATGTGATTGGAACCAGTATATACATTCTATAATGCACCATATCCATTCAAGTGGCAGAGGTCCATTTTCTAATCGTATAAAAAATTATATATTTAATCATATAAACTTTATATTATAAAATTTTTCCTTCAATAATGAATTTCTGACTCAGCACTTTACATCATCAATCTTCAATTTAACTTGCACCAAATTAATTTCGCATTAGAAGATGATGCACTGTAGTGTAGGAGGGTAGGTGGGCGGGCGGTCGGTCCACCCAAGCAATTTCTCGGTTCATGGACATATGAATCGGGTTAACAAAATTATAGCGTAATTGCTACGTGACACGTGTCAAAAAATAGCTATAGGTACATGGTAATATGCATAGTTGGCAATCAAAATTAGCAAAGTAAAAACCCTTGAAAACCCCTAAATGCCCACCGACCCATCCCCAGAATTTTCGCATCCATAATTCCGACCAAGTCGATCAATTCACACTATTAATTTCAGAAAATAACTCGGGTATATATTTTCCTTTTGTCTGTTATAATCCGGTTTTGTTGTCGCTATCTGGAAAATGGGAAGCTCAAAACTGGAGCCAAGTGACGATTCCGATGACGCCACCAAGATGATGGACATTCACACTGAGAAGACGGTGGCCGACGGCGAGGACTGCCCTCCCATGCTCGACTCTAGTCCCTTCGAAGAAAATGAAAAGGTCATTGTTTTTCATAACAGTTTCCTTTACACTGCCAAGGTACTCTTTCGCTTTGGTTTTCTCTCCATTCAAACAAATAATTACAGTCAATTTTCCTAATTTCTTTTTACAGAATTTCATTACTTTTGTTTCTTGATCGGCTAATCATAAGTTTGTCTATTTTCTATTGCAAGGTGGAGAAAGTCGATTATCAGATGAACAAATGGAAATATTATGTGCATTACTATGTAAGTATCAGGCTATCAGCTTTGCTTTCTTGGTTGTGTAATTGAATTTAAGTGTTGTAGTTGCTTGATTCATGAATGATGGCGTAATCTTCATCTGTTTCGCAGGGGTGGAAGAAAAAGTGAGTACGGTCTTCACGTTTACTTAATTGATAAGTGATAGTTGTTGAATTAATGAATTAGGGTTTATTTTTATGAGGGAGGGAGGCAGGTGGTTTGTCAGAACTTAAAATTTCAGGTCTTATTTGATTTCTTTCATCTTTTCTAATGTTAGTTTCTCTATTTGACATTCTTTAAATTTAGCTTGAAAATATAGTTGTTCCATTAGTTCTATTACTTAATGCAGTTTATGTTTAGTCGGAAGCTTTATAAAACCAATTCAAGCAATAATGAATTATCGTCGCGATTGTTGCTGGTATCATATTATCATTGTTTAGTTTATTTTTGTTGGGAAGAAATTTAATTTTTTTTAATTATGATTTTATAGACACTGTCTAACTTTTAATTATCAACTATGCTACCAACATATGCGATGATTTTCAGCGCTAATTCAAGTTGACATACGTGATCTTCTGCCATTTATTGATGGCTTACTCCACCAATAAGAAACCCCGGGAAGTTGTAATTTTTGATGTTTTGTTTTTTTTAACAGCTGGGATGAGTGGGTAGGTGTGGATCGTTTGATGAAACATACTGAGGAGAACACCAAGAGGCAGCAGCTGCTCATCAACCAAAAACAAGACATAGAGAAGAATCTAAAGTCAGGGCGTGGACATATGAAACCAAAAGGTTCTAAAGGTTAGATTTGTTCTTTTTTGTTTACTTGAAAATTTTACTATTATATTGACTTATTTATAAGTAACTTTTTGCACTCCCATTTTTGAAGTATTTAATTGCATGCAGTAATAAAATATGCCCTCTGTTTTTTTAAATATTTAGAAATACAGAATGAAAGATCCTTCCATAAAGAACGAGAAATACTAATTTATTATCTAATGCCTACATTAGTCTGGGTTAAGTTTTAAGCTTGATAAGCCATAAACTATTATATTATCTTACAAAACTATAAAGCAGGACTCAGTATAGGTCAAAATGGACTGTTGCCTTTGCATATATGTGTTGATTGTGGTGAGACTGGAAGTGAGATTCTAGTCATTTGGATGTTCTCAAGGGATTTCTCTGGTTCTGGATAAAGCTGATTTTTGAATCAGGAAGGAGATGAGTCATTGACAAATAACCAAACAAATAATGGTTTTCCTTTTAACACGAAAATAGACCTCTCAAATTTAGCATGGGTTTGGGATGGACTGTAGTCCTATGAGGACTATTTAATATTATCTATTCAAAAGATAGAGTGAGATGGAATCTTCCCATCTTTCTTCTTTAGCTTTCATTAATTACTTCAGATTCTGTGTTTAGCTTCATGGTGTGGCTACAGGTTCATTATTTTCGGAATTCATTTATGTTTGAGTATTCCAGTCATGTAATAATGTTGAAGAAATATAAGTATATAACCTAATAGAACTGACTCACATCTTTACATTTGTCGAAAGCATGATGTCCCTCCATATGCTGTAATGTTGTGATACATTGTTTACTTTAATGGTTTTTGCTAGCATAATTTATGTTATCTTGTACTGCATGTGGTTTTTGTTGATTATATATCATCACCGGGATGGAAATGGTTTCCGATTCTATTTATAAACTCCTTGTTAAAGTGATGATCCTTTCAACAAGCAAGCGCTTATCGACTAATGTCTCTTATATTATGAAAACCGCTTGATTGTGCAGCTTTTCTATATTTGCATTCACTATGGATATCATTTAGAAATAGTAATCCATGTTATCAAAAGATTTCCTGTGATTTTTTCTAGTATGGAATGATACGAGCTATTGGTTATTTCTTCGGTTGCCATTTATATATAATCAAATATCTGCACCATTACATATATTCTCTGTGAACTTCTATTCTATTTTATACAGATGTGAAACCCTACAAAGGTTGTTGTGTTTCATCCACACAAAAAGTATTCCATATGGTTTTGTATTTGAAGAGTGTCATACATGCTTCATATCAGTTTACCGAAGCATCTCCATTAAGTCTAATCTTACATGTGAAGTTGAACTTCTGTTTAATTACAGTTATTAGGCTGTAATTCCATGAATTTCTTTGTCCCAAGTTGTCATTCTTTTAATTGGCTTTATTTTTTACCTGTTCTGTGTATATGCAGTTGCAATGGGCAAGAAACGAAAGCATGAATCTCTCAATAAGGTATGCTCAAGTTTATCTCGACGAATGCATATGTCATTACTATTTACTAGTGATATCCATTCAACTGAAATTCATTCAATTGAAATAAGTCAATTAAATTTTAATTCCAATCAATTGAGATTTTCTTTGCCTTTTCTTTATAAGTTTCTTCAGTCTTTTTTGCGTCTACTTTCTAAGTCTACGGTTTTGTCAATCGGTAGGAAAAGGGCAGCATAACCTTGGAACATGTTGTGAATCTCCAAATTCCGCCAACATTAAAGAAGCAACTAGTTGATGATTGTGAATCTATTACACATCTGGGAAAGGTAGTTACATTCTGTGCTTATAATTAGACCTCTATGAATTTGAAGATTTGAATGATGCAGTTCTTAGAATAGATTTAGCATTGCATCTGAGAATTTCTCTTTTCTCTCTGGATGGATTTTTTCTTTTTCTTTTTTGAAATAATTATTATGGGTAAATGGATATAGAAAATTTTTTTTCTTTGCTTTTCTCTACTTTTATTGCTTTCCAGGGATTAATGAGCTAATGATTTTACTTATTCTAATACTTTATGTTTATGTAATTACAATGATGAAAGGCTCCAGTTGGTAGGGTGCGGTCAGCCTTCTAAAAAAAGATAACTTCATTTATCTGACATCTCTTATTAATGGCCGTCATAGCTTTAATAAATGATTAACCTACCTTGTCTTGTCAATATCTGTTTTACTTTGAAGTTGCATCATCAATTGGAGCTCTGTACTTTGCTCAATGGTTAGGCAACTGTAATAGTGGATGAAACTGTAAAATATGCTATATTGCACATGCAACCAATACTTTGATTCGATACTGATAAATTTCATAGAGATTTGAAACTGCTTGACTCAAGAAATGTTATCATGACGCTGCCAATCCTATTATTTTCAGTGATCTTTGTTTGTTGTTTAATAGCATGGAATAACCCTTCAGTTACTTTGTTGACTTTATTTGGGTACTTTAGATAGACCAGATAGGGAAAATAATTAGCATCTGAACAAATATTGGCGCGGAAAATCTCGGTTATGTGTTGGTTGATTCTGTCATCAATACTTGCATTATTTATGTTTTTGATAATTTGCTGTCTTCACCCAATACAATGTCATTCAATAAAAAATGAATTAGTTGGTTCATGTTTGTAATGTATACCTTGTATCTAATTCTCGTAGTGTTAAATCAAAGTGTAACCCTTCACTGTCATGATTAACATGTAAGGATGTAATTCATTATTCATGACCTTTCTTGCAGCTTGTCAAACTTCCGCGCAGTCCGAATGTGGATGAGATTTTAAATAAATACTGTGATTACAGGTCGAAGAAAGATGGGTTGTAAGTTCATACTCTGTCTTTCTGTAACCTTTCATTCTTCTCCTTCTATTCACGCGGATTTTAAGTTATTATTAGCAGATTCTAGTCTGCAAAAATTCTTTTGAATAATAATCTAGAATCACACCCAAAACAAAATCATAATCCCTCCTTGTAGAATGAAGCAGCTGCAAATGTTCACTTTCCCTTGTTCTCCCTGAAATTAACAAAAATACCTTATCAAGTTACATATATTGTAATATGCCTCCCCAGGTCAGTGTCTTTGTTTATTTTTTGAACATGCTGGGAAAGGAAGAAACAATTTGGTCATCCTCCAAATAAGTGAGGCACCTTCTTTGTTTTATAAAGCATTATAGTCTTGAAGGAGGATTGCCTCAAGTTGAAAATACCTAAGTTGCCTGATTTTCTGATTTAATTGAAAGAAAAGTAATTATTTTTTAAAAAGAGAAAAATCTTGATTCTGTTATCCTGTTTTGATTGTTAACAATAAACAATATTTATTTGATTTTTTGTTAAAAGTAATACATTTTCTGTTCTTTCTGCACATTTCAATGTCCTATTTATCATCTGTAGGAGAGCTAATTCAACTGAAGAAATTGTGAAAGGGTTGCAATGTTACTTTGACAAAGCATTGCCAGTAATGCTTTTGTACAAAACTGAGCGTGAACAATATGAAGACGCAGTGGCAGTTGGCCACTCTCCCTCAACTATATATGGTGCTGAACATCTGTTGCGCCTCTTTGGTGAGCTCATTCTTTAGTGCTTAACGAAGCTGATAATTTGTGTTGACAAATGCATACTGCTTCAGGTGTTCATTTTTATAGAACAGTGATCATATCTTTCTTGTTACTATTACATCTTTTACTTGTCAAAGAATGTTGCTTACAGTATTTGTGGCATCACTTGGCCTAGGATTTTTCTGATGGGTTATTCATGAAAATATATATGCCAATGGGTTTTTAACCATGTAAGGGGTGTTTTAGAGACTAAAATTCACTTGTCTGACAGTGCTAGACATATGATGCATGGTTATTCTCCTGTGATATTATGTGATTGTTTAATTGTAGAACTGCTGCATCTGACTTGTACTTTCTTTTGGATGTATGGTTTACTTTAAAGCATCTTTGCCATATAAAGTTGTCGACCATCTGAATTTTCTTCTGACAATTTACTTGTATCTGGCATTTGTAGTTAAGTTGCCGGAGTTATTGGTCCACATTAAAATTGAAGAAGAGACACTGAAAGAATTGCAGCAAAAACTAGTTGAATTTCTCAAGTATGAGCTCTTTATTAGTCTACTATTTAAACTTGTACTCTGTGTGTTTCTTTTTTTTTTGGTTAGACCACGAGGTATCCCTCATTCCGATCAACAACCGATCGTTAACGAGTGGGACTAATCCTTGCTTCAGCCGGGAGGTCAGTAAAGCATGGCCACGAGGTGTTTCCAGTGGGGTTCGAACTCAGGCAGAGCCCGAACCATTCGCCCCACTGGGAGTGCGGTGACCAACCGCACCACAGCTCGTGGTTCTCTGTGTGTTTCTTGATCACAGTCTTACAATTTCTAAATTTCTCTTTTTTGCCTGGCAAGAACAAATTTATCTTACAATTAAAGAGTTAATGTCCTGGTAATGAAGTAGTTTATAGAGTGCATATGACATATGTTACAGGATGTAGGCTATCACTGAAATACACATAATCCATTTGGACCTTATTTTCCTTGAAAGTCAAATTTTTGGTGACACGAAAGTAAATAGATTTTGCTTCCTTAAAATTATCATGTATCTTTTCCTGGAAGCAGTTGATTTGGTACAGAAAAGTTTTTTCTACTAAGGTTTTCAAAAATTACAACAATCTCACTGGTTGATGTATCATGCACCAAAATTGTAGCACTTAGTTTGGGAACTTTTGTGATCTTAATACTCCGGTTGATGGATTACTCATATTGTGCCGCGCAGGTTCCTGCAAAAGAATCAGAGTGCATTCTTTCTCTCTACTTACCCTGTTCCTGAAGATGTTGAAACAAGCACAAACAAGCAAGATGACTGAGCTCTGGGGTTCACATGGACCGTGGTTTGTACATACACCGTGGAACTACTGTTGGTAGATGTCATCTCACTATTTTGATCGATTGATTTAGGCTAGAAAAAGCTAAAACTTGATATGCCTGTGAGTGTTAAGTCTATAGAAACAGTTCCATAAGCTTTAGATATGGTATATCTTACTTGTTGAGGAATAAGGATATGTTGCTGTCACTAGTAAACTGTTAGAAGAAATTGTCAATTAGCTTGCCTTGTAAAGTCTTTGGCAGGTTGTACTCAGATCAGATGTTGCTAAGGTTTTTACCTTTTTTGATAACAAACTGAAGCAATTGCTGGAAATTTGAAATGAAATAGTTCTTGTGTTCACCATTGTAAGTATGGTTACATTTAAAAACACTATCTCCTTTTTTTTATCCTCCTTTTTGTGTTGCACTAACACTGGAACTTGGTTGATCGATAAGAAATGTAGAATACAAATTTTATTCAAAAAAGGGATACAAATGTGCATCAATTACCTCTTGAAGAGCTCATGTAAAATTCATTCAAAAAGTTCTATTATGAAGCTTGTACGTATCTAAGTAGAAAATATTCAATGCTTGATCATTAAAGATGATATATGGTAAAAAATCACATACGACACATATGACATTTTCACGTCATATATTCATTTGGCAATGCACCACTCAGAAGATTTTCTTGTATCTCAAGCAACTGAATGTTTGAAGTCATTGCTGAGAAGCTAGCATCTCTACAACTTGCCTCATGGTGGGTCTTGAATCTTTATCTTCTTCTAAACATAGCAGTGCAACTCTAGCCAAAACCTCCATCTTATTTATGTCGTACTCACATCCCAACGAGGGATCAAAAATTTCTTCAACCCAAGAATGATCTCTTGTAGCAGTAGCCTTATTCATCTTCTCCTTCACCCATGTCACCAATCTTCCATGTGCAGTCAACCCTCCATGGTCAAAGCTCAAAGTACCCGTCGGGCTCTTTCCTGTTATCATCTCCAACACAACCATCCCATAGCTATATACGTCCACCTTTGCGGTGATGGGAAGGTTGTAAACCCATTCAGGAGCCATGTAACCTCTTGTTCCTCTTACTCTTGAGAAGCTAGAATTGTTGAGGCCACCACCTCCCCTATTTAAAAGCTTAGACAAGCCAAAATCAGCCACCTTTGGTTGGTAATCAGAGTCCAAGAGTATGTTTTTTGGCTTAATATCACAGTGCAGAATCCACTCTAAGCACTCTTCATGCAAATAAGCCAAACCCTTTGCAGTTCCAACCGCAATTTCAAACCTTGTATCCCATTGAAGTTGGTTTGAAGAAAGATTTTCTGCCAAAGATCCGCACTTCATATGCTCGTAAACTAGAAGCCTGTGCTTACCTTCCACACAATATCCCCACATCTTTATCAAATTCATGTGATTAAGCTTACCAATTGATCTTATTTCTGCTTGGAATTCATCTTCACATTGGTTAGCTTCGTTGAGTCGCTTGATTGCTGCTACTCTTCCATCAGCTAATGTGCCTTTGTAAACAATGCCTCCCGCACCTCTACCAATCTCTACGCTGAAACCATGCGTGACTTTTTTGAGCTCACCGTAACTAAATCTTTTAAATCCTGTCGCAGCGAGAATGTAGCCTTGTGTAGTTTTGTCAGCCCCCTGATTGGTACTATACAGGTAATACAATACCAAAAGGATGCACGTTGCCTCAAAACATCCGAAACCAGTGGCAAACCAGAGCAAAGTCCTCATCAATGATTCAATTTCACTGTGTTTTTCGTATATTCTATCTAGTATTACCGGACCTAGGCCTGAGCAATCCAACGTCGACACATTTTGAGTCTTGTTATTGATGGAAAACAATAACTTTCCATCTTCAGGCAGTTTAATGTAGACGATTCCATTAAATTCTGGCGAACGGTGTCCATTAATCAAGAGGAATTTCGGAAAACAGTCGTGCACCCCACTCGATTCAACAAACCTGAGCATGAATCCCTTACAATTGCACAGTTTCATGCATTCCTTTTGACACTGACTGAAAGAGGAATTCGGTACGTATCTAATATCATAGCCGTAGAAATCAGCATGTGGGATTCGATGGAAACCAACTCTTGTCCTGTTGCAGTTGATTTTCGATTCAAGTTCGCAACCATAAGACCAATCTGTGTGATTCTTGTTCTTGAATCCTGGTAAGCAAGAACATGTCCTACCATTATAAAGGTGGTATGTACATAGACTATTCGGTCCGCAGACGCCATGAATCCTGCATGGATTGGATTGAAGTTGCCAGGAGACGTCCCACTTCCCTGTAGACTCTACTAGGCTATACATTCGGAGATTGCCATCATAATCAAGCGTCAATCTTCTTCGAGGCCCCGTACCGAAATCAGAGGGCTTAAACGTATAATTGTCGGATGATTTGAAGAATCCTGATGTGTCGAATACTGCTATTCGGCTGTTGTTGTAAGTTGTCCTTCCTAAATCCCAGAGATGGATCCCTTTCCATAGCAATGGCCAATAAACACTTGATATTAAAGGACCAGTGTAAAGAAGCCGCAGAACATTGTCGTCGTCAAAGTAAAATTTATAAAAACCTGAGGAGCAATTACCTTGGCTTCTTGATGAGACAAGTTGTGTGGAGCTGTTGGCAAATGGTTGCTCTGGTAGAAGAGTATCCGTTGGCGAATCGAAGCTTTGCCAGAGCAATCGAGGTACATTCTCTAGAGTACAAAGAACAAGATTTCCGGTGTCTGAAAGGACTAATTGAGTAGGCTGAGAATTACCCGAAAAAGTTTTCGAATTCCAAATATGAATTCCAGTAGCATCAGTCAAGGAAAGATCGCCATTTTTTAAAAGTGAAAGCTTTGAGCCTTTTCCATTGACGGGCATGTCTCTGTTAGCCATCCAAGCCGCGGTGGGAGGTGAAGATTTGGTGAACCAAACAGCAAAGCTGAAGGCATTGTCGCCAACGGAGTAGAACCCTGCTGAGTAAACACCATTTGGTGAAATCAATTGATCCCCTGATTTCTCAACAGATAATGATGAACCTTGTCTTAGAATATTATTATCAAACGTTTTTGAAGATGATCTAGGAGTTTGCAAGAGAAGAAGAAAAAGAAAGGAAATTGAGATATCCATATGCAAGAATCAGTAAGGATGTTATACATAGCAATATAGCATGATATATATATATATATTTTTTGTATATCGGTCCCGTTCCTATCGGCGCATCCTTATATAACTTTATTAGGATATTGAATGTGAGCCACTCATTTATAAAAGTGATTTGACAAGGGTATCCTCATATGAAAATTATCGTATATGAATATATATATAGATATATATATTGAAAAAAAATAATTAAAAAAATAATACTTTATTTATAAAAATAAAATGTTTAAAAAATAAATGACATACATATATATATATATATATATATATATATGGTAGAGCTTTAATAATCGCCATACACGCAATATTCTTACATTCCCATGTTAATATCCGGTCAGAATTTGAAATATTCTTCAAAACCTTCTCCTCATGAGAGGAAAGCTACAGATGGTCAACTGCAGAGCCGGCCCTAGGCTTTAATTGGAGAGACGGCAGCCCCGGGCCTCTTTTTAAGTTCTATTCTAAACACAAATTGATTAGAGAATGAATCCAAACCATCCAACAAAATTTGTTGTGTAAAAATAAGTTTTAGATTAATTTTTATTATTTTTATTACAAGAACAAAATAATGAAAGCAAACTAACAATCGGAATATTTGTGTTGAAAAGGCCTTCTTTATCAACAGAATCTAATAACTTTCTGGCTAACCCTTATCCACTAAATACCGATACTGTATATGTAATTTCTTTCATTTCATTTTCACATTCCATGCTTCAGATGTACAGACAATATTGGTACTCCTCGTATCCGTCCCTAGTCTCCCAAATGATCAACATTTCTATTATTTTTAATGCAAATTCATAAACGATAATCATAACAAAGTTAATTAGCTAGGAAGACAGACAAATATGATGATAAAAAATGGATACATAGTCATTGACAAGATATATACATAATCAATTTACATAGACAAAATTGTGGAGCATATTGCCCTTGACTCTTCTTTTCTTTTTTGGGTTGATCGTATGACTTTTGTTGACCCATGAAATTAGCTCTACATCAACTGAGTGATACTGTAATACCCCAATCCCAGAAACTTACCCAAATCCATGATTCAAGCCCAATTGGCCCAAGCCCAAGCCAAATGATTGTTTCAATATGAGATTTATAGAATAATAATAATAATAAGAATAATAATAAGAGTAAACTGCACTCAACCTTCTTGAGGTTTGGCCTCTTGCACCTAGAAACAACTTTATCATTAATTGACACTCACATCTTCTGCCATTAGATCAAATTTAACTATTGATTAACTGTTATCTTTAAAAAAGTAAACTACCATTGATCCCTATATTAATTATATTAAAATAAACATTTTTTTTATAAAAAAAAAATGGATCATATTTTTATTTTTATTTTTCACCAACCTAACTCCAAAAATTCCCTTCAAACGATCATTAATTCACACAACTTCCTATCAGATTCATCCTCAAAACACCAAAATCTGCAATACTCAATTGCAATTTTCAATTCAAGAACCAACAACAATCGTAGATATCTCTTGAAGAACCAAAAAATTCAACACCCAATGCAAGAAATTAGATTTTCAAATTTAATTTCTAACACACAGAATAAAAACACTCAGCAGAAAAAATAATAGAAAGAAGATTATAGAAGAGTGAAGAACCGTGGAATTCTTATTGATGAACTGATAATAAAAATAGTAAACAATAGCACATATTTATAGGTCAATACATAAGTAAAACAAAAATGACTTCTTCCTATAAAACTTCAACTGAAGCCTACTTTATTGCCACTAAGCAACTACCCACTAATTGCATAACATTGCCTACAAATCTGCTATACATACTTATTCAAAAAACAAGACTTAGTCAATTTAGTTTGAGTTTAATCAAATTCCAACAGCCTCCCTTAAACTCAAACTTTCAGAGCTACACATGCCCATCTTCTGCTTCAATCTATAGAAAGTTTCAGCTTTCAACGATTTTATGAGAATATCAACAATCTGATCTTCAGACTTGCAAAATTCCATTGCAATTTCATCTTCTTTGACAAGGTCACGGATGTAATGAAATTTGATGTTGATATGCTTGCTTCTCCCATGAAACACTGGATTATTCGTAAGAGAAATAGCCGACTTGCTGTCACAATAAATCTTCGTAGGAAGTAGTTGCTCTTGTTTCAGCTCATCACATAATCGACGTAGCCAGACAGCTTAACATGCAGTGGATGCAGCTGCCATATACTCTGATTCGGCAGTTGAAAGTGCAACAACTTGTTGTTTCTTGGAAGACCAAGAAATTGCTCCTGAACCCATATGAAAAACAAAGCCAGAAGTACTTTTTCTGTCATTCACATCTCCTACCCAATCACTGTCTGTGTACCCAACAAGATCACAGTTGTTAACAGATGTATAAAAGATACCATGACTCTGAGTACCTTTTATATAGCGCAAAATTCGTTTCGCAATTTGCAGGTGAACTTGACTCGGTGTCTCTATAAACCGGCTAATAAAACCAACTCCAAACGTAATGTCAGGTCTAGTAGAAGTCAAATAGCGTAGACAACCTACTAAAATTCGAAAATAAGTTGGATTGACAAGCTCACTATTTCCGACTGTATCCATTTGTAATCTTGTTTCAACAGAAGTTTTGATGGGATTACATGATTCCATCTTGAACCATTTCAAGATATCTATTGCAAATTTCTTCTGTGAGAGAAATATTCCATCCCCTGTCTGATCAATCTCAAGGCCAAGAAAATAAGACATTAGTCCCATGTCAGTCATTTGACAATTGCTATTCATATCCTTCCAGAATTCATCAAACATGCTAGGATTATTTCCAGTAAATATCAAAGCATCTACGTACAAACATACAAAAAGCATCTCTTTTTTCATTTGATTTGATATATAATGTAGGTTCATAAGGACACCTGAGAAAACCATTTTCCTAGAAATATAAGTCTATACGTGTGTACCATGCCTGCGGAGCCTGTTTTAACCCATACAAAGCTTTCTTTAACCTGAGAACTTTATCTTCATCGCCTTTCTTCACATAACTAGCTGGTTGATCAACAAAAACTTCTTTATTAAGAAATCCGTTCAGAAACGCAGATTTGACATCCATCTGATGTATCTTCCATTTCTCTTGGGCGGCTAAGGCTATCACCATACGTATTGTGTCCATGCGAGCTACAGGTGCAAAAACTTCGAAGTAGTTAATACCTGGCTTTTGTTTGTCGTCTTTCACGACCAACCGAGCCTTTAGCTTGTCCACCTGACCATCAGATTTGTGCTTTGTTTTATACGCCCATTTGATGCCAATTGTTTTCTTTCCTTCAGGAAGATAAGTCAGCTCCCAGGTATCATTTTTTTCTATGGATTGAATTTCTACATCCATAGCCTGCAACCACTCATCATGTTGTGCTGCTTCTGCAAAAGAGAGAAGATCACAATCTGTAAACAAAACGAAATTTACAAGTTCCTCTTCAGTTACATCATTATCATTAGTCATGACATAATCATGTAAGAGTGCAGGCAGTACACGAGGACGTGTTGATATACGAATGCCACTTGGATTCTGCATTGGTGCAACATGCTGCGACACTCCACTAATTGATTCTTCATTCAAGGAAATACCAATTTGTGACTTCTCTACATTCTGCCAGTCCCGAGCTTCAGCTTCACTGAACTCAACATCCCTACTGATGATGACTTCATTTGTTTGCGGATTAAACAACTAATAGCCTTTGGTTCGTTCACTATAACCAATAAAAATACATTTTGTATTTTTACCATCAAACTTCTTCCTTTTTTCAGCTGGTATATGGGCATATGCTACACACCCAAAAACTCGAAGAGCTTCAACATTCGGTTTATAGCTGCTCCATGCTTCCTCAGGTGTCATATTAAGAACACTCTTTGTCAGACACATGTTCAACAAATAAACAGCACAAGATACGGCTTCTGCTTAAAAAACTTTTGGTAAGTTTTTACCTTTCAACATACTGCATGCCATTTCGACAATTGTTCTGTTCTTCTTTTCCGATATCCCGTTTTGCTGTGGCGAGTAGCTTGCAATAAGCTGATGCTTAATTCCATGATTTTTACAAAAATCAACAAAAGCATTAGAAGTGTACTCTCCTCCTCTGTCTGTTCGAAAACACCTCAAACTCAACCCACTTTGTTTTTCCACATAGACTTTGAATTCTTTGAATATTCCAAAAATTTCAGACTTTTGCTTTAAAAAATATACCCAAGTTTTCCTACTGCAATCATCAATGAAAATAAGAAAATAACGATTACCTCCATATGATTCAGTCTCCATTGGTCCGCAAATATCAGAATGCACAAGCTGTAATTGTTGCTTTGCTCTGCATGACTTGCCAACTGGAAAAGAGTCCTTGTGTTGCTTGCCAAGAATACAGCTTTCACACAGATGATTAGAATTTTCTAACAAAGGTAACCCAATAACCATTTCCTTTTTTGCCAATACCCTCAAGCCATTAAATTTAAATGACCAAAACGAAAGTTCCAAAGCCAATTTGCATCCATAACAATAGCACTAAAAGAATGAATTATTTCACTCTGTAAAGGTAAAGGAAACATGTGATTTTTGGTCATCTTAACCACTGCAACAAGCTCATTTTTAATGTTCTCAATAGTGCAAACACCTTTATCAATGATGATTTTAAGTCCTTTTTCAGAGTTGACCCATACTCAATAAATTCCAGTGTAAACAAGGAACATAAAATACACCAGAGATATGCTCATGAGAACCATCTTTTAATCGTATGAGAACATTACCTTTGCCCATAATTGAAACTTTAGCTTTGTTTCCAAAATTCACCTCCCCACGCACCGATTCATCTAGGTAAGAGAAAAACTCCTTCTTTCCACACATGTGATTACCACACCCAGTATCTAAATACCATTCATCATGATGTTCTTTTTCTGAAGAGCTGCAAGCTAACAACAAGGTTTCTTTTTCTTGGCATCATCAGCGTAGTTAGCATGTTCAGATATTCTTTTTGGAAATTGAACTCTACACTGTGATCGAAAATGCCCAAACTTCTTACAACGAAAACATTGAATTTTGGTTATATCATACCTTTCTTTTTCAAGAGCTTGTTGACCGGAACTATTTTTCTCTGTGGAGGCATGATTCTTGTAGCTTTTAGTCTTAACATATTTGCCTTGGCTTGATGTTTTGTCACCACTAAAACTGCTAGTACCTGACAAATTGACTTTACTTTGAAAAGCTTTCTCTACAGGTGCTACAGCCCCGTGATTCATTCTATGTTCATGAGAACATAATGAACCCATCAATCCTTCAATTGTCATGGTAGAAAGATCCCTTCCTTCTTCGATTGCAGCAACAACATAATCGAAACACGTATATCCTCTTTCATAATCTTTTTGATTACACGTATATCCTCAAATTTCTCACCATTAACTCTTAATTGATTCACAATAGATTGAACTCGTGAAAAATAATCAGATATAGTTTCAGAATTTTTCATAGAAAGAGTTTCGAATTCACCTTGTAAAGTTTGCAACCTTACACTCTTCACCTTATCATCACCTTTGTAGGATTTCTGCAACATCTCTCAAGCATCTTTAGCTGTTGTTGCTCTTAAAATCCTTTCGAAGACGATCTCGTCCACGACTTGGTAAAGGAAGAATAATGCCTTCTTGTCCTTCTTTCTGTTCTCTCTCAAATTGTCTTTCTGGGTTTGAGAGAGAGCTGATGCTGCTTCTTGATCCACTGGCTCAACGTATCCGGCTTCGATAATCTCGCTTAGCTCCTGGAAACCAAACAACGCCTTCATCTGGATACACCACTG
Organism: Acer negundo; assembly: GCA_035582765.1. Taxonomy (NCBI): domain Eukaryota; kingdom Viridiplantae; phylum Streptophyta; class Magnoliopsida; order Sapindales; family Sapindaceae; genus Acer; species Acer negundo. The sequence goes on along the minus strand of CM069231.1, from coordinate 6,914,430 downwards.
ATCAAAAATTTTTCCGCTAAACTTCGGAAGCTGAGGTTGAATTGTTCCATTCATGTTTATGACCTGCTTACAAGCACTCTAAGTGAAATACTTAGAAAAAAAAGAACTCTGGACAATTTGGCTCTGATACCAAATGCAAGAAATTAGATTTTCAAATTTAATTTCTAATACGCAGAACAGAAACACTCAGCAGAAAAAATAATAGAAAGAAGATTAACTGATAATAAAAACAGTAAACAATAGCACCTACATAAAAATGTGAAATTGACTGACTTTAAAAAAAAAAAAATGGAAGAAGAACCAAATTAGCGGTACATAAAAATGGAAGAAAACAATTAAAAGAAATTGCTGAATAATGATATATTTTTTTTCCAGTTTTCCAGTTTTCCGGTTTTATTTTTTATTTTTGCTTTTTAAAATTGTTTTGTTTTTAAATTTCTATTTTTATTTTAATTTGTATATTTTATAATTCAATTCAATTTTCAATTATTTAAAATTTTATTTGATCTCCACCATTCATTTATTATTATTTTTTTAAAATTTTTTTTATTTTTTTATTAATTTAATCTAGGGATCATGGGTAGTTTAGCCTTTTAAAGATAATAGTTAGTCAACGGTGATAGCAACAAGGTGTAAGGATGAGCGTTTGGGGAATGAGGATGGAAATAGGTCCCCCCATCCCCATCCCCATCCCCATCCCCATTTTCCCCATTTTCCCATTCCCATTTAGGGGAAATGGGGATGGGGGAGTTTTGGGGGGAGGTCCCCCTATCCCCATTTCCCCTTTTTTTTCGTTTTTTTTTCCGTTTTTCTCCGTTTCCCCATTTTCTCCAGTTTTCCCGTTTCCCCATTTCCCCATTTCCCCATTTCACCTATTTTACATACTATAAAAAATTAAAAACACAAAATCCATCATAAATTCAAATACGAAATAAAATCCATTATAAATTCAAATGAAAGATAATTTTGTTCTTTCATCATAATAATTCATAAATTCAACATTATAAGTCATAACTCTTAACACTAATTAAACAAAAGTCCTTAAATTGAATGGACAACTTTGAAGCATTAATCTATATACTAATAATTAAATTACACATATTTAAATTGAATACTAGTTAAAAGAATGTATATATATCAAGTAAAAATGTAAAATAGAATAATAAAAATATTAATGTATACATATATATTATAATATTTTGGGGAATCGGAGAAATGAGGAGAGGGCACCTCCTCCCATCCACATCCCCATTACTATATTGTGGGGAAAATGAGGAAAATAGGGATGGGGAGGGGTCCCCCGTTTGAATTTGGGGACAAAATTTAGGGACCAAAGTCCCCCCCCCCAACTCCAATTTTTCCCAGATGGGGATGGGAGGATTTGGAGCCCCGTCATCCCTAACAAGGTGGTATCGTGGCCAGAGGATAGAATAGAAGAGATAAGGTTAAAAGAAGAAAAAGAAAGTGAAGACAGGCCGGGAGAAGAATGAGAACTATAGAGATAGAGATGTGAGAGAGAGCTAGAGGAGATACTCGGTTAAGACCAAAAATAGAAAAGACCCCAATTTCTCCAATTTTTCCCAGATGGGGATGGGAGGATTTGGAGCCCCGTCATCCCTAACAAGGTGGTATCGTGGCCAGAGGATAGAATAAAAGAGATAAGGTTAAAAGAAGAAAAAGAAAGTGAAGACAGGCCGGGAGAAGAATGAGAACTATAGAGATAGAGATGTGAGAGAGAGCTAGAGGAGATACTCGGTTAAGACCAAAAAAAGAAAAGAAAAGAGATGACAGAGAAAAGAAAGAAGAAGAAGAAGAAGTTGGGCGAGAGAGAGAGAGAGAGAGAGAGAGAGAGAGATCAATTGAAAAGAAATAAGAACATAAAAGAAGAATGGGATGAAGCCGAGAGAAATATAAGAAATCAGCTTTAGAAGATATATGGTTGCAGCCAAGAGATCAGGGAGAGAAGTATAAAAGAAGAAGAATTAAATAGAAAAGAAAGCTGAGATATAAAGGTGGAGAAACACGGTCCAGTATACTTGGTGAATGAGATACTCAGATAAGTGATTATTTTAGTATAATAATTGAGATACATATTATTAGATTATCCCAGTCCCCAGGTTCTAAATTGGGTATTATGTGAGTCAGGGTGGATTCAGAAATAGATGAATGCAGATGGTTTTCAGTCCCATAACAGATTTGAGTGAAGGAGATATGTGAGTAGATACTTTTATTAAAAGTTAATTATTTTAGAATTATATGTTAGCTTTAATTATTTAGAGAATTATTAGATTTAAAAGAATTATTCATTTATTTAAAAAACAGATTTCCAAATGATATATGTTTTTAAGAAATATGTAGATTTCTAGAATCCAGAAATAGATTAAGAATTAAGATTTAGAAAAAATAATAGTTCACATATGTTCAGACAGATTTCCAGTTAGATTTTCATATTTCCAGATAAATTTCTAGAAGTCCAGATGAATTTCTAGATTTTTAGAAAGTTTTCTAGATTTTTAGATTCAAGTGTTTTATAAGAATTTTCAGAAAAAAAAAAAAGAAAAGAAGATTAATTTATATTTTCAGAAAAGTATTTAAAAAGAATTATATATGTATGTTCAGAAAATTAAAAGAGTTTTCAAAAGTTTGCTCGGATTTTAAGATATAAGATATGTACCCTCCCCAACAGTATTATATTCATATTATTAGCCTTTGGGGCCGCTCTGCATGTATATGCGAGATTACTTTGCACGTTTGATCAGATAATCGATGTGTATATAAGATTATATTCAGATTATTAGCCTTTAGGGCCGCTTTGCACGTGTGTGTGAGATTATATGAGATTACTTCGCACGTTTGATTAAATATCAACATGTATATAAGATAATCACTCTACACGAGTGATCAGATATCACCGTGTATGTGAGATATTTTTCCCCTGCTCTGCGTGTACATTGAGATGCTTTGCCACATATGTGAGATATTTCCCTTGGGTACTAATTTGGTAAAGAGTTTTTAGATTAAATATATTACTGATTATAATTAGTAAAGAAAAGATTTCATATTGTCAGATTGTTAGAAAAGATTTCAGATTATCATATATTTTATATTTTATAAAATCAAAAAATGTTTTATTATATTATATAGTGTTTATAGAAATGTGTTTTAAAGAAAAGATATTTAATCGGTTCTCAGTTTGTTTTATAGAACAGTTTAGATTATATCATGATTAGTTCCAGGAAAGAGATATAGAAAAAGATGTAGTTTCAGAAAGAGATATAGAAACAGATACATATCATAAAGAGATATAGAAATAGATACATTGTAGTTTCCTACGGACTAGATTAAGTTTAGCTAGTATAAGCTTATTAAGCATTAATATTTCTAGAAAGATATTTATTAATTTCAGAAACATAGAGAAAAGATATGTTTTCAGATTCACTTCAGGAAGAGATGCAAAATTTAGAAAGAGATATAGAAAAGAGTTCTACAGATTAAGTTTAGCCTAAGAAATACAGAATTCATAAGGAAATTGAGAAAAGTTTTGTTATAGCTAAGAATTTTCAAATTGTATTTTGTTGGCAAGTACAAAGTTAAATGAACTACGAGGGCTTTGATTTCTATTGAGTATATGGTACATGTGTGTTTGGACTGTAAATCTCAAACTCAAGCCCACCATAGAAAGATAAATATAAGATTATCACAGGATTCCCTCATACTTAATATAGGAGTCGGGGCGGGTCCTGTCAGATATAATGGATGTGGATCCCCCTATGTCAATAGAGAAAATGGCTTTCGGATGGAGGACTCAGGATTGGGAAGCCAAAAAGAAAAAGGTCAAAGGTGGCCATCAAACAGATTTGCATTTGCTCATGAAAACGTTCGGGGCTTGTTTGTTTCCCGGTATAGTATTGGATAAGAGATTTAAAATGTATTATATAATACAATATATATATTTGGCCAATCAAATTATATTGTATTAATTAATACAAATAGTGTTTCTAATACATAAGACATTGTATTATCCAATACATAGTGAAAGTGTGGGTTTAAGATGTACTAAAGTTGGAGGGAAAGGTTTTTTTTTTTTTTCAAAAACAAATTATATAAAGGATTAAAATAATTATATAAATATTAAAATCCGAAATTAATTATAATATTTTTTTGACAATAATTTTATTAAATAAAACAATTATTATTATTATTATTATAAATTCCAAATCAAAATTAAATATTAAATCATGAATAATGTTTAAATTAGATAAATATAACAAACTTGTGTTGTATCATGAAATATAATAATTATTTAATCCATACATATTTAAAATATTTAGAAAGATTAATTTTAATAATTTTTGTTTATTATTTAATTTTTAATTTTAATAACAGAATTTTTCGATTTTTAAAAATTCAATTTTATAATAAGAATATTAAATATTATTTTAATAATATAATGCAACAAATATATACTTTACAAAATTATTTTATATTCTAAAAATGTATTAATTTTTTAAGTTAATAAAATATTTGAAAACAAAAATCACTTACAAACTTTGAATAACTTAATACAGTCTAATACAATACTATACAATACAGCGAGCCAAACATGGCCTCAACGCTCAAATTAGCCCTAGTGTCAGAGGTGAGTACGGAGTACTCCGCAAAGTGTAAACATATATTTTTTATTATTTATTCATGACCTTTCTTCCAGCTTGTCAAACTTCCGCGCAGTCTGAATGAGGATGAGATTTTAAATAAATACTGTGATTGCATTGTACTCTGTGTGTTTCTTGATCACTGTCTTACAATTTCTCTCTTTTGCCTGGCAAGAACAAATTTATCTTACAATTAAGAGTTAATGTCTTGGTAATGAAGTAGTTTATAGAGTGCATATGACATATGTTACAGGATGTAGGCTATCAATGAAATACACATAATCCATTTGGACCTTATTTTCCTTGAAAGTCGAATTTTTGGTGACACGAAAGTAAATAGATTCCTTAAAATTATCATGTATCTTTTCCTGGAAGCAGTTGATTTGGTGCAAAAAAGTTTTTTCTACAAAGGTTTTCAAAAATTACAACAATCTCACTGGTTGATGTATCATGCACCAAAATTGTAGCACTTAGTTTGGGAACTTTTGTGATCTTAATACTCCGGTTGATGGATTACTCATATTGTGCCGCACAGGTTCCTGCAAAAGAATCAGAGTGCATTTTTTCTCTCTACTTACCCTGTTCCTGAAGATGTTGAAACAAGCACAAACAAGCAAGATGACTGAGCTCTGGGGTTCACATGGACCGTGGTTTGTACATAACACCGTGGAACTACTGTTGGTAGATGTCATCTCACTATTTTGATCGATTGATTTAGGCTAGAAAAAGCTAAAACTTGATATGCCTGTGAGTGTTAAGTCTATAGAAACAGTTCCATAAGCTTTAGATATGGTATATCTTACTTGTTGAGGAATAAGGATATGTTGTTGTCACTAGTAAACTGTTAGAAGAAATTGTCAATTAGCTTGCCTTGTAAAGTCTTTGGCAGGTTGTACTCAGATCAGATGTTGCTAAGGTTTTTACCTTTTTTGATAACAAACTGAAGCAATTGCTGGAAATTTGAAATGAAATAGTTCTTGTGTTCACCATTGTAAGTATGGTTACATTTAAAAACACTATCTCCTTTTTTTTATCCTCCTTTTTGTGTTGCACTAACACTGGAACTTGGTTGATCGATAAGAAATGTAGAATACAAATTTTATTCAAAAAAGGGATACAAATGTGCATCAATTACCTCTTGAAGAGCTCATGTAAAATTCATTCAAAAAGTTCTATTATGAAGCGTGTACGTATCTAAGTAGAAAATCTTCAATGCTTGATCATTAAAGATAATATATGGTAAAAAATCACATACGACACATATGACATTTTCAAGTCATATATTCATTTGGCAATGCACCACTCAGAAGATTTTCTTGTATCTCAAGCAACTGAATGTTTGAAGTCATTGCTGAGAAGCTAGCATCTCTACAACTTGCCTCATGGTGGTTCTTGAATCTTTATCTTCTTCTAAACATAGCAGTGCAACTCTAGCCAAAACCTCCATCTTATTTATGTCGTACTCACATCCCAACGAGGGATCAAAAATTTCTTCAACCCAAGAATGATCTCTTGTATCAGTAGCCTTATTCATCTTCTCCTTCACCCATGTCACCAATCTTCCATGTGCAGTCAACCCTCCATGGTCAAAGCTCAAAGTACCCGTCGGGCTCTTTCCTGTTATCATCTCCAACACAACCATCCCATAGCTATAAACGTCCACCTTTGCGGTGATGGGAAGGTTGTAAACCCATTCAGGAGCCATGTAACCTCTTGTTCCTCTTACTCTTGAGAAGCTAGAATTGTTGAGGCCACCACCTCCCCTATTTAAAAGCTTAGACAAGCCAAAATCAGCCACCTTTGGTTGGTAATCAGAGTCCAAGAGTATGTTTTTTGGCTTAATATCACAATGCGGAATCCACTCTAAGCACTCTTCATGCAAATAAGCCAAACCCTTTGCAGTTCCAACCGCAATTTCAAACCTTGTATCCCATTGAAGTTGGTTTGAAGAAAGATTTTCTGCCAAAGATCCGCACTTCATATGCTCGTAAACTAGAAGCCTGTGCTTACCTTCCACACAATATCCCCACATCTTTATCAAATTCATGTGATTAAGCTTACCAATTGATCTTATTTCTGCTAGGAATTCATCTTCACATTGGTTAGCTTCGTTGAGTCGCTTGATTGCTGCTACTCTTCCATCAGCTAATGTGCCTTTGTAAACAATGCCTCCCGCACCTCTACCAATCTCTACGCTGAAACCATGCGTGACTTTTTTGAGCTCACCGTGACTAAATCTTTTAAATCCTGTCGCAGCGAGAATGTAGCCTTGTGTAGTGTTGTCAGCCCCCTGATTGGTACTATACAGGTAATACAATACCAAAAGGATGCACGTTGCCTCAAAACATCCGAAACCAGTGGCAAACCAGAGCAAAGTCCTCATCAATGATTCAATTTCACTGTGTTTTTCGTACATTCTATCTAGTATTACCGGACCTAGGCCTGAGCGATCCAACGTCGACACATTTTGAGTCTTGTTATTGATGGAAAACAATAACTTTCCATCTTCAGGCAGTTTAATGTAGACGATTCCATTAAATTCTGGCGAACGGTGTCCATTAATCAAGAGGAATTTCGGAAAACAGTCGTGCACCCCACTCGATTCAACAAACCTGAGCATGAATCCCTTACAATTGCACAGTTTCATGCATTCCTTTTGACACTGACTGAGAGAGGAATTCGGTACGTATCTAATATCATAGCCGTAGAAATCAGCATGTGGGATTCGATGGAAACCAACTCTTGTCCTGTTGCAGTTGATTTTCGATTCAAGTTCGCAACCATAAGACCAATCTGTGTGATTCTTGTTCTTGAATCCTGGTAAGCAAGAACATGTCCTACCATTATAAAGGTCGTATGTACATAGACTATTCGGTCCGCAGACGCCATGAATCCTGCATGGATTGGATTGAAGTTGCCAGGAGACGTCCCACTTCCCTGTAGACTCTACTAGGCTATACATTCGGAGATTTCCATCATAATCAAGCGTCAATCTTCTTCGAGGCCCCGTACCTAAATCAGAGGGCTTAAACGTATAATTGTCGGATGATTTGAAGAATCCTGATGTGTCGAATACTGCTTTTCGGCTGTTGTTGTAAGTTGTCCTTCCTAAATCCCAGAGATGGATCCCTTTCCATAGCAATAGCCAATAAACACTTGATATTAAAGGACCAGTGTAAAGAAGCCGCAGAACATTGTCGTCGTCAAAGTAAAATTTATAAAAACCTGAGGAGCAATTACCTTGGCTTCTTGATGAGACAAGTTGTGTGGAGCTGTTGGCAAATGGTTGCTCTGGTAGAAGAGTATCCGTTGGCGAATCGAAGCTTTGCCAGAGCAATCGAGGTACATTCTCTAGAGTACACAGAACAAGATTTCCGGTGTCTGAAAGGACTAATTGAGTAGGCTGAGAATTACCCGAAAAAGTTTTCGAATTCCAAATATGAATTCCAGTAGCATCAGTCAAGGAAAGATCGCCATTTTTTAAAAGTGAAAGCTTTGAGCCTTTTCCATTGACGGGCATGTCTCTGTTAACCATCCAAGCCGCGGTGGGAGGTGAAGATTTGGTGAACCAAACAGCAAAGCTGAAGGCATTGTCGCCAACGGAGTAGAACCCTGCTGAGTAAACACCATTATCAATTGATCGCTTGATTTCTCAACAGATAATGATGAACCTTGTCTTAGAATATTATTATCAAACGTTTTTGAAGATGATATAGGAATTTGCAAGAGAAGAAGAAAAAGAAAGGAAATCGAGATATCCATATGCAAGAATCAATAAGGATGTTATACACAGCAATATAGCATGAACGATATATATATACAGGAGAGCTTTAATAATCGCCGTACACGAAACGTTTTTACATTCCCATGTTAATTCAAGTCAGAATTTAAAATATTCTTCAGAACCTTCTCCTCATGAGAGGAAAGCTACAGATGGTCATCACTCATCTACCCTTGTTTTATACGGTCCAAATTACTGCCCTACTCCCAAGCAACTGTTTACGGTTTTATTTTATAAAATCTGACATAGCACTACCGCTACGAAGGAGGTATCTTCCCACATTTATGTTTCAAATATTTATGAACAATGGTTGAACTCGAACTCATGTCACACTTGTAAAAGGGAGAGTGCACAACTAATCAAGCAAGAGTAATGTTATTCGAATTCGGCTTTTTAGTTAGTGAGAGAAATGCGTTAGAAAACCCATAAATGAAGCCTAAGAAGGCCCATATATGAAGCTTAAGAAGATAGGATGAATCTCACTTTGAAATTATATATATAACAAGAGAATATTATATATATTTATAAATGTAACAACCAATAGACTTATTACTATATAAATAGCAGTGTTGAGTACGCTTATTGACTTGGAGGAATAATCTACGAAATTGAAAAAAATGTCTTGTATTCATATATGTGGGATACTTTTCTTAAAAATTAATCTTTTGTCAAGCTTGTGAGTTCCGGTTCTGACGTATTTAAGGTCCGGGGCGAAAAATCTAAAATGGACTCTTCTTGAACAAAATTTGCCTCCTTTATTAAAAAAGAGTGACAATATTTGCACCTCTTAAAAACTGTATGTACACTATAAATTAGTATGTTTTTAAAAATCCAATAATACCCTTAAGTAAAATTACTAAGAGAACTAATTGTTTATTAGTATACCTACCAATAATTATTAATTAGTATCCTATTTTAATCTTTTGTAAAAAATATAAAAAAATAAAAAAAATTCTATTAATGGTTTGATATTAATATATATCCTAAAAACTCTTTCCATTTTAATAAACCCTAGATTCTCTTTTTACTCAATCTCTTTTAAGAAAATACAAATTGATTGCTAAGTTTGAAAAATGAATCAAAATCATGAGATAAATTTGGTTGTGAAAAAGTAAGTTTTAAATTATTTTTTATTATTTCTTATTCAAAGAACAAAATCATTATGTATAGAAACATACTTTTAAATTAATTATTTTTATTTCTTTCAAACACACATTAGACTTTTATTTATTTATCAATATTAAATGTTCTTTCTTGTAAACATATATATATATATATATATATATATATATATATATATTAGATTCTCTTCAATTTCATGGAATATCTGTCTTTTTTTTTTTTTTTTTTTGAAATATCATTTAACATCTATCTATTTCCACACCCATTGGGAAATGACACAAATCTTGCATCTCTATAACTCTCTCAAACAGAAAGTGGTTCTCTAATAATAAAAAATAAAAATAAAAATCTTAAAATGGATTTTTAACGAAAATGGAGTTTGATTTTGAAAAAACCGAGAAGAGAAAAGAAGTAGGGAAGAAAAAGAATAGTAAGAGAATTAAAGATATCAACAAAATTGGAAAAAATAAATAAATTTTATTAAATAATATAATAATAGTTATATGTGATGTATACTTATTAAAAATACAATATAGTATAATAAAGAAAGGGTATTTTTGGTATTAAGTGGGGTTTATTTACAAATTAGAGATTTGTTTAAAAGAGCTTCTTCTTACAATCCATAAATTATCTATTCACACTCCAATTTGATTTTTTTTTATTAATAACAATTTTAACCTAAATTAAAATTATTAAACAAGACAAAAAAAAAAAAAATTTTAAAACACTACGAACTAATTAAATTATTTATAAAAAAAATCTCTCTCCAAATCATCAGATTAAATATTACGTATTAAATTCTCTCTCATAAATCTGTTATTACCTTATTAAACATTCTCTCATAATTAATCTCTCTACATTTTTCAAAAAACCAAAAATCATATTTCCATATTTTTTCAATCAATCTCTAATTAATGGTTAAAGAAAAAAAAAAAAACTTATAAATATTTTAGTTTTTTACTAATAGTAATATATATATATTAAAAAGTCAATTTAAAAAAAAATATATATATATGAAGGCTTGAATTGTTTCAACTATATTCGATTAAACTTAGAATTTCTAAGACTAATGAAAGAATTAAAATTCTCTAAGCAATCACATACCTACAAAGTGACAAAAACATTTTCATATTTCAATTTCAAAAAAAAAAAAAAAAAAAAAAAAAAAAAAAAAAAACAAGGTTCTTGTTCTTGTTTTTTGAGGTTTTTTTATTTTTTTTTTAGTATATACATACATATGATTCGTAAAAATCAAGCTTATTAGTAAGTTTTTTTTTTTTTTTCTTAATTGTTAGTTTTGCTTAAGAAATAATGGAGATAGAAAATTAGAAATATATATTAGAGGAGAGAGAGTTAATATGGTAATTAAAAATTTAGGAGATAGTATTCAATATGTAATAATTAATCTAATGATTTATGAGTGATAATTTCTTTTTTTAATAATTTAATTCAAAAAAGATAAAAAGGGTAATCTTGTAACAAAATGAAGTGTCTTTAGAATTTTTAAAATTTTAAATTTTTAGAAGGGAGTGTTTTTAGAAAAGAAGTGTAAAAAGGAAAAAATTGAATTATCAAAAGAAGCTCTCTAATTTTTTTTATTAATGACAATTTTAACGTAAATTAAAATTACTAAACAAGACGAAAAAAATTAAAGACACTCTAAACTAATTAAATTATTAACTCTCTTATAAATCATTAGATTAAATATTACTATTAAACTCCCTCTCCTAAATTTGTTATTACCATATTAAACATTCTATTCTAATTAATCTCTCTCCATTTATAAAAAAAATAAAAAAAAATCATATTTCCATATTTTCTCCATCAATCTCTAATTAATAGTTAAAGAAAAAAAAATTATAAATACTTTAGTTTTTTACTAACAGTAATATATATATATATATATATATATTAAAAAGCCAATTAAAAAAAAATATATATATATATATATATATATTAAAGCTTGAATTATTTCAATTAGATTTGATTAAACTCATAATTTCTAAAATTAATGAAAGAATTAAAGTTCTCTCGACAATCATATACTTACAAAAATAACAAAAAACATTTTCATATTTCAATTTAAAAAATAAAAAATAAAAAATAAAAAAAAGGTATTTGTTTTCTGAGTTTTTATTTTTTATTTTTTTTAATATATACATACATATGGTTCCTAAAAATCAAACTTCTTAGCAAGTTTTTTTTTTTTTTTTTTTTTCGTTTCTTAACTGTTAGTTTTGCTTGAAAAAGAATGAAGATAGAAAATTAAATATATATACCGGATGAGAGAAAATTTAATATGGTAATTAAAATTTTAGGAGAGAGTATTTAATATGTAATAATTAATTATTAATCTAATAATTTACTAGAGATAATTTATTTTTTAATAATTTATTTCAAAAAATATAAAAATGATAATCTTGTAACAAAATGAAGTTTTTTTAGAATTTTTAAAATTTTTAATTTTGAGAATTGAGTGTTTTTAGAAAAGAAGTGTAAAAAGAAAAAATTGGATTGTCAAAAGAAGCTCTCTTTGTTTAAATTTTTGATAGATGTAATTACGAAAGGAGTGTAGATACAGGTTTTAAAGGGTGTCGTTACCGTCACTCATTCAGAAATCTGATTTTTTTAAAATATATTTCATACATATAATTAGAAAACTAATTGGGCCCTTCCTTTACGGTCACAATTTTTTAAATATATTTTATACATATTATATAAAAAATAAATTGGGCCCATTTTATAAATATATTCTAGAGTGACAATATTTACACTCCTTAAAAATCGTATGTACACTCCTTTTGTTTGTACACCCTACCAAAAAAGATTTAAAATATTATATATTGTATGTACACCCCACATATTACAAATATGCCCTTCCTTACACTTAACATGAGATATGTATCATCTTCTTCTTTTTTATTTTATTTTTGCACGGATATCCTGCAAATCTGAACTGGAAAATTTTGTCCTAATTCTTAGCAGGGAGTTTGAAACCAGTGAAAATAGGTTTTGAAATTATGGAAACATGCGGTGTACAGACTTTGAAGCTTTGAAATTTTTTTTTTAATAAATTATAAAATAAATAAGATTAAAAAAAGAAAAAGAAAAACAAGAGTATGGAAGAGTGTAATAGTTGCTTGGGATTCCAAATCCTCGCTAGAAAGTAGAAACTTCCTCCATCTTTTATTCCTTTTATTTCTCTTTTAAAAAAATTTCTTTTAGTTTAGTTTAGTTTAAAAAATAAAAAATAAATAAATAAATAAATAAATAACTAAATACAATGATTTTATCTTCTTCATTTTTTTTAAAATTTTAAATAATCACTATTTAAAATTTAATTAATAAAAACTAGTATTAAAATCGAAAGATATTATAATTTTCTTTTTAACTAATTATAATGTGTTGTTAAAATGTTTAGAAGATTAAATATTGTATTAATATGATGTATGAGATATTGTATAATTATTTTCATCATTTTAATAAATTTATTTAAGGGTATTGTTGGAATTTCTAAAAATATATTGATTTGGGGTGTATATACGATTTTCAAGGGATGCAAATATCGCCACTCTATATTCTATACATATAATTTAAGAGTGACGATAATGACACCCCCTAAAAGCTGTATCTACACCCCTTTTATAATCACACCTATTAAAATTAAAAATAAAATAAAAAATCATTAATTTGTAAATAAACCCCATTTAATACCAAAATACCCTTTCTTTAATTATATTTATTGTATTTTTGTAAATATACACCATTTATGATTATTATTATTATGTTATTTAATCAACTTTATTATTATTTCAAAAATTTATGTTACATTTAATTCTCTTACTATTCTTTATCTTCCTAACTTTTTTTTTCTCTTCTAGGTTTTTTTCAAAATCAAACTCCATTTTTCCTTAAAAATCCATTTTAAGATTTTTTTTTAATTCGAGAATCACTTTCTGTTTGAGATAGTTGTAGGAATACAAGATTTGAGTCATATCCCAATTGATGTGGAATTAGATATGTGTTAAATGATATTTCAAAAAAAAAAAAAAAAAAAATAGGTGTTCAATGAAATTGAAGAACATATAATATATATTTTTTTAACAAGAAAGAACATATAATAGTGATAAATAAATAAAAAGTTAAAGTGTGTTTGAAAGAAATAAAAAAATATATATAGATGATATAGTTAATTTAAAAGCGTGTTTATATACATAATGATTTTGTTCTTCTAATAAAAATTATTTTAAAACTTTACTTTTTCACACCCAAATTTGTTTCATGATTTTAATTCATTTTCCATACTTAGCAATCAATTTGTATTTCCTTAAAAGAAATTGAAAATTTATTTAAAAGAGAATCTAGGATTTATTAAAATGGAAAAGTTTTTATGATATATGTTAATAATATCAAACCATTAATAGGAAAAAAAAATACAAAAGATTTAAATAGGAAACTGATTAATAATTATTGGTGGGTGTACTAACAAACAATTAGTCATCTTTGTAATTTTACTCAAGGGTATTATTAGATTTTTTAAAATATACTAATTTAGGGTGTACATACAATTTTTAAATAGTGTAAATATCGTCACTCTAATTTAAAACAAAAAGGAATTAGATCATTCATCACAACTCTATTTTCTTTGTGCTCTCAAAACCCAATAATACATATTGGCTTTAATAAAAAATAAATAAATTGAAGCCCGGACGGTTTCAGTCAGTGCACCCCTCCAGGGCTGGCATTGCTTGTGACCTTGTGTTAGTTGTTTGACTTTGTCTCCACGCGTTGGAAACCAGAAAGAAAATGCATCAAGTGGATGTGTGGTGGCAGGAAGAACACAAATGGTTCATTTATGTCAAATTAAAAGAATCAAGTTCTCTCGATAATGTCTAACAAAAACGAAGATTTTGTATAAAAGACAACTTGTATTCGATAATGTGGTGACGATTTGATTGCAGTTTTTAACAGATGACTACTAATAAAGGGCAGAATATGAGGTGAGATATGAATTTAAACATATTGAATATTCAACTTGTACATGATAGAAAAATACTCAGAATTCATAAATATAACTTGACTTACGGGTACTGTAAATCAAAGTTTCCTTGATAGAATTTTTGATACATTGTAATTTCGAGAGAAAAAAGTTTGATGTTTTCGACTGCATGCATGCACTCAGACATTAGACATATATGTTCATGCCACGTGGTATAAGATATTGGGTTCTCACTTAATTGGATGGGTTCCCCTTATAAGTAAATTTTTAAGTAGAAATAATTCTACTAAAAGAGTCTTGATAACAATGAACCTTAATTAGCAGGTGTTGAGCGCCAATTAAGATGCCCACCATACAAGTCCTTGACACAATCTTCTCCGCAGCTTAGCGTTCCTTGTCATAAAGGAACAACCCCTCAGCAAACTTGTCACACTTTTTGTGATTTGTGATAGGAATTAGGATAGATGCTTAATCCCCCTTTTATTTTCCTTAGAGGTGACAGACTCAAAAATGTTATATAGAAGTAATTGATTTTGTTGACAATAAATAATTAATATAATGGGAACCCAATAAGAGCACGACACTTGGCACATACCATCATTAAACTTAAGAATGTCTCCCATCGGTTATGATCGGAGGAAGATTGTCCCCGGCAGATAATAATTAAGTAGAGTAGTCAACCTTTGTGGATAAACATACTGCTCATCACAAAGCTACCCAATTTATCGATGATAGCGTCAAAGATCGAACCACAAGAAACTGTCATCTCACCGGTAAGCAAAATAACACTCGTCATGACAAAATAGACAAGTGTCACCTTAAACCCATACTGAAACGAAAAGCACAACCACAAGTCATAAAAGAAACTTTATAAACCCTCCAAGCATGTAAATAAGGTAAGAAATCTTTCATTCAATAAAACTCTTAATTTTAACCTTAAAGCTTTATATAAACCCTAGAAATGATTTAAGCATCGTAGGTTTTTCGACAACCAAAACACAAACCAATTGGCTACCATCAAGGGGTTTCTTAGATATTACTATTAAGGCATTTCTTTATTTTTATAGTTAGTAATCCTACACTCCTATATTAGAATACTTCTATAATTAAGACCATCCTTTACTAGAGAACCACTATCTATGTTAATATAAAACCTTTTTTCTTTTTTTAATTTTTCTAATTGAGTAATACTCTTCTCTATTATTATTCATAGTTATAAACTGATTCGTTAATAAATAAATAAATAAACAAGAAAACAATTAGATTTTAAAATTATAGTTGTGTTATGTTGCAAGTGCTACCTAGTAGTAAATCTATTGAAACTTAGGTTGGAGCTCTTCTAGACTCAAGAATCAAGCCTAGACATTTTGCAATAAAGCACCATGCTACCCTTGAGGTTCTTCACTTCTCTAGTAGGTTTCTTTTTTATCTTTTTCTTTGCAGAATAGAACTACCTAATCATATGGGTACAAAACATCACCTAATTTGTCTTAACAGTTTTGAGCCAAAGTGCATACCAAACAAAACTATGATTGAGATTTGAGCCAATTCTTGATTTTTCTATTCTACCTATCAACATCAAAATAAGCTGTAACCAACATCTAAAAAGAGGATGATTACAAACAAAAATGAAAGATCTAGATTCCAGTACTGTTCCAACGCCATACACAGCCTCTCTCTAGTCTCTTCAAGTTCAGGATGTATGTATGTATCCAAGTTTTTCACATGCTTTTAATTTAAATGGCACATTCACTTGTCCAGATGCCCCAGTTACCCAACTACCAAACAAAATCATGCAAACCAACCCTTTTTTTTTTTTTCCTTTCTGGTTCTCACTTCCAAACAAAACTCCAGTGTTTCTATTTTTCAAATTGTTTCTTTGAAAACAAAACAAAATACAGTTATGTCCTTTTGTAATTCTGTCCATCATCATCAACATTAACAAAACCCTAATTTCCTTTATTTGATTTTCGCAAAAATGGTGAATGGAAAATTGAAAATTTTCTTCTTTTTTGTTTAGTTTTTGTTTTTGTTTTTATTTTATATTCAAAAGGAAATTGTTTCCTTCTCTTTGCCTCATAAACAAAACCCTCTTCTTGTTCCATCTCCCCAGTTCTATCCCTCTGTACACTACCAAAATTATTACTTTGTATAACAAAGGAACCATAAACAACTTAAAAAAACAAAGATAAAAAGGTTTTTTTTTTTCACATTTTTTTTTTCGAGTCTGTTTTTCTCATCGATGGGGTCTGTCTAGTTCGATGATCATTGGATTTTCACTAGTTGAGTGACTAGTCTGTTTCCTCTCTAATCGATCTTGCTAATGCCAATACGCTTCACGACAGCGTTCCTTATTGCTTCAGTCTGCAAACACATACCGTTGTGTTCAATCCCAGACATGTAGTTCCTCACTTCTTTTCTTATCATATCCTGCATCACTGCCAAAAACTCTGCACTGAAAAACTGCTTTTCATTCCCAAACTCACACTGCAGCGCCGGCGGCGCCGGCGGCGGTAGTGGTGCCGCCTGTACCTGCACTGCCAAAGGTTGTGGTGATGCCACCTGAGGCTGTACTACCATGATGCTTGAGTTGTAAACCGAGTTGGATCCGGGTCCTGATCCTGTCGCGGATCCGGGTCCTTGATTTGAGGCCTCGCATGAATCGGATCCAGGCAGCGAGAGGCTGAGTGAGGTGAGCGGATCCGTTGTTGAGGAGGAGGTTTCAACAGGAACAAGAGACCCGGTTCTCAACAAAGGTCGATAAACTGGAGACTGAGACACACCACCGGGTAGACTTGAATCGCTCAAGTCGGATCCGGAAGGGCTACTAGGGTTCAAATAGAGACCCGAAAAGTTATTATTACCCGGCCCGACACTAGCAGATCTTTTCAACGGCTGCGGATTATGCAAATCGTCGTTAAAATCGTCACTCATAGAGGAACATTTCCTCTTCAAGGTTGAGTTCCAGTGATTCTTAATAGCGTTATCGGTTCGGCCGTTGAGGAGTCGAGCTATGGTGGCCCACTTGTTGCCAAACCGAGCGTGGGCCCGTATTATAGTGTCGTCTTCTTCAGGTGAGAATGGTCTGTGTTCAACCTCAGGTGACAGCTGGTTACACCACCGTAACCTGCATGATTTTCCCGATCGACCAGGGATCGATTTACTGATAAGAGACCAGTTTCTAGGACCGTAGCTTTGGACCAACCTTTGTAGAGCCTCGTCTTCTTCTGGACTCCATGGTCCCTTGATCCGATCCACATCTTTTCTCGTCGAAGCCATGGATGATTTTTAAAAAAAAAGAAAATCTAATTAAAAATCTAAACAGCTAAAACGACTTAAATTAAAAATATGGATAAAAAATTTGTTGATAGAGAAAAACGAAAAGTAAAAACCCAAAGATTGATATTGTATTTGTGAAGGATTTTGAAAGTGGTAGAGGCTGAGCCTCACCTTGGGTCTGAGAGAGAGAGAGAGGCAGGAAGAGGAAGTTATAAGGGTGTATATATATATACGGAGGAGATAAGGATGACTGGAAGAACCGGTTAAATGACCGGTCATAGCCGTTGAGAGATTGAGGATTCTTCCAGGTAAGTCAGTTACTAGTATACAGCTGTTAAACTGACACGCGTCGCCTCCTCGCTTATCTAACTTACACGTATAATAATCACTCTCTATCAAAAACTGCCTTACGAGTTACGTGCAGTTGCTACAATTACAGAGTTCGTCAAGTTGGTCACCCAAATCACGCCACATCAACACATGGGTCCCATTTTAGTGATTTTTTCTTTTTTGGTTTAAATTATCAACAACACAGAGGTTTTAAAAGTTTAAATGACCGTTTTGGAAGTTGTAAGAGAGGTGAAATTATATCGAAAAACGAACGTGGTTGTTTAAGATTAGAGAGAGAGAGATGTGATATTTATCTTATCGTTCCAAAAATAAATAAATATAATTGAAGATTACGGTTGGGAGAGGGGGATGACTTTGACCAAAAGACAGGCTGGATAGCAATTTGATAAAAGGAAGGATTTTTATTTGTTTGAAAGAAAAGGACGCACGGAAATGCTGAGCTGGCTAACAAAACGACAAAATTAAGTAGCAGAATCGGGAACTGAAGGATACTACAATTCTGTCAGTCCAGCCTGTAATTAGGCCCACCTAAAAAAACACTACTGTACCTATAACGGCCTACTCCCCCAACCTACTGCCACGTGCCAGTCACCATCCCTGCCCTTTCTAAACCGCCAAAACCGACTCCACCGTCTTACCTGCTTTAAAGTTTAAAGCAACCCATTTTCTCTCTCTCTCAACTTCCCTAATTACTGATCGAAAGATACGATTCGAATACACAATCTCGTACCATTCGATTAACCTAATACCGTTGATTTGTTGTGCATGTGAATTTAACGGTTTCAAGATGTTTTGAAACAAGCAAACAGAAGCGGTGGTCCTTATTTGGACTGGCAGTACGTAATTGCATAAATATCTTATGAATTATGGTTACAAATTACTAACGGACAATAACGATTGATGAAGAAGCAATAAGGTCAGGAGATTATTGTGAAAAATAAAAATAAAAATAATAAAAACAACGGTCACATCGGGTGGGTGATGAATCATTGAAGGTTCGTGGTTAGATTATTAATTAACGGAATAAAATGTTATATCTATTAATCTTCCCTATTAAATTTTCAGTTATAAACTGCAGGAAGCAATTTATTTATTAATTAACTGACGTGGATATGCGTTTTGAAAGAGAAAAGGGCGAAAAAAAAAAAAAAAAAAAAAAAAGGGAAAAAATGAAAATAAAAAGCAAACGAAAACAGAAAACAGAAAACAGAAACCAGAAATAGAGGGAAGGGTGAGACAGGATTGCAAATTTGCAATTTTTTTAAAAGCAGTCGTTTCGCGGCAGACAGCTGTGAAACGCGTGCCACACACGCACCCATCGCTTGCAGTTTGCACCTAACCTAACCATCTCCTGTACTATAGCCGTACTGCTACGTCTTTTGTGAGCCCATCACGTGCCCTTAGTCCTCCGCACGTGGCATTCACCGACTCAGTGAATATTTAAGAATTTAGGGTCACAGTAGAAAAGCACTTAGACTCACAACTTTATGAGATAGATAGTTGTGAAAGATATACCATTGAATCACTCCCATCTCGTCAATAAAGTCATTGATTGATACTTATGTAAGTTAATTTGGTTTATTTATTTCTAAGAGAGTTTGAAAACAATAATAATTGCTTTTGAGAATGCATAAAGTATCTTTACAATCAACATTTTTACTTATAAAGATTGAGGTGGCAATAAACTGAATATTTAAGTTGGTGTAAAAATCTTTTTTTTTTAATTTATTTTTTTATTTTACGAACAAGAAGTAATCCAAAAGAAGAAAAAAAGATTGTACTATACCTAGTAGTTAGTACTCATCGACACCATTTTTGCTCTGATTCATGTACTAGAGTAATTGCAAGAAGAAGAAGAAGAAGAAGAAACACAATGGTCCCAGGGGATGGGCACGCTTGTGGGCAGTGGCCACTGGCTAGCCTTTTTGAAACAATATTATGCTTTGGATTCTCACAATTATGCCTTGTATTCCACAATGGTTTTTTTTATGGGAAAACAAGTGGACGTGTCAGTCTTTTGAAGAAAAAATGTTAATTATAACTTTACATATAAGTACAACAAAATACGGATTAGTCCTGTAATTTAAAAATTATTTAAGGAATGTGAAATTGGGCAAGAAGCACATGCTACAGAAAGAGGGAGGATGTTTCCTCCCAACTGGTTTGATTGCTTTTAAAGTGTTGAATTTGTTTAATAAAAAAATAATACATTAAAATTATTAAAAAGTAATTTGCAAGTCCCAATAAACAACAAGTGGGCTTTCTATATAGCTAACACACTTAAAAGAAAACAAAATTTAAAAAATATATATATTTATTATAAATTTTAGAGAAAAGAAAGAATAATCTGATATTTTAGAGCGAAAAAGCATTACTGTGTATAGATTCTCTCCAGTCTCCACCAACTACAGAGACCTGATTATTAATTACAAGATAAGATGATACTATAATATTGTTACCGTGGCAATGAATCAATTTTTCTCTTAGGGCAACTCCAATCCGAATAGTAAATTTGGTGTAATTTCTGCATTAAAATAGCTCAACAGTCATAATATTTTACTATTTCATCTCTAATCTATTGTACTGAATTTTACTCTATAAATAATATTATCTTGAATATTCTCTTTTATTTCTTTCTTTACTATTATCTATCAACAAATGCTAATCTTCAACCAATCAAAATCTAATTTCCAATTAAAAAAATAAAAAAGTACAAATTGCACAGATAAACAGTGTTGCCTGGGTGAACAGTGTTGTGCAATATATTGTGCAACACTGTTCACTCACGCAACACTGTTCACAGATGGCGTGGGGGATGCCGCTAGGTTGGAGAGGAATTTGGCTGCAAAATGGAGATTGTGTGGGGGATAGCTCAGGATTGGAGAAGCTCTTATATGCACAAATTATAGGTATATTTATAGAATACTATTACACATCATGATATTTTTACTATGTAAGCAACAGAACTTTAATCATAATAATATACATGGTAAAAATATGGTAATATGTATTAATATACTATAGATATACCTATAATGTGTGATTATGAGAAAAAAAATTGTATAACGCATATAGTGATAGACGTATCTCCTCTTAACTCAGTGGTATGTCTGACAATTTTTCTCTAATATGCATACAATATAGGTATATTTATAACATACTAATATACAACATTACAATTTTGTCATGTGTATTATTACGATAAAAGTTATGTTGCTTACATGACAAAAGAGTAATAATGTTTATTAGTATGCTATAAATATGTCTACATTGTATGTTTATGAGAGAAAAACTCGTATGTTTGGATTCGAGTCTCACTATGTGAATTTGTAAGTGTGAAGAGTTTTTTAACTCTTTGATGTGAGGTAGATACTCCCACTCGTTGGGGTAGAATTTCAGGTCATTCGTATAATTCTTAATTTCGACATGTTTTGGCGGATCTCTAATCCCTTCGACGATAAATTTCATAATAATAAATAAATAAAAGGGCGGAGTGATTGGCTGTGATGATTTACGGTATCCTAGTGTCCCCACCTTTGCAATGATTTAGCAAATTTGTAGATCGAATGATGTTGAACCAGCCAATGATCTAATTACTGTAGAATTGCCAGTTGTGTTTTCTTTTCTACTGGGTTCTCATCTGCTGTCATTCAATATCTTTAAAGAATGATATAAAAGGTAAATACTCAGTGAGACTAAGAGTTTTCTTGGACATGAAGATTAAAGCTGGAAAGGTTAATCTTATTATTAGATGGCCATAAACAATTTCACTATCTACAATTATTATGAAGTATTGCTTTTAGACTTTTAAAGCTCTTTTCCGGACTTTTAGTTCTTGAGAATTGTACTAAAAAGCCGTAATGTAAGTTTTGATCTTTCTGTAATTTCAAACTTTGATATTCTAAGATTATTTTAAAATTCTAAATACAACCAAGAGGTTAAGATTACCTAGTTTTATGTTCAAATTCATTAGCAATAGTAGAGTTTATTTTTGAAGCAAATTTTTTGTTGCTTGGTATTTGTATTAATTTAAGTGATTGCATCACAAATTCATTTTGAAAAATATTTTAATCTAATATAATTTTTTTAGTTATTATAATAAGTTTAATATATAGAGGAGGGGAACATTACTCGAACCCACAACCTCAATGATATATGCGTAAAGCACATCACTTGACTAACGTTATATCATCATTAAAATGTAATTTTAAATCAGCATTTCATATTTGTATATATTATTGCATTTGATATATTTAAATCTAGTAATATTTAATGTTAGACAGAGCAAAACCAGAATTTTAAATTTTATCAAGTTTGGGAGGTTAAACTCTATTATTTTCATTTTAAAGGAGTAGAAGAAAAAAAATCAATTTATTATAAAGACTAAAAATAATTTTTTCGAGAGGTTGCGGGACCCATGGCCCTATCAGACTCTCTCAAAGCTTTGTCCATACCAGTAGACCGAAGTACAGGGGCGAACCTCAATAGGGGCCGAAAAAAAAATTAAAATAAATTAAATTGATTACTTACCTCTCTCTCTCTCTCTCTCGTGTTCCAACTCACACTCACACGCTATCTCTCTCAATCAATCAATCAATTACTAACTCTCAATTCTTTCTCTCTCTCTCATATATCCCTAACCAATTCACTCTAAAAAAATTAATAATTATCTTCAACTTAACAACTCAATTATCATATCATTTGAGTTATAATTGTATTGAATTTTAGATTAATTATTTAGGTTGTATAGTATTACATTTAATCTATTATATATATTCGGTTATTTTAATTCAGTTGTTTTTCTTAGTTAAAGTTTATTTTTTCTAATTAAAAAGTTAGGATCTAAGGTTTGTTAGTCATAATGTTATTAATATTTTGTTATTTTTTTTATAAATTTATTTTTCGAGTACAATTTATTATTGTTAGTGTTGTATTATAATTTATAATGTATCATTTTAAATAATTTTATATTATAATATTAAACAATCATACATTAAAGCCAATAAAAACTATGCTTTCATATATTCTAAAAAAAAATCAATTATCGAATGAAAGTGGATCAAGTTTTCATATAACGTCGGGGTCTGGATTTCAAGTTTATCATATATATATATAGTTTTATTTAACCCATCCTATTAAAAAAATCTTAAGTACGCCCCTACTTAAGTATCTAACCTGACATATAATTTTTTTTTTATAGCAAAATGTCTTATAAAATTGGCAAATAGTAAACACATAAAATATGAGACCTAGAACTTTATTCTTTCATATAAAGATCATACGGTCATTTTAATTTGTGCATTAAATGCATAGTTTAAAAAGGATTCATCAATATAAAATTTTTATATTCTATATGCGGCGGTGACGGTGACTTGAATCAAAAAAATTTTTATACTAATTAACGTCCTTCTCACCAAAGTATTAAGCGATAATCATATATGTATATTCTTGAATATAAATTATGTATTTTTAATTAACCATTCATTTATTGTAATGTTTATATATCATATGATTAAGTGGAGTGAGTAAAGATCCGGTTGTTTCCAAAATCATTTCATAAATAAAAACTGTTAATTAATAATGCTAAAATAAAAAAAGTTAAATATAGTGGAGCACAAACGGAAGAAAAAAAACGTGCGTTTTGACCAAACTAGTGACAGTTATGGCCCACAATCCAAACGGCTTATCTTCTTGATGGTGCTCTTTTCTCTCTCTTAAATTATTGGTGGTGGTGATGTAGACCAACCCATAAATATCAAGTTTGAAATTTCTTCCCAGCTGGTTGAGTGGGGCCCATTAAAGCCATGTAGACACATCTACGATAACTAGCCTTAACCGTCCGACAAATAGCTACTCAATCATTCACAGTTTGTTGCCACGCAATGTCCGTTTGTGGGAGCCAGTTAACTATTTTTGTCCGTTAGCAAGTGACGTGTGTCAAAGTTGTTGCTTTCGAAACTTCAACTTTAACGGACCTAAATAACCGTAGCGAAATGTAACGTGCCACGTCAATAATTTGCCAGCTATAAGTCACTTACACCGAGTTCGAAGAGAATCATACTATGGGGATTCGCAAAATTTTGGAGTGGGTCTCGTTACCATGATTTTCCGCTGCATGCATCCATCCATCCATCGTACGATGTGATCTTTTCTCTGACGTTTGACAACGTGTGTTATCGAACTTCGCGCTTACTGCTTCGTTGGAATTCAATCCGTACTGTACTAAATGAATAACGTTTCGTTACTGACCGGTCAATATCTATAATATTAATCCGGTCAATATCTATAACATTAATTTTATTAACAGAAATATAATATATGGTTCAATTTATAATATAAATATATATATATAAAAAAAAAGATCAGGTCTTATACTCCTATAGAGAAAATAAATATTTTAGATATTAACGGGTCAAAGTCTAAAAAAATATTCTATAGTGGTAATATATTTGATCTGGGCACCAACCGGTTGTAGTGCCATTAACAAAACGGCAGTCTGTTTAGGTGTCGTTTTGTAGTATGACATTTTCCGTGAAATAATGGATGGCAGCTAGTCTTGCACAGAAAGCTACTGTTATATAATCCATATTCGTATTTATTCGAATCCGGATCAAATTGGGTCGAGAAAACCTGGACCGTTGAAAGTTGGGTTCAAATCCAAACCCGGGTTTATTGGTAATCCGTATTTGTATTTTGAAATTTATACCTCGAAATTAATTGAGTAGGATGTAGATTTACATTGCCGAAATCAATTAGTATATGTTTTATTTGGATATCTATTTTTATAAAAAAAATTCCATAAAAAATTTTTAAAGATAATAAGTACAACGTGAAAAACCATAGTTTGAAAGTTTCTTGACAAATAACAAACCCACCAAAATTGTTAACCACTGCAAAGACCAATTAAAATGAATCGTTTTTCTATTCAAGAGATGTAAGGAGTCAAGAGTTTCCAAGTTTCTGTGAAAATAAAGAATTTGGTCAGCTTCAGGAAATGGTCAACAGTCGGATCTGACCCGAAAGTTTCACAATAAAAAATAAAATAAATAATTCAAACGAATTAGTATTGTTTCCAGAAATTTCTTTACAATACAATAAAGAATTTATATAATTTACTAAAATGCTTTAAAGAGTCGTTTAATATATAGTAAAGTTGTTTTCGCTGTATAATGTCGGCAAAGTTAAGAGAAATGTCAATACATTCCATTAAAATGTAGACATATATGGTGGTGAAAATAAAGAAACTCATCTGGATAGAGTCATATGTCAATATCACCGTAGGCCACCCATTACTATTAGTCATCTTTCTTTATACATCATCGTGTATTGACTTTTATCAAAATGTTAATGACTTTAATGCCTCAAATTTTGTCACACTCTAATTGCCTACCACCACCTACATGATAGAGATATTTTGATAAGGGTAGTTAAAGTTCCATTAACCGTCCAATTTTTATTATTATTATTTTTTTTTATATTTTATTTCATGGCGGTAAAAAAAAATTTAAAAAATAAATAAAAAAAATCTCAATATATAATCTTATATTATACGAAAGAATATTTCAAAGGCAACACGTATCAATTTAATATATATGTTTTTATCTCTCTCATAGTCTCATGTCTCATATGATTAGTAAATCACCAAATAGAACAATCTAGAAACATGTTTACCTTTGTTGAGAATTCATTTTATGCCCTTACCAACTCTCTTTTCTTCTGGACCTTTCATGCCCATATATGGTTCCCCTAATAGAACAATCTAGCCTTCTATGATTTCATAATTGATATATGGTTTCTAACTAGGGAGAAAAGGTTGAGTGCATTAGGTGCGTATATATACATCTGAACCACTCATATTACTTATACGGATAATTACCTCGGTGGCCACTCATTTGGTTAGACACTATTAAAAAGACTATTTGATGGAGATTTCGTTTTAAAATAGGTATTTTTTTTGCGAAAAGTGTGACGGAATAGTCATTAGGTGTCCAATCAAATGGATGGCCACCGAGTTAATTATCTCAGTTCTTATATATACTACATACCCGTTATATATGATCTCTCAAATGATTATTGTTCAGGGTAAAAATTGTCTAACGTAATTCAATAATTGAATAAACTTTCGAAATAAAACTTCTTTTCGAATAATATTCCTATTACAACAAAGACGAACAAGTTAAGGTGTGCGTTGGTATTCACCATCGATGCTCAAGTCAATATATCAACTCTTACATAAAAATGATTCATAGTTTACCTATAATTACTTGTTTTGACGCTTTTATAGGTTGTCTTCAATCACATTGTTGTATTGTCACTAAAGATGCACATTTTTCCTCGGGACCCCAATTCCCCGTGTCTCTATCCCCATTTGAGATTTTTTTTTTTGGGGAAAAATGGGGAAATGTGGTGGGGGGGGGGGGGGGAGATGGGGATGCCCACCCTTTTTTTTTTTTTTTTTTTTGGGAAAAATGGGGAAATGTGGGGGGGGGGGGGGGGGGGGGGGATGGGGATGCCCATTTCCCCATTTCCCTATTTCCCCTAAACATATATAAATATAATTATAATATATGTTTTTAATTTTTTTGTTTATTCTTTGAAAACTCTAACTCCCTAAGTATATATACACATTTTATATAAAATGCACTAATGAATTTTATTTTGTATTTTTAATTTAATTTATAAATTTTAGTCAAATGAGAAAATGGAGGAACGGGGGAAACGGAAAAATAGGAAAAAAACGGAGAAAAACAGGGAAAATGGAAAATTGGGGATGGTGATGGATATAGGTCTTCCAAAATTCCCCATCCCCGTTTTCCCCAAATGGGGGGGGGGGGGGGGTAGGGTATGTGAAGTGGAGATGGGGATGGGGATGGGGGGACCTATATCCATCCCCATTTCCCCCATCCCCATTCCCCAAACGTGTATCTCTAGTTGTCACATGGTATCTAGGTAACAGATGAAATTTGTCAATTACATGCTCCTATATATATATATATATATATATATCATAGTGCGTGATTTAAACTAACTATATGCCCCAATGCATTGAAGAGTCTCTCTTTAGTCTTTACTGTACAATTATAAAATAATTAATTAACAAGAAACGAAAGATTAGATGACACAGTAATGTGTTTCTCGTGCCATTTTTAAAATTGAAACAGAATATAAGGAGGTTGGAGAATTGACTAGGACAAGTCAAAACAAGCAAGCAAAAGATAGATGGGAGAGGAATCGGCGGTTGGGAGTTGTAGGGTCAGACAGTTTTAGTCACCCAACTTGTTGTTTTATATCGTTGTCTGCCTCCACTTATCATTTGTTTATGCATTATAGGCTTTATAGCAAACAAAGTCTTTATCAATCGACTAATATATTAATCAAATAAGTGGATTACAACTAACATTGTTTTCATCTTAGAATTTAATTATAAATTTATATTTAATTAAAACCAAGTGAATGATTTGCTGAAATAATTAAAAGAAATTAAAATCTATACGTCTCCATCCATGAACAAATTTGAGACCCCACTTCTATAATTTAATTTGTTACGTTTCATTTGGGTTTAGAAAGAAACCAATAAATTCAGCTCCTGTGTAATAATATGCCTACAAACATTACCATCAAATTGGTTGGCATAAAATTGATAGGTTGACGTTGAACCACTACTTATATTGCATAAAAATGTTTTGTTTTTTTGTTTTTTTTTGTTTTTTTGTTTTTTGCTTTTAATTTTTTAATTTTTTAATTTTTATAGTAAACGATAAAATTATTCAAATTAGTCTGCACGGCGGAAAATGATAACATTGGGTTAATGTTTGCAAATTAATCCACCACGACATTGATGAATGCATATTTTGTGAAATATAAATAACATATAAACATTTTTATCATATAACATGGTAATTAGTTGCTGGATTGTCAACCATTATTATTATTATTATTATTATTATTATTTATTATTATTATTATTTTTTGGTGTCAACCATTATTATGTTGTCGCAAATCACCCATTAACAACCATACATTTTGATTTACATAAAAAAAAAAAGAAAAAAAAAAGAAAGAAAAAAGAATGAACTAGAAATTGACAAGTGAAATTTGTTAACACCATGAGTCATGGTGGTTAAACAGCCACCTAATCTGAAAGGTTGACTAATCAACATAGAAATGTTGACTGACTTTTGAGCGAGTGTTTGTTGTAATATATGTATTTATCGGAACATTCGGGTCGTGAGATTCTCTCAGGTAAATGTGGTATTTACAAGAAAGGGAAAAGGCGTTAGAAGAGCTGATTAGTCGTCGAAATTTATACTCCTGACATTCTAATAAGTATCAATTCTAGAAAGATAGATAAAGTACAATGACATAGAAAAACCAATTATATACTGTATATAAATTGTCTTCCTTAACCAACGCGGGATTCATATTTTTTCCCTACACAATGGGCTTACTTTGATACTCAATTTCTCATTCACCCAATAATCATTTTAGGAGTTTGACTATATCAATTCGATGCTCTCACGGAGGAAAATTCTAATATACATTGATCTTCTATTATCATGAAATTGACCATACTCAAATAACACTCTCGAAACACATGTTTATAACAAAATTTTCCAACATTTAGAACTGGAGGTCTCTCCCAAAAGCCAATTAAACCCAGCTCACTTGCTCCCCAATGATTGAACAAAAGCAGAGTTATATGTAAATCCATGGCAAGGATAAATTAACAATGAACAGAGTATAGATATGCAAATAATATTATTATACTGTCAAAATGATGTCCAAAAGAGGTCAAGTTTCGCTCAGTCTATATGTGTTCATGTTTAGGCTTTTTCTCGGGCTTGGGTTTTTTAATATTTCACTCCAGGGCCAATATTGGGCTTAGAGTGGCTAAATCTTCTCTTGACAAGTAATTGTCTTTTAAAAAAGATTCACTTTAATTAATTATTATGAAAAGAGATTAATATTTTAGGGGGTCAGCCTACGGTTTATGTGGATCGGGTCGGGTTTGTATTAGGCCCAAGCAACTGGGTCAAGTCCGTCGAATGAGGGATGTCATTTTCTCTATGAACCTGCAAAAAAGAGTTAGCCTGTTGAGTGAGATATGTCGTTTTCTTCAAGAACCTGCAAAAAAGAGTAAGCAAGTAGAAATATCGATAAAAAGAAATAAAGAAATTGTGGGGGTGATCGTTTACAGCCTTA
This sequence comes from Acer negundo, assembly GCA_035582765.1. Taxonomy (NCBI): domain Eukaryota; kingdom Viridiplantae; phylum Streptophyta; class Magnoliopsida; order Sapindales; family Sapindaceae; genus Acer; species Acer negundo. The sequence continues at coordinate 6,885,044 of CM069231.1, read as the reverse complement.
GATGTGCTTGGGCTAAGTGTTTACTATTGTTGAACGTGATTGTGAAGGAGATCAGATTCCGTTGATCGGAATGTAGATATGTAGAGTTTTAAGACGCTAAAGAGCTTGTTCTTTTGAATAATTTTCAGAGAGAGCAACCGTGGATGAGTTCCTCTTATTTATAGGCAAAACCTTCTTTCAAACGTCCACTTGATGAGAGTTTGATTGTGGGAGAGATTTTCGGAGAGATTTCCTCTCTTTTTGAATCAACTGCCACCCATCTCTTGTGATTGAAGTTTGACCTAGTCTTTAAACGGTAAAGACTTAACTAATGCAGGTCTAGGGTCGACCTACTATACATGGGCCTAGATGGGTTTTAACACAATGATTTGGGCTTTAAGCGTTGGGCTCAAATGACCATTTTTTGCTACCACAAATATCACATTTCAAGATAAAATATTTGGTGCAATAAATCTTAGCTCTAACAATTTCATACTATATAGTACGTATGACTAATCAAATGAGTTTTTCATTCATTTCTTATTGCATTCCAGTGTATAAATGGCAGCGACAAGAAGTCAAGACAGATGTATTATCTATATACAATTATACATTATGTATAAGTAAAGAGTAGACTTGACTTGACAAAAGCAGGTCTTTCTTTCTTTAACTTTCAACTAGTTCTAAGATGCATTATGCATTATGCGTTTTATTTAGATGCCAATCACGTGGAGAATTAGCCTAAACATGTGGAGGTTGTAATTTCTTATTAAAGTGTACTCAAATATTGACATTACAATAATTAGGATAAAAGATCTACCTAAGATGATTAGATATGACATTGAAGAAAAATTTATGATACTATTTGCTTAAGAGTATAAATATATATATATATATATATATATATATCGGGTTTACAATATTTAGTTTTCTAATTTTATATTTGTTGATGATAAATGATAAAATATGAAAGGAGTCCGATCAAAATGTGACACGTGGTAAATCAACCCAGAGCCACAAATTTCCCCAATGATGGATAGTACCATTAATTTAGTTTTTTCTAGATCACTAAAAGCAAAACAATTTTGTATAAGGGGAAGAGCCTCGATGGGTTATTACTGATTAGGAAAAATGGATGTCAATCCTTATGGATGGACTGTTCAATTTAGAGTCGCACAAACCACCGAAAGTAGGTTCGAAGGAGAGGCTCCGTGGACCTATCATCTCACCAAAATGCAGCATGACGCTTGTCATAAGTAACTAGACAAGTGTTCCCCGTACCCACAATGGCATTGACAACCCAACAAAGAGTCAAAAGTGAACCTATATATACCAATCGAGCACGTAGATAAGGTAAGTAACTCTTCACTTAATAAAACCCGTAATTTTATCCTATCATTGTCTCAATACCGAAAATTGATTTAAGGATCCGAGGGTGTTCACCAACGTGTCCCCTGTTTACAGTCTTTTTTCAGGGACACCAGAAAATAGAGTAACCTCCGACGCATCCTCCAAAAGGCATCTATCAGTCAGTAAAACCTAATTTTTATTATAAAAAATATCTGTCAATGAGAGAAGGCTTATTTGTCTATATTTTTTGCGGTTTTTCCAAATGAAAAAGTTAATTTCATGACATTAATATTTGCATTATTTCAATTCTTTCTACAGGAATTAGGTATCATGATAGAAAATATATACATATTTCTTAAGTCAATTGTATCTCTATCGGGTTGACAATCATAAAATAAAAGGACTTAAAAGTAAAATAAAAGGAAAACAGAACCCGATAAACCGTATGACAAGCAACCACTTGCTTTCACAAAATGTAATGTAAGATAGATTGAGAAAGAAAAACAGAGGTCTCTCCATTTACGAAATCTCGCCGCAAAGCGACAGACACAGAGAGAGAGAGAGAGAAGATCACAGTAGAAAATGTTTCGATTGTTGATGTTGATCCTTCTCTCTCACGCCTGCTCTGTAAAACCTTACCAACCACCACAAAACATATTCATCTTAGCTGGACAGAGTAACATGGCCGGACGAGGCGGAGTAACCAACGACACCCGAACCGATACTCAAGTCTGGGACGGCATCGTCCCTCCGCAATGCCAACCGAACCCTTCCATCCTCCGACTCAGTGCCAAGCTCAAGTGGGTTCGAGCCCACGAACCACTTCATGCCGATATTGATGTCAACAAGATCAATGGGGTTGGACCGGGGATGCCATTTTTCAATGCAGTATTGACCAAGGACCCAAATTTCGGTGTGATCGGTCTGGTCCCTTGCGCAATCGGTGGGACTAATATCAGTGAGTGGAAGAAAGGAAGTTTCCTCTATGATCAGACGGTGAGGAGGACTCAGGCTGCTCTGCAGGGCGGAGGAGTTATTAGAGCTCTTCTTTGGTATCAAGGAGAGAGCGATACGGTCACTCGTGAAGATGCCGAATTGTATAAACAAAGATCCGATAAGTTCTTCGTAGATTTACGCTATGATCTTCAGGTTCCAATGCTACCAATAATCCGGGTACACTTTCTTTCTTCATTCCGATCAACTTCAATTACCAATCTTGATTATTAATTATTCAAAAGTTTAACAGAGTTGATTGGGTTTGGTTTGGTAGGTGGCTCTGGCGTCAGGACAGGGACCTTATATAGATATAGTGAGGGAGGCTCAATTACAAAATGATCTCCTAAATGTTCGAACGGTGGATGCTAGGGGACTGCCGCTTGAGCCGGACGTGCTGCACCTGACGACGCCGGCGCAGGTTCGACTAGGGGAGATGATGGCTGCTGCATTCCTACAATCCATGCCCAGCACCATTAAAACTGGCCCTAGTTACAGCGATGCTCCAACTAAGTTTTCTAATTTTGTTTCTTATTCTTTGATGATTTCATTATTGCTTTGTTCTCTATGCTTGATATTAAACTTAAGATAATTACTAGTTTTTCTTTTTGAACGATTATGATATTTCAAAATTGGAAAAAGAGGTATGACTCGAATCCGTAACCTCATGATACCGGTGTGAAGGGTTTAACCTATTTCAAAATAAATAATGTCGTATTGGAATCCCAATTAATTTTGAGTGTGTTTTATGCTCACTTTTTAAAATTTTGATTTAATTATATAAAATTAAATGATTTTATTAATTTTTTTGATTTATTTATAGGATTACCCTTTTATATATTTTTTAAACTTAATACACCCCATATTTTTTTTTTTCAAAAAAGTAAAAATAAAAATACATTCATCTCTAATCTTTATATGCAATTTTCTCACATCCATTCATAGGACTTGTTTTTTCTTCTTATTTCATGGTGAAACCATCCTTACCATATAGTTTTTTGTAGTCGATTGGATTGTTAGTGATGGATTGTGTGTGTGATATTAATTGTCTGATGATCTTTTTGAGCGATTGAGTTATGGTTTTTGTGTGGTTTCTTTTCGTTAGAGATTATGTTTTCTTGGTTGTGATTCTTGGTGCGATTTCATTGTTTTTTTTTTTTTGTAAATAACATTAAACTAACTTTGGAATATTCAGAATAAAATCTATAAAAGAATTGATACAAATCATTGAATGTCTGGAAGATCTGAAAGAAAATAAACCGAAGAGCAAAAATAGCAAACATGGATATGGAATTTGAAAAGAAAAACAAAACAAACACGTGAAATAATAAAATTAATAAATATTAAACATGAGAAACATGAGATCGAGATCTGAAAGAAAATAAAACAAAAATAGTTAACATTCAGTGATTTGAAATAATCTACATCATTATGGTTTTGAAATAAGGAAATTAGGGTTTTATTATAAGTACTTTGTACAGGATTTTTTTAATAAAAATTGTATGTCTCTTTAAATAATTTGATGAATGGAAAAAAAAAATACTAAATAATTTAAAAAGTGGGGTATAAATAGTTCAACTGTGGTTATGCCAATATCACTACTCTTAATTTTATGGTTAGTAATTATAGCGCATTTACTAATTAGGAATGAAATAAAAGATAATCAGGTTTTATAAGAAATGTTATCAATAAAGATAAGTTGATTCCTTTAAGTGAAGGGACAATTAAGTTATTTTTCCCTTTTGAATTTAATTTCTAATTTGTATGTGAGACTAGTATAATTTGATTCTCAAATAAAAAATTAAATTATCTTCCCCTCATATGTTTTAGTCCATTTTTCATGTTTTAGTTCAATTATCATCACTATTTAATTAGATTATATTAACATTTTCGAATTATTTAGACAAAAGTTATGGGTCTCAATACTCTACAATGTCTTTTTTATTTTTTATTTATTTTTATTTTTTTATAAATAAAATGTAATATTTTGTAGATTATATTAACATTTTCAGCTAGGATTATAAGATTTGTATTTCATTTTATTAAATTAATTTTCCTAGTGACTGTAAATAGGGTGTGTTTAAGCTGTAATTTGTACAAGCTAGGAAGATCTCTTAATGTTGTACAGAAATTAAGTTTTGAATTTATTTAAATTTGATGCAACAAAAAATTAGTGGGGAAGCCGTTCTCATAATGAAGTTAATAAATTGCCATTTAATCTGCAGCAACAATGACAATCGACAAGGAATGAAAAGAACAATAATCGAATAGTGGTAACTGGTAAACTGACAAAGGACAGGTTAACAACACTTGATGATCGATGATCGACACGACACGAGTAGTGCAGTGGGCGGTAGAATTGTCCATCTGTTCTTGTCCCTTTGTAGCAGCTGTTACATCATCGACCTGGGATTGGGACCATAATGGCTTATCTGTCTTTGCTTAGCTAGATTGATTGCCTTTTTCAGGAAAACTGAAACTGGTCTTCGACCCCAGCTGGAATATGCTCCTTTAATTTTCAAATTTTACTTGGGTTGCAGCAATGGGCCTTTGAGCTAACATCCACTTAGAGACCAAGCCTGATCAATGATCACCGAGTGGAATTGGATTCGTTTTTTTTTTTTAAATGGACAAAAGATATGTATACATTTTTTTGTTTGTGTGTTTTCAATGAAAAAAACAGTGTTTTTAAATTTATAATTAAAAGTTGAAAACAACTATTTACTATTTTGCATCATTTTCAAAACCCACCATAACTTTTCTCTTCAAAAACTGTATTGCTCACTTTAGAAAACAATATCAAACACATTAATTTCGATTTTGTTTTTAAAAACTAAATGCGTTTGTTAAAACATGATTTTGATTTTTAATGAAAATTATTTTCTAAATAACCATTTTGAAAACAAAACAAAACACGTCCTAAACTATCATGTCGCTGACGTGCCAAAATGCCCTTCCCCAAGTTGTTGGGTAGAGCATGAATCCCAATAATTTTATAGGTTTATTTGTTTAGATTTGAACGTGAAATAATCTGATCAGTTGATTTCCCATCTAATTAAAAAATCTGATGATCATCGAAGAGCATTCTCATATATTAGTCATCAAATCTGTAAGCAAATCCAGCCAATCCATCGCCATTCTTATCAGATGATGATGATGATGATGATGATCCATTAACAAGAAAAAGGAGATGCGTTCCAGGAAATGAGAGTCTTGTCATGTGGTGAGAGTGAGATACTGAAGAGCTCCTATTGCACTTCTATAAAGAGTCGAATCTGAGAAACTCTCCCCATCTAGAGATTATAGTTTGCAGCCAGGAACAAGAGGAGTGGGGCAAGGTTTAGCTGTAGTCATATTTGTCTTAACCAATAAATCCCAGGCACACTTGGATTGAGTTAGAATAAGTCCATTAGAGCTACTCTAAGCCTCAAAATCAAGAAAATAATGAAGGGATCCCATGGACCTAAGGGCAAAACACTCATTGAGATCCTTAATGACTTTAGACAGAAGAGAACTATCACTTCCTGTCAACAAAATGTCATCAAAATACACTAACAATTGCAAGAATGAAGAGATGGTCCGATAGAAAAACAAAGAAAGATATAACTAGGAGTTGATAAAACCCCACTGCATAAGGGCTGCTCTGAGTTTCGCATACCAAGCTTTAGGAGCTTGTTTGAGTCCATACAAGGACTTGTGAAGCTTGCAGACATGGGTAGGATTAGCTGAGCTGATAAAACCCTCTAGTTGAGCCATAAAAACTTACTCTTGAAGTTTAGCATTCAAGAAAGCATTGTTTATATCTAGTTGTTGTATATCCCATTTGTAAGTGATAGCCAAGCTAAGAATAACCCTTATTGTAGAGCTCTTCACAACTGGACTAAATTTTTCGGAGAAGTCCGCTCCCGGGGTTTAAGTAAAACGTTTTGCTACAAGCCTTACCTTGTACCTATCAATCGACCCATTAGCTTTGTATTTGAGTATAAAGATCCACTTACAACCCACAATGTTCATATTTGAAGTAGCGTGACCAGACTCCATGTATTTGATCTCTGTAAGGCCTCAAATTGAGCTTGCATTACAATTTTCCAAGGAGGAGAGTTCAAAGCATCAGTCACAGTGAAAGGAACGATCGTAGGAAAGTGAACAGAAGCAGTGGGTTGAAAAACCTTGGGTTTTTGAATACCACTCTTACCTCTCGTGACCATTTTGTGGGAATTGTTAATAGGTGTATAGGTATAAGTAATGTGTGGGTCTAGTTTGGCAGAAGAAGTTGTTGGTACAGTTGGTTTAACATGGGTAATAGTATTCTTTTCGATGACTGTGGGTGTTTGTGTGAAAGGTGGCTCAACTTGAGTGGTCCAGCTGTGAAACTTTTTGTGTTGTATAACCTGTCAAGTTTGATTCTTCCTCTATAAGAATTGTGTATCCATTTTACATCAGCATGACCTCTGTACATCAGACTTTTTTCACGTGGAATGCTGCAGTTGGTTGAGATATATTGAGAGAATGATGTATTTGGGATAGGCGGGAAGCTGAGAGAGGGGGAGGGAGAGAGCAATTAGAGAGATACAATAGCCGGTTAGCTAGAGAGAAAAATTCCAAAAAAAAGAATAGAAGGCTTCGTGTGAGTTTTCTTGTTTTTTTGGTTTACTCTGGGATTGAAGTCTCTGTTTGTATAATCTGTAAATACTCTGTAAACATTTCTTCATAGTGGATTAGTAACAACACTAGCAAACTGGATGTAGGTTCTTTTTCTTGAGAGCTGAACCAGTATAAATTGTGTGTTCTTGTCTTTTCTTTTATTTTGTTTTCAATTGTTCTTGCTTTGCATCAGCTCATCTCACAACAGTTTGATACTCTCAGAGTGGGTAGGTGTACTTTTGGTCATGGCAGGTATGAATAGGCTTGACAAAGGAGCAGAGGTAGGTTTTGAAGGAAACAAGAAAGTGTATGAAAATTCCAACTCATTAAAGATGACATCCATGGACACATAGACTCTACTGTGGATCATCACTGCTCTGATACCATGAAGAGAAACAATGATAGCAGAAGAAGCATTCAAGATAGAGATTACACGGAGAGATTGAGATTCGTGAGACCGAGAGAGAGAGAGAGAGAGAGAGAGAGAGAGAGAAATTTCCATCTTCTTGATTCTATTTCATTTCTACTTATTCTTGATAAGATCCCTAATTACAATCATAGAGTATATATGCAAAGAAGCTCTGCTTCTAACATAATTCATAACAGAATCCCTTGATCATCAAGGATCTAGATTTGATCAACAGTTTGGATCTTTTGTTCCCAAAGATGGTTTTGACTTTCTCACAAGAATTGCTTGCCTACCATACTGAGCCATCAATTCTGTTATAAAGAGTTAAACCCAGGCAATTGATAATGCTTGATACTAATATTAAGATCAGCCTTTCATCTTTACAAGTGGAGACTCATTTTTTTTTTCTTTTATAAATAAATTGTTTAATACAGTAATTGACAATACATAAATTACATAAGAGTAATACTAGACTTTCTACAATTCTTTCCCAAATGATGTTGATATGTGAGTATCAATATTTTGTAAATCATTAGATTATGTGATTAGTGATGTGATGTTGACACCTTACAAGCCAGTATCATTTGAGAAAGAATTTTGGAAAGTATAGCATTACTCATAACATAATCATGTCATCAATTTTCAATATCCGAGAAAAAGTATAAATGTGTTTTTTTTTTTTTTTTTTTTGAAAAGGAAAATGTATCAACGTTTGCATTTTTTATAAGATTAATGTTAAATTTAAAAAAAAAAAATTGTTTTAATTTATTTTTCAAATGATATAGTGAGTACTGGCTCGGGTGGAACCAAAAATTTATTCTTGGAGGTGTAATACCTTTTAACAAAAAATATAAAATAGGCCAAAGTACCAAGTTTACAAAATTTATAGGTAAATATATAAATTTGTATAAAATATTTGAGGGAAGGGACAGCCCGTCATGACATAATTGTTAGAAATTTAGAACCGGTTTAGTATTGTTGTAGCTTTTAAAATAATTACTGTTAATTGTGCCTGAAGAAATAATTTGCTATAAAATTAATTAGACAACTGTTTGGTTAATGTTGCTGTTTAAATTGATGTGAACTCACAAAGCAGTATTCATACGTTTGGTAAATTTTACTATTAATTGATGTGATTTTACATAATGACTCAAAAGCAGTATTTATTCTTTTTTCCTCAGTGCGCACTAATAAATATATATCAGTGTCTTACATGTGGACTATTGGAGTCAATTGTTTTGACTCAATTTGTATGCATTTGTCGGTACTTATCCATAATCTATGGTCCACGTGCAATGCATTGATGTATTTTATATCAGTACGCACCGAGGAGAAAATGACTATATATATAATCTTTCTCCTGTCAATTCTACCTAATATAAAATACATCAATGCTTTGAATGTGGACTATTATATTCAAAATACATCGGTGTCTTGAATGTGGACCGTTCGATTCAAATGCTTTGATACACAGTTTGTGTGCACTTGTCATTATCTATAAAAACTATATATATATATATATAACAAACAAATAAAGACATCTGCAGTATTACATCACAAACGAATAAATAGTCATTACCTATAAAGTGTCCTGCAATTTTATCTATATACATAAGCAAATTTTTTTTTCCTATATGCCGTATAAAACTATAACAGAATCATTCATGCAATTTTTTTTTTTTTTTGGGTTTCTTTATGCCCTATAAAACAATAACGGGGTATTATTCATACAATCCCAATAAAAATTCATCAACCAAAACCCAACAACATTCTTAGTTTTTTTTTTCTATCAAGTCGGTTAAAATTCTAGAATAAATCTAATTTGAAAAACACATATAACAAAGACAAATAAATTACATCAAAAAAAAAAAAAAAAAAAAGGTTACCGGTAATAGTGATTGAAAAAGCAATTGGCGGCAATGACCAGAAAGATTACAACAATGATAATTGACGGCTTATATAGTTAACGGAGACAATCAATGATGAACATGCTTGAATTATATGAAATTAAACTTAAGTTATAATTGTCTTTATGTTAAATCATTATGGATAATTTAGTTTTTAAAAAGATTCATTATATTATGATATTAGATTCTTTCATAATCACCTTATAAAAGCAACTCCCACTGTCAAATCAATCTAAATTCTCAAATAATCTTTTTGAAAACTTTACTAAATATCTTTTTTATACCAAAATTATCAAATAATCAGATTTTTACTTTTTAAAAACAATACCAAACGAGGCCTTAATTCCATTTAGACAATTTGAATAACCTTTTTTTGGATCAATACAACATTATTTCTTTGAGTACTGCTAGACTATCATAATGTCATGTGATTTTGACAATCCATATACTATATAATTTCCTTCTTTTTTTTTGGACAATTTGGATAACTTTATTTTTTATTTTTTTTTTAACTAATCCAACATTATTTGTTTGAGTACCGCTAGGCTGTCATGTGATTTTCACAACTTACATACCATATTATTTTCTTCTTCAATTGTGAAATCCGAGTGAGAGAGAGAGAGAATTGCAGAAAATGCTTCTCTTATTGACGTTGATCCTTCTCTCTCATGCCTGGTCCGTAAAACCCCAGCAACCACCATAAAACATATTTATCTTAGCTGGACAGAGTAACATGGCCGGACGAGGTGGAGTTACCAATAACACTCAAACCAATACTCTAGTCTGGGACGGCATCGTCCCTCCACAATGTCAACCGAACCCTTCCATCCTCCGACTCAGTGCCAAGCTCAAATGGGTTCAAGCCCATGAACCACCCCATGCCGATATCGATTTCAACAAGACCAATTGGGTTGGACCGGGGATGACATTTTCCAACGCAGTCTTGACCAAGGACCCAAATTTCGGTGTGGTTGGTCTGGTCCCTTGCGCAATCGGTGGGACTAATATCAGTGAGTGGAAGAAAGGAAGTTTCATCTATGGTCAGACGGTGGGGAGGACTCAGGCAGCTCTAAAGGCCAGAGGAGTTATTAGAGCTCTTTTTTTGTATCAAGGAGAGAGTGATACGGTGACTCGTGAAGATGCTAAATTGTATAAACAAAGATCTGAGAAAATTTTCGTCGATTTACGTTCTGATCTCCAGATTCCAATGCTCCCAATAATCCGTGTACACTTTCTCCATTCCGATCTACTTTAGTTACGAATCTCATTTAATTGTTTATTTAAAAACATAACAAGTAATAATATTGTCCAAGAGCCAGAGTTTTCAAATTTAATCAAGTTCGAGGAGTCAATTAGTAAAAGTTTCATTTTATAGGACACAAATAAAAAAAGTTAAACAAAATATGAGAATTAAAAAGAAATTTTCCAAGAGGCCGGAGAGACTTCGCTGCTACTTATGTTTATGTTTAATTGGTGGTTGCCGGTTGAGATTGGTTTTTGTAGGTGGCTCTGGCATCAGGACTGGGACCTTATATAGATATAGTGAGAGAGGCTCAATTACAAAATAATCTTCTAAATGTTCAAACGGTGGATGCTAAGGGACTGCCGCTAGAGCCGGACGTGCTGCATCTGACGACGGCATGACACCTTCGCAGGTTCGACCAGGGGAGATGATGGCTGATGCAATCCTCCAATCCATGCCCAGTACCAATAAAACCGGTCCTAGGTAAAGCGATGCTCCAACAAAATTGGTAAAAGATGTATGACTCGAATCCACAACCTGTGGATATCGATGTGAAGGGTTTAACCTACTTTAAAATAAATAATGTCGTATTTGAATCCCAATTAATTTTGTGGTTAGTAGCTATAGCGCTTTACTAATTGGGAAGGGGTATTATCATTAGAGTCCCTACTTTTTCATAAATTGTCAACTATTTAAATGTCTTTGTCATATTAGTCACTTTAGTCTTTTTTTTTTTTTTTTTTTTTTTAATACATCACTTTAATCCATTTGACCAAAGAATTAACAATCAACTATAACAGAATGTGTAAAAATATAATTTTACCCTTAATTGTTATTTTTTAATTTTTTATTTTAGTCCCACTAGTTTCAATAATAGTTTTAAAACGCTTCCATCAGGGATTGAATTTTCAATCTTAAGGTTAAAAGCCACAAGCTTTAACTAGCTCAGTTACTCTAACTCATTTCTGAAGGTTTGTTGATTTAAATGTATATATATAGTTACATAATTTGTTTAAATTAATTTAAATATGTTTATATAATTTAAAATCAAAGCCCGTAGTTTTCTTTCTTTCTTTCTTTGGATTTTTTTTCTTTTCAAAAAATATATTATTTCAATTTGATAAATAAAATATAAAAAAACCCAGAAAATCAAAACCCATAAATTGAAAAGGGAAAAAAATCATATATGATAATAATATATAAAAACATAATTTAAAATAAACTCATATATAATAATAATATATAAAAACATGTTTATGATAATGAAAAAGAAAATAAAAAAAACAAAAGGAAAAAAAAAAAAAAAAGGAAATTTTTATAGGTTTTTTTGTTTGGGGTTTTTTTTATTAATTTTTTTTCATCAAATTAAAATAATATAATTTTTGAAAAGAAAAAAAAATCCAAATGAAGAAAGAAAGAAAAAAAATTTACAGGCTTTGATTTTTTGGGTTTCCTTTTGTTTAGTTATTTTCTTTTGGGATATTATCATTTTGATCCCTAGGTTTTGGCCCTTGATGAATTTTTTAACTGTCTTTTCCTTTTTAGCTAATTGGTCCGTATGTTTTAAAAAACCCATCAATTTGGTCATTTTGACCAGATTTTTAACAGTCAACCCTCACAGAAAAAAGAAAATGACTATTTTACCCATGGGTTTCGTTTGACAGCATAAAAGTACCGTTTTACCCTTTAAAAATTTAAAAAAAAATGGTTAAAATATTAATGGTATCAAGGGGCATTTTAGTCTTTTGAACATGTGTAAATGAAATCAAAACTAAAAACTAAATTTTAAAAAATAAAACCATACAAAATAAAAATAATATGAAAACAAATTAAAATTTTATATAATAATGAAATAATAATAACATTAAAAAATTATTATTTTTAAATAGGTAGATGGATCTCCACCGTCCATCTTAGATATGAACGGTGGTGATCCAATAACATAAAATAAAAAATAAAAAAGGAAAAAATAAATAAATTAAAAAGAACATTTACTATATAAAATAAAATTTTAAAAATTACAAGAATTTTTTTTTTTTTATGGGTGTAGATCCAAATTAAACACCGGTTCTTCTTGGATATTAGAGTTTGGAACTCCACCTATGGAGATCACAGTTTGGATCTCCATCCTCCAAATCCAATTTACAAATATTTTTAACACATGAATAGCAACTTGTTAAAAAAAATAAAAATAAATAAAAAGCACATGAACAACAACAAAACTAAACCCAGAAAAAAAAAATCAAAATCGTTGAACTCTAAAACCAAGCTACCATGAAATTTTTTTTATTTATAACTTTTAGTAATGAATAAAATAAAGCTACTTTAAATTCCAAAAACCAAGATGAAATATCTTGAGAAAATCCATTCTTTGTAGAGCAGATGATCCTCCAGAAATCCCAGACCAAAGTGATAATATCCCTCTTCGTCAACCATCAACAACATTCAACCGCCAAAAAGTAAAAAGAAAACAAAAAATCATCTTCTGCATATTCTCCACCATCACCATCATCTTCATCAACCTTCAAATGCATACACAGCAACACCAATACCATCAGCAAAAGCTTTCAAAACAGGCCAATCCTTGGTAAAAATCATGACATCTTCCACCATCACCACACCCACAGCTCCAAGATCAACAACATCAGAAAAAAATACTCAAAGGAGCTAAATGGGTTAATGTTGGAATCGAATTCAACCCCAATTGAAATGGAAAACAACCACAAAATGCACATAGATTTGGGAGTCAAGAATAGGGATGGGACTAGGGGCCCAATGGGGCAGGGGAGGGTCCCCCCACCCCCGCCCCCAAACCCCATTTGGGGGTACTGGGGATGGGGGTGTTTAGGAGGAGGTTCCCCTACCCCCACCCCATCCCCCTATTCCCCCCATTTCTCCCATTTCTAATCCTAAAAATTTTTAATCTGAAATTCGAAATTTCGAATTCATAATTCGATCGGACCAAACTTTTATTTCACTCTGTTTCAATATCCAATCCAATAATTAACAAAATATACAATTGATTTAATATAATCCAAAATTAATACAAATAATATAATAATATAGTATTAGTGTATTATACATAAAAACCTAAACAAATTTAATTGTGCAGAGAGTAATTAAGTATATGAGTAATTGACTAATAGAGTTAGAGATTTTTTTTTTTTTTTTTTGGGGTCGGGGGAATTGGAGCCCCACTCCTACCCCCACCCCATTTAGGAAATGGGGGTGTGGGGAGGTTCCCCCACCCCCACCCCAAAACCCCATTTGGGGGCAAAATTTGCCCCCAAACGGGGGCAAGGCCTTGTGGGGGTGGGGCTCCATGGGGGAAATTCCCATCCCTAGTCAAGAACCCAAGAATCTTATGAGTATTTGATGATTCGTTGATATTAACACAGTCGATTCACCAAAAAAAAAAAAAAAAACCAAATGATTAACACAAATCCAGTTGATTCACAAAAATAACAATTCAGAACCCAAATATTGTTAGAGAGGGTTTGTTTGGATCTCAAAACCCAATTTACGAAATCTGTTTGTTAAAAAAATGAAGATAAAAATGAAAGGAAAATAAAAATAAAAATAAGGTGGAGATTGGATCTCCTCCAAATCCATGGAGCAAACCATCTGATGGGTATCTTTAATTCTTCATATGAGGTGCTCAAATGCTCCCTCTAAGATGGAAATCGCCAGAAAGAGGATCTCCCATTTGCGATGGAGGAGATCAAAGTAGATTGTTGCGCGAGGAGGAGCAGCTTTCTATTGGTTGTTTGTGATGAAGAAATTGATGGTTTGGTGATGATATTAAAGATGAAGATGAAGATGGAGTTTGTTGATGTTGAAGATGAAAATTGGGATAGAGTTTTTATTTTGATTTTTTATTAATTTCGTTAATTCTTTTTTAATAATTTGTAATAAAATATTTATTTTCCTTTATTATAATCTATTTATAATAGAAGAAGGAACAAAACCAAACAAATGAAAATCCATTTTTTATTTTTAAATTTTTTAAATTTCATTTAAATGACACGTTTCAAAAGACCCTACCACCACTACCAAATGACAAAAATAACCCTCTTTCAGTTAACCGTGTCTAACGTCTAACTAACAGAGGGACTAAATTGATAGGTTTTTTAAAACATAGGGACCAATCAGCGAAAAAGGGAAAGACAATTAAAAAAGTGTCAAAACTTCCAAACATAGGGACCAAAATGGTAAAACCCCTTTTCTTTTTCATAAATATGTTTTGATATATTATTATTATATATGAGTTTATTTTAAATTATATAAACATATTTAAATTAGTTTAAACTAATTATATAACTACGAAAATTTTCCTATGAGGATGCCCTGATAGAATTATATAAGAATATTGAATATGAGTCACTTGTTTTACATACTTTGACTTGATATGTATGCACTTGTCAAATCACTTTTATAAATAAGTGGCTCATATTCAATATCCTAATAAAGTTATATAAGGATGCTCTGATAAGAACGAGACCGTATATAACTATATATACATTTAAATCAACAAACCTTTAACAATGAGCTAAAGTAGCTCAGCTGGTTAAAGCTTGTGATTTTTAGCCTTAAGGTTAAAGGTTCGATCCCTAATGGAAGCATTTTATTTTTTTTTAGGGGTTGACCTCTAATTATTGAAACTAAAGTGACTAAAAGAAAAAAAAAATTAAAAAATAACAATAAAGGGTAAAATTGTATTTCTACACATTCTATTATAGTTGACCGTTAGTTTTTTGGTCAAATGGACTAAAGTGATGTATTTAAAAAAAAAAAAAAACAAGGGACTAAAGTGACTAATATGACAAAAACGTTTAAGTAGGTGATAATTTATAAAAATGTAGGGACTTTAGTGATAATACCCCAATTGGGAATGAAATGAAAGATAATTATAATAAATGTAGTCAATAGAGATAAATTGATTCCTTTAAATGAGGGGCATATTAAGTTACTTTTCCTGCATGAATTTAATTTATAATTTGTGTGTAAGACTTTATAATTTGATTCCAAATCAAAAATTAAATTATCTTTCCCTCATTAGTTTAGGATCAAATTAAACCAAGTTTGTCATATTATGCTTTAGTTCATTTTTCATGTTAATCAATTATCATCGTATTTTATTTGATTATATTTACATTTTAAGCTTTGATTAGGATTATCAGTTTTGTATTTCATTTTATTAAATTAATTTTCCTAGTGACTGTAAATAGGGTGTGTTTGAGCTGTAATTTGTACAAGCTAGGAAGATCTCCTAATGTTGTACAGAAATGAAGTCTTGAATTTATTTATATTTGATGCAACAAAACAATTGTGGGGAAGCCATTCTCATAATGAAGATAATAAATTGCCATTTAATTTGCATTTTTTTTAACAGTAATGTTAATTTTTTTTAAAATATTGTTTTACTTTATTTTTCAAATGATAATAATAAGGGTGTGCAGGATCCAATCAAACCATATAGTATCCAATATATCTGATCTGATCCAATGGATTTGATCAGATTTAAGGACATGATTGGATCAAATTAAATCATAAATTTAGACATCTATTGGATCGGATCGGATCTTGGATTTCCAAATTAAAATCTGCCAAATTCGTTGGTTCTACCAAAATATAAGGCTTAATTTATATTATGCCAATTTATTTTGTCCTATATGAATGAACATCGAACAAATTTTGGGTGATATTGTATTTTGTTATGATAAATAGCTATATTTTTATTTCAAACTTTTGAATGATTTTATTTATATTTGTGTTTAAAGTTTATAATTTGTTGGAATTTTTAAACTTCAAAATGTACAATTATGCACTGCTTTTATGTTAACTATTAGTTTGTTAATTATATTATAAATAATGTATGAAATAATTATTGATCTTGTTAATTTTAGGAATTTGTAACAAATTATATATTAAGAAATGCTTCATATGAATCTGATCCATTAAATTGGATCGGCTCACATTTAAGTATTTTGAAATTGGATTAGATCAAATCGGATTTAATCGGAATTTGCTCTAGGATTAGATTGGATCGGATTGTAATTTCTTTGATCCAATCAGATCGGATCGGATTACAGATCATGACCAATCTAACCGCTAGACAGTCATAATATCATATGATTTTAACAACTTACATACCATATAATTTTCTTCTTCATTTGGACAGTTTGGATAACTTTTTTTATTTGGACTAATCGAACAATATTTATTTTTAGTATTACCTGGTTATCATGTGATTTTGACAACTAACATGCCGTATTATTTCCTTCTTCATTTGCGAAATCTCGACGAGAGAGAGAATCGCAGAAAATGCTTCTCTTATTGATGCTGATCCTTCTCTCTCATGCTTGGTCTATAAAACCTCACCAACCACTAAAGAACATATTTATCTTAGCAGGACAAAGCAATATGGCCGGACGAGGTGGGGTAACCAACAACACCCAAACCAATACTATGGTCTGGGACAGCATCGTCCCTCCACAATGCCAACCGGACCCTTACATCCTCCAACTTAGTGCCAAGCTCAAATGGGTTCGAGCCCACGAACCACTCCATGCCGATATCGATGTCAACAAGACCAATGGGGTTGGACCCGGAATGCCATTTTCCAACGCAGTCTTGACCAAAGACCCCACTTTTGGTGTGATCGGTCTGGTCCCTTGCGCAATCGGTGGGACTAATATCAGTGAGTGGAAGAAAGGAAGTTTCCTCTACAATCAGATGGTGAGGAGGACATTGGAGGCTTTGCAAGGTGGAGGAATTATTAGAGCTCTTCTTTGGTATCATGGAGAGAGCGATATGGTTAGTCGTGAAGATGCCAAATTGTATAAACAGAGATCCGAGAAATTCTTTGTCGATTTACGCTATGATCTTCGGGTTCCAATGCTCCCAATAATCCAGGTACACTTTCCTCATTCCGATCAATTCAATTACTAATCTTGATTGTTAATATTGAGGCAAAGCTAGAATTTCAAATTTAATCAAGTCTGAGGGATCAATTAGTAAAATTTCCATTTTATTGGAAACAAATATAAAAAAATTTAAACAAAATATAAGAACTAAAAATAAATTTTTCAAGAGGCTGGAAGGGCCATTGCCTCTTCATAACTTCGCCGCAGGTTATGTTTTTGTTTAATTGGTGGTTGGTTTTGGATTTGGTAGGTGGCTCTGGCGTCAGGACAGGGACCTTATATGGATATAGTGAGAGAGGGTCAATTAGAAAATAATCTCCTAAATGTTCGAACGGTGGATGCTAAGGGACTGCCTCTTGAGCCGGACGAGCTGCACCTGACGACTCCTTCGCAGGTTCGACTAGGGGAGATGATGGCTGATACATTCCTCCAATTCATGCCCAGCACCATTAAAACAGGTCCTAGTTACAGCAATGCTCCAATAAAGTTTTCTTATTTTGTTTCGTATTCTTTGATGATTCTAGTATTGCTCTGTCCTCTATGCTTGATAGGAGTGGGCGCAGTTTGGCTTGGTTCGGTTTTGACCAAAATCGTATTGAACCGACTTATATTCGGTTTTAAAAAACTTGTATCAGTTTGAAACGTATTAGATCATAAAACCGAATTGAACCGAACAAATATATCTCGGTTCGGTTCATTTCAATTTTGGGCCTATTAGGCTTTCAATTTTGAGTGTGTGTGACCTTTTAACAACTATTAATATTAGAGTGACGATATTTGCACCCTTAAAAACTGTATATACACCCTTCTCGTAAAGACATCTCATGAAAATTCTTAAAAAAAACTTTATTTTGTAAATAAACTCCACTTAATGGCAAAAATACCCTTTTTATTTCTATTGTTTCGTATTTTTGTAACTACACCCCACCTACACCTATTTTATTATGATGCTAGGCTTCCAATGAAAAAATTTCCCAAAATTTTCTAAGTGATGTGTCATGTGAGTTGTCAACATCACATCCCTCACCACACAAGAGCATTTTCAATGCAAAAGTGGTTTACATACCAAAAATCGTTGACATGATAACAATGTCAAGAGATGTGTTTCTTATGTGGTATAAAAATAGACTTGATAGACAATCAACTCTAAATTTGATTTCCAATGCTTTTGTTTAAAACACATTTATTTTTAACGATGTGTCCAATTTTTTTTATTTTTTTTATTTTATTTCCTTACCAAAAATAGATGAAAATTTAATGTTAATTTTAAATACTTGCTGAATCAACCGAAAAAATAGATGTGCAACAAGCTGTTTGAAAGTAGAAGACCGGCATGTTGCATAGCAATTTTATCAGTTGACTCAACAAGTATTTAAAATTGACATTAATTTTTCATCTATTTTTGGTAAGGAAATAAAATAAAATAAAAAGAAAAAAGGAAAAAAAAAATTGTACACTTCATTAAAAATAAATGTGTTTTAAACAGAAATATTGGAGACCAAATTTTGAATGCTATCAAGTCTATGTTTATGTCATATAGGAAGCAAGTCTCTTGACATTGTTATCATGTTAACGATTTTTGATATACAAGCTACTTTTGCATTAGAGATGCTCTAAACTCATGATTTACATATGATTTACAACATATTAACAACTCACATGCCACATCATTTATGAAGTTTTTTAGGAAAAAATTTGTGAAGCTTATCATTTCTCTTTTATTATTTAATCAATATTATTATTATTTAAAATATATATATATTTCTTGTTTTTCAAAAAAAAAAAAAAATTCTAACTCTTAAATATATAAATTATACCAAAATAAGTTGGGTTTTGAGCTAATTTTAATTACAAATGACAGATAGATAAAAAAAAATAATAATAAATAAATAAATAAATTAAAAAAAAAAAAAAACAATCTCCTTTCAGCCAAAGATCTAGTAAGTGAAAAAATGCCCAGGAGGTTGTACAGTTCACACTGATACTGAAAATAATATACAGATATAGAATTTTTCTCGACTCTTATGACCCATTTGGTACGTGGAATAGATAGAATTATTTTTATGGGAAATAATAGGATTGGATTAATTTTAATATTATCCCGTATTTGGTGTGGTATAAAATAAGATTAAAAATATAGTAATCTTGTATATGGTGCAACATATGATATATATGATTAAAAATAGAGTAATCTTAATGTTTTGTATGGTGTAGGATTGGATAAAATATTGTAATATCATGCTTAACGGAACTTTGGGAAGAATAATAATTAAATTATTTTCTTTAAAAATGAATTTTGTCTTATAAATAAAAATATTTAAATTTATTTGAATAACCTGAAATAAATTTAAATAACTTTTAGAATAAATTAATTTAGAAGGGTGTATTGGTTCAAGATTTTATTAGACAATTTGGGGAAGTAAAAGTCTAGTGGTATTGGATTAACACTTTTTAACAAGTTAGATAAGTCTGGTGGTATTCGATCAAAACTTTTAAGATTTTTGTTAAAAAGTTCATATATTCTTGTGGTATTGGATCGAGACTTTTAAGATTTTTTTTAAAGAGTCAATATTGCCTTGTGGTATTAGATCTAAACTTTCAAGATGCAGTAAATTGTCTGTTGGTATTAGATTGAGATCAAGATTTTTAGGATTTCATGACAATAAGTAGCTTGAACCAAAAATTGTCTTACCCTCTCCCTCAATACTTTTCAGACTTTTTATTTGATTTCAGATATTTTGTGGGTGTATTGGTATATAATAGATGCAGCGACCAAATATGCAAAAGACAGCATAAAACTACACTTAGAAATCAAGTACCAAATGACTGATAAAATACCTCTATGAGTTAAAAATAGTTTTATGCTAGATTTCCATGATCCCCCACCACCACCGATATCTAAAATCTTTAGGACCACTAGTAAAAATTGATCAAATGCTTTATCTACATCTATAAAAGATGGATTTAGCAAAAAGTAAAGATAAAGAAGAATTTGATATATATATATATATAATAGTGGCGAACCCAAAAAAAAATTGTCCGCACGGGCTAAATTATATATATATATAGTTTTTTTTTTTCTCGGTACGCACTAACATTATAAAGTCAATTCCTTAGCTATCAATAGTTGGATTTATCTACTTTTGTTTAGATAATATATTATAATGTTTAATTAATGACTCACAAATTCGGTGTGTACTGTAAAGAAAACCCTTGTTATTTTATTCCTCAATTTAGACAGATATAATGAAGTGTAGGACATGCTACCTATTGATTAAGAATAATTTTTTTACATATATAATTCTTGATGAAAGTATTTCTTTATTATTTTTTTAATAATAAGATGACACAAATTCAATAATGGACTACTTAGAATATGAAATACATTGTAAAATTTATGCATAAACAATTGTTTAAATTTGTAGTTAAAAAAATTATTTAAACTTGCAAATAATTTAATTCTATAATATTAGAAGTCATAATTTTATGTATATTTTTATAACTTACTTTGAAAAACAAAATAGTTATATTTTACTAAATAGACAAAATAGTATATTAGTGCAATATTATTAAACCTTAGGGATTTTATGTAATTATCCATTTATGTATTAATTTATTATTTTTTTTTTATGGCGGGCGCCCGAGGCAGCCCTCTTATATGACCGCCTCTGTGTATACATATATATATATATATATATACATATATCTGATAAAAAGACTAAAAGAGCTAGTCTATTAATGATAATATCGTCCATTGTATAGATTGAGTTCAAAGATAAAAGAAGATGGTCACCATTTCTATTGATTTATTGCATGATCGAGTTAAAAAGTTATGGGTCTCGTATAAAATCATGCTTCTATAAAATTTAGACAGATGTTTTTTTTTTTTTTTTTTTTTTTGAAATCCGATAATGAATGGGTATGCCAAAACCTATCGAGAGCAAGCATTAGTTAACCGTTTGGAGTTTTTTTTTTTTTTTTTAATATGTATAATTAAATCTTATATATCAATTTTTTTTGTTATTTACATTTATATTAAAATTTCTTGTAATGCCCCAACTCTTCAAATTTAACCAATGTATGTATAGTCTGTGTATCAACTCATCTCACCAAACTTGAATCATTTATTACTAACATGAAAGAAAGATGTACACTGTGAACACCACTAGAGAAGAAAAAAAAAAGATTAAATAGCGGTGAATATTGGAGTTTGATAACATATGAATTAATGAAGTCCAACAAACTCAACAAAAATACTTCAATGTTCCTTATAAAACAATATAAAGAGTTTGGTAACATATGAATCAGTGAAGTATAAAAAATAAAAAAATAATAAAAAATTTACAAAGAGTTGTTTTTATAAAAAATACTTCATTGATTCATATGTTACCAAACTCTTTATAATTTTTATAAAGAGTTATCAAAAATAAAGAGTTTTCCATAAATATATATATATATATATATATATATATAAAATTGTTTTGGAATTTTTTTTTTATTATTATTTTTTTATTTTATGAAATTGGACTGACCTAAGGGGAAAAAAACATCATAATAAGAGATCAAATGTTAATCTCTAAATAAATAGCTGTTTTGGAATTAGAAAAAAATTAAATTCTAAATAAATAATAATTTTTTTAAGAGAAAAAAAGAAGATAGGTATAATAAGTTGTTATATAAAAGATATTAATATATATTTAAAAGGAATTTGTTTCTTTAACTTTAAAAGATATTTATATTTTTATGACTATATATTAGTTGGCCTTTTAATTTAATATTATCTATAAGTAAAAATTGAAAATAAAAACAAAAATGAGGCCCTTAAATTTTGGAGAAATTTCAGAGGCCATAAACAACCGCCTAGCTTGTTTTGTGCTTCAGCCGACTCTGACCGAAACTTTGAGAGAAAATTGAATACTACAAAATTGAAAGTCTATATTTTTAAAAGTTCAAAAAGTTTTGAATTAAAGTTTAGATAATCCTAATAATCTATAAATAAAGTTCAAAAACTCTTTCATAATCCTAAAATCATTTTATGTAACTTTTCAGTGAGTTTTGTTTTGTTTTGTTTTGTTTGATTTATAATAACATCATGTATAACATTTGATAATAATAATTCGAAAAATTGTAACCTAAAATATTTTTATCATTTGACAGCTATAATTCGAAAAGTTGTAACCTTTCAAACCCAATAGACATCTCTAAACACCAATGAGAAAAAAATGAATGAACTCAAATTAGAATCACAAAGAACCAATATGACAGAACAGGAGATTCAATGAATTTACATTTATATTTGCAGATCTATCAATGCCTTCTTTTTCATCTTCTTCATACTGTAACAACATATTGATCTGCTGCATCTGCATCCACATTCAATGTCCAGCTTTTAACAACATGCTTACACACATTAGAAACCCTAACACCAGAAAGGGACCCTCCAAACTCTTCCAACAATTCCCGAACACGTTCCCAAAAGTTCACCTGTTCAATACCAAGTGACCAGTTGACAAAATTGTTCATCTAAAGCTTATGCAAAAGGTTGCTCATCAGTCATCAATGATTCAAACCAAAAACATCAAATAATTAGAGGTAAGCAGAGTTTCATACAGCCATAGAAAGGGAAGCATAAGCCTCTCCATATGTGGAGCAAAGTGATGATTCCTCAAAAGGACTGTCTGACTCCTCACACAGAGGCAAGTTTCCAAAGTTGCCTGTGCACATTAATTATAAGACAATTATGAAGATGGGTATGTTAATCTAATGCTAATATAGATAACTTTGAGAAAAAAAGTGAACAAGTAAAATACCAGCAGAGAAGCAACCAATGATAAGGCCTTGAAGATGAGGAGAGTTCGAGTGATCTTAATAAGAATCCAAGCAAGTGCAGACCCAATTAAGAATGTCAGAAATATATTGACTAGCATGACCATTGCAAACAAAAATGATGACCAAAAGAAATCACGCAAAGTAACCAAACTTTGTAAGGTAATTGTTTCAGAGAGGTTGCTAAGAATAAGTGACGGCTCGAACATGAAGAATACAATCTGATAATCAACATTTAGTAGGTTGCTATTCCTACTAAACCAAATTAACCAAGCAGTGATAATAAAATCTAGCCACTACATATTCACATTCCAGCAACCTAAACAAAATTTTAAAAAAAAAAGAAAAAGATAAACGATTTTGAATTTGATTTGCCTGAAAAAACTGATAAGATATTTCACTTTATCTTTTTCAAGCACCGGAATAAATCGATATTTAATTTTGCACTGGTATAAGATATTTTGCATGATTGCATCTTATAGTTGTTTCTTTGCACTCGTACAAATCGAGATCATGATCTTATAGTTGTTTTCACTGCTAAAAATGGCATACAATATCCATTTCAGCTCTAGAGCTCATGCACAAGAAACAAGTTCAGGCCATAATTGGAACATTGCGGGTGGCAGAAGCAGCTTTGATCTCCATGATCGATGAAACCACCGCCAACAATATCCCCATCATATCTTTAACTTCACCTAGAATTCTTCCTCCACAACAAATGCTACCGTCTATTCTCCAAATGTCCAACGACATGACCCTCCATGCACAGTGCAACGCTGCCATTGTAGGCATCCTCAAGTGGCGAAAAGTGACTGCAATATATGAAAACAACAAAGACTTTTAGGCCGAATCTGGACTAGTAACCCTCCTCTCCAATTCACTTCGGATTGTCAACTCAGAAGTCAAACACCACTTAGCTTTCTGGTGTAGCGGATGCTTAACAAGAAAGACTCACAGGCTGATTCGAAAAGCGGCCTACTATTAATAAAAAATCCACGCACGAACTCGTATCAATAGGCTTCAATTACAACATTAAAATAATGAAATAACTGGACGGTTTAGAGAAACAATCTCTGAATTTTTAATTAATAATCAACTCCCTAAAACTGATTACAAATGAAGAATAAATAACGCAAGAAAACAAGAAAGCAAACCACTCCAAGCTAACTCCAACTCTATCACAAACAAGAGTTCTTATTCAAAAAGACTTCTCAACACTAAACCTGACTTAGCTAGATAACTATTGCCAGCACACGCAAACCTTGCCACCTTGCGAAGCTACGCAATTACGACAACATCCTTCATTCGGCCAGCTCTTCACTCAGCCATTGCATGACCAGGCGACCGGCCTTGCAGTGGTCCCTTCTCTCCAAATAATCAATTGATATATCAGCTGCTGCATCAGTTTTCCTCCTCTAACTTCGCTTTCGAAACCAGAAGCAGCCATAGAAGAAGAGCTGAAGAAGCTAATGACCAAGAGCAATAGAGTGTTGGTACTTTTACATTGTTCTTTAGAGTTAGCTATTCTGATTTGTGACAAGGCAAAGCAAATGGGTATGAATGAAAAAGGGTACGATTGGATTGTCTCGAAAGAAATCGCAAGCCTTCTTCATTCGCTTGATTCGTCTGTTTTCGATAACATTCAAGGTGTGCTTGGTTTCGGAATTAATTTTATCCAATCAAGCAAGTCTTTTAGACATTTTAAAACCAAGTTTAGAAAAAGGTACCAGTTAAAATACCCTGAAGAAGAAGAGTAATCAAATCCAAGTATTTTTGCTCTCCGAGCCTATGAAGCAGTTTAATTTGGACCTTAGCATAAGCCGTAGAAAAGAAATCATCACAAGCAAAAATCCCTTAAGGAAAATTACTTTAAAACATATTATCCAGCAATTTTGAAGGTCTAAGAGGAAAGATGGGATTCAAAAACGGGAAATTAGCAGAAAATTCAACTTTTCGAATCAAAAATGTGGTGGGTAAAAGCTACAGAGAGATGGCATTTTGGTCACCGTTTTGGATTCTGTGAGACCATCATTTGCAACAAATCTGTGAAAGAATTGAGCCCAGTTTATTGGCCTGGCGGCTTGCGACAAGTTCCAAAGGGATGGAGTTCGAGAAGTGAAGAGCAACCATTGAAGATTGGGGATCCTAAAAAGGGTGTTTTTAATCAGTTTGTGAGAGTTAGTTATGATCTTGGCAGCAATGGAACTTATTTCTCTGGATTTTGAGTTAAAGTGTTTGAAGCAATTGTGAATCATCCGCCATATCACTTGCCTTATGTTTTAGTTCCCTTCTACGGCTCCTACGATGATATGGTGGAACAAATCTTTTACAAGGTCAGAGTTGCTCTTTTCCTGAATTGTTGATCACAACTATATATATATATATATATACCATATACAGGAATGGTGACTCAAACCTGGAACATTGTCAGGTTGAGCGCTCTTTACCCTAGTCACATTGGATGGTGGTGTTGATCAATACTATTGAATTAATTAATTCATGTACTGCATTTTTTTTTTTCAATTTCATATAGAGCTTGGATGCTGCTGTTGGGGACACAGAAACAAGGGTAGATCGATATCAGTATGCAGAATTTTCACAGCCGTATGTAGAATCTGGACTTGTGATGATAGTCCTTGTGAAACCAGACAATTCAAAAGAAACATTGCTCTTCATGAAAACCTTTACAACAAAAATGTGACTGCTAATGGTGGGAATGCACTCTTGTTCATAGGATTTGTTATCTGGTTAATTGAACATGAAGACAACACAGATCTCAAAGCCTTTGGATCAATATTGCTCTGGTTCTCTCTCACTGTTATATACTTTGTACAAAATAAGTTCAAAAAAAACTAACAATTGTATTTGCAATTAATTAATGTTTATGATACTAACTGTACGAATACCGATCAAGTACGAGATTCTGTATACTTTTTCCTGCAAAATCCTGCATCTAATAATTTTCACTTATTGAAGATATATACATGTATATGTAGGAGAACCACTCCGGGACAATCTATCTCGGTTAGTGCTAGCACTATGGCTGTTTGTAATTCTAATTGTAACATCAAGTTTTACGGGGAGTCTTACCTCAATGTTGACTGTCTCACGTCTCCAGCCATCAATACAGGACATTGAGATACTTCAGAGAACAAATGCATCTGTTGGATGCAATTGAAATTCATTTATATAAGGTATTTGATGAATGTTTTAAACTTCAAACCTTGGAATATTAAGAGAATTGAATCCATAAATGACTATCCATTGGCATTTGAGAGGGGAGATATCTCAGCTACTTTCTTTGTTGTTCCACACGCAAAAGTCTTCCTTGCAAAATTTTGCAAGGGCTACACCACTGCAAGGCAGACCTTCAAGCTTGGTGGATTCGGATTCGTTACTCTTGATTTTCTTAGTACCTGTATATATTCTCATTTTTTAAATACGTTAGCCGGCTCGGATGTCAATTTCCATAATTGGAAGAAGTCGGCTCCCAATTATAACCAGCAGAGGTTTCTGCACACTTATTGAGTTATTGTTGTTTTATAGGCAATGGTGGGAGCGGTGAAGCCACCTTATGATGCGGGGTTATGACCCCCCCACATCATAAGCCGGCTCGGATGTCAATTTCCATAATTGGAAGAAGTCGGCTCCCAATAACCGGCAGAGGTTTCTGCACACTTATTGAATTATTGTTGTTTTATAGGCAATGGTGGGAGCGGTGAAGCCACCTTATGATGCGGGGGTTATGACCCCCCACATCATAAGCCGGCTCGGATGTCAATTTCCATAATTGGAAGAAGTCAACTCCCAATAACCGACAGAGGTTTCTACACACTTATTGAGTTATTGTTGTTTTATAGGCAATGGTGGGAGCGGTGAAGTCACCTTATGATGCGGGGGTTATGACCCCCCACATCATAAGCCGGCTCGGATGTCAATTTCCATAATTGGAAGAAGTTGGCTCTCAATAACCGGCAAAGGTTTCTGCACACTTACTGAGTTATTGTTGTTTTATAGGCAATGGTGGGAGCGGTGAAGCCACCTTATGATGCGAGGGTTATGACCCCCCAATCCCACATTTTTATTAAAAAAAAATTATTTAAATTTAATCCTTTTTTTAAATTAAAATTTCATCAATGTTTCAAATTAGTCTCCCAAACCCTCCAAATTTGATAAAGCTAGCTTCGTCATTGGGTGTGACAGTATATTATATATACATGCATTGTGTTAAGGTTAATTTGATCCTTGGTGGGTTTATGGAGATTGTGAAGTCTCCGGCCACCAAGTCAATGGGCCTTTGACATATATTCTCATTTTTGTGTGCCTATAAACTGATCTGATTAGTGGATTTTTGGTTTCATTTAGTTGTTCCCAAAGGGGTCTCCATTGTTATTTGATATTTCAGAGGCAATTCTAAAGGTAACACAGAGTGGAGAAATTAATCAATTAGAGGAAGACATGCTATCATCTTTCAAATGCACCTCTTCTTTAACAGGCATAATTGATAGTCCGAGTCTAGGTCCTCGCCCTTTCTCCGGCCTGCTATTCGTTTCTGGCTTCGCATTTTTTGTTGCCATCGTGCGTCTAGCCAAAAGGGAATTGCGGATTGTCAATTTGGTACGCAACATATTAATAATAGAAGAGTTTGGAGACTGCTCAATTCTGTATAGAATTTGTAATTTTGTTGTAAAGAAGTTGCAGAAATGAAATTTGAAAACCGCCCTCCTGAAAAACTAGTGTAAATACTATCACTAGAAATCTATTTGGTTATTTCAAACCACAAAATTGAGTTCTTTTATATATATATAGCCATTTTTTCTTTTGATCATTTTTGTTATTCATATTTACATAAAACTTGTATTCTTAATCCAATTTATACTTAGTTTTGGTAGATTAACTTTGAGAACTCGAGTTTCTACAGTCGAAACCATCAAAACGGATTGTTATATTCAAATACTATCCTTTTTGTTGCTTATATTTACATTAAACTTACATTATTAATCAAAACTATACTCACATTATGTAGTTTAACTATGAGAATATGAAATTCGACGGTTTTGATGATTTCGGTTTGAAATCGAATCCGTTGAAACCACAAAAAATAGTCCTTATATATATGCTAGAAGTGTTGCCATTTTTTAATTTTGATCGTTAGTTTGTGGTGCTTGTATTTACATTAAATTAAATTTGTGTTTTTAGTTCAATTTATACTCATTAAAACTCAGGTTCTGACGGATTCGGTTTCAAACTGAATCCGTGGAAACCACGAAATTGAGCTCTTATATTATATGTAAGTTTTGCAGTCATTTTTTTCATTTGATCATTTTTATTGCTCATATTTACATTAAATTTGTATTCTTTGTCCAATTTATACTTAATTTTGGTAGCTTAACCTTGAGAACTCGAGTTTCGGTCAAAACCACCAAAACGGGTTGTTATATGCAAGTATTGTTCTCATTTTTCACTTAATCATTTTTATCGCTTATATTTACATTAAAGTTGCATTATTAATCCAAATTATACTCATTTTTTGCAACTTAATTATGAGAACCCAAAATTCGGTGGGTTTGACGGTTTCAGTTTGAAACCGAATCCATTGAAACCACAAAAAATAGTTCTTATATGCAAGAAGTGTTGCCATTTTTAATTCAATAATGTTACACATCCCACCTCAAATCCCACATTTTTCATCATACTACATGTGGCATGTGAGTTGTCAAATGGTGAGTGGATACAAAGGATAGGTGATATAAATCATCATTAATGTATATCCACTCACAATTTGACACCTCACATGCCACATGTAGTGGGATAAAAAATGTGAAATTTTAGATGGGATGTTTAGCATTTTTGTTTTTAATTATAATCATTTGTGGTGCTTATATTTAATTTAAATTTGTGTTATTATTTCAATTTATATTCATTACAACTCGAGTTTAGGCTGTTTCGTCGGATTCAGTTTCAAACCAAATTCATGGAAACCACCAAAACAGGTTGTTATATGCAAGTATTTCTGCCATTTTTCACTTGATCGTTTTTTTGTGTGCTTATAATTACATTAAACTTGCATTATTAACTTGATTTATATTCATTTTCTTTGTTGGTTACCTATGAGAACTAGAGTTACGTTAATCGGTTGAAACATGATAAATACCTATAAAAAAAAATGAAAATCAATATAATAACTCAAAATCAAGAAGTGAACAAAACACAAAAACAAATAAAAAGTTACCGAAACAATAATTTTATAATTGTAGCAAAGAATACATCATTTAAACTTTATTTGTTGTCCGATTAATTTAACATGATCAAAGACGACCATAGTCTCCGGGGGCTTTGATCAATGTTCAGCTTCTCAATCACTGACTCACTGTTATATTCTTTGTACAAAGTAAGTTCAACTAAAATTAACAATTGCATCTTTAATGATATCAGTTTTGTTTGTGATTTTGATTGTATCGGCAAGTCATCAGTAGTAGATATTTAGACAATTGAGAGAACAAATGCAGCTGTTGGATACAGTGGGAATTCATTTATTCTAATTTGAAATATTTCCTTAAATTTGGAATTCTGATAATATCTAATTAGAATAATCTCTGGCGTGATCGGAGATCTCACATTAGAGTGTACAATTCTTGACCTGTCTTAGACCACGCAAATTCCACCATGATAATATCTAATTAGAATAATCTCTGGCGTGATCGGAGATCTCACATTAGAGTGTACAATTCTTGACCTGTCTTAGACCACGCAAATTCCACCATGTCACTGCCGGTCAATTGATCAAATTGCGTGCTTAACGCTTTTGAAAATTGAAATTGACAAGTAGAAAATCTTCGGTCTGATCAAACAGTCTAATAAAATTATACTAAATTATATTTTAATAATATATATTCAGTAGTGTTAATGGCAATCCACTAATGATCTAATAATATCTCAGTTTTTAAAATTCAAAAATTTATTTGATATTTTGTCAAAAAAAAATTAAAAATTATTTGAAATATTTCCAACACTTTTTTTTATTTATCTTCTAAACTTAACTTATCCCATAAATACTCTCTCTATATTTTCAAAAAAAAAAAAAAAAACTCACACACATATATATATATATATATATAAGTTATGTACCTTTTTTCCTCCATTTCCTTTACTCTCATCCAACGCCCCTTCATTGTATTTTATTTTCCTTCATGTCATTTATCATTGAGTGCAAAAAATTTCTAGCATCTTTTGGAAGTAACTTTTCAACACTGTCTTCATTTTAATAACTTATGTTTAAAATGCACATATTATGTTGAACGAACAAAAATGACCCCACCCAATAACCTTCTTCACTATTTTGGTTTTTTTTTTTTTTTTTCCTTTCAAAATCCTCCATCAATAGAGGACCTCCATCAATGGAGGTGGAACTGATGAATTGACTAACACACGTACACCGACCAATCGACGGTAGACCATAAACACACGTACGTTGCAGTTAACGACCACGACCAAACACAATAGCAACTTTTGATTTCTCTGAAAAGACGAAGTATGTAATTTTCTCTGAAAACGAAGGGTTTCGAATTGGGGATTCAAGGTTGGAGAAGATGAATAGAAACAGAAAGAGAGGAGCACATAACAACAACCCATACGTGTCGAAAAGCAATCACAATGTCTCGGAACAAAAACACAAAGTCTCGGAACACAAATACAAAGTCTCGAACACACAACACAAAGTCTCGGAACATAAACACAAAGTCTCGGAACACAAACACAAACACAAAATCTTGAAAACATTGGGTTGTTGTTTTGTGCTCCTCTGTTTCTGTTCTATTGTTGTTTCTCGTGTTTAACAATGGAATATTCAAAATCAAAACAACGTAGGAAATGAGAGAAAAATCTATGGAGGCACTACCCCCCGACCCCCACAAGCTGACTGGGCAGCTCGACCCCCCGGTGCATCAGCGTAGCGCCACTAAACTAATCCAATGAAGACGTATTAATAATGTTATAAAGTTGCTTTTGTTCAATTTTGACCTCCATTTGAGAGAAGATGAAAGAATAAAATCAAAAAAAAAAAAAAAAGAATTTTGAAAAGTAAATTAAAAAATAGAGTAAAGTAAGGGTATTTTTGGAAGTCACTTACCTTGGTGCCTTTAAAACATAAATTATTAAAGTGGTGAAAGTCTTGAAACACCAACTAAAGTGACAAAAACCCTTATTTTCTCATTTATCATATAGTAAAGATAAATATATATATATATATAGAGTGACAATGAAAAGAAAATAATAATAATAATAATACAAGTAACTTCAAACTTACTTTTAAATAATGATTGCTTTGAAATCCACTATGTTATCGGTTTCTTCAATAGTATAAATTGTTTGCAAGATAATAAGCAAATAAAATTAGGGTTTAAAGCTTTAAAAAAAAATTAAAAAAATTCAGATAAACACAATATTATTCGTAGATGTGGGTTTTAATAGAATTTAATATGATCATAATGTGACAAACGAAATGAAGGAAAACAAATTGCAATGGAGGGGCGCGCTAGTTCTGCTGTATGTGTGTGAGAGAGAGAGCAGCTTTATTATTATTATTATTATTTTTTATTTATTTTTTAAAAAAAAAATATATAAAGAACATTTATTAGGTTAAATTTGGAAGATAATTAAAAATGACAGTTTAGGACATAAATCAAGTAAATTTTTTAACTTTAAAAACGGGAGCATTATTAGATCATTAGTGAAATTATACAAACTTTACTTTTCCATAGTAATATGAAATAACATTAATGACACGTTTATTAATGGGAAATGAAATGGGAAAAAAAAAAAAAAAAATTTACATTATAAGGAAAGTGAATAGAAAATGAACTTTATTCTTTATGTGGATGAAAAAATTAAATTCCATTTCTAAAAGGAACTTTATTTTTTATTTGTGTAGGACTCATATGATTTGATTCTAAATTTATTTTAGTAAACATATAATTACTTGTAGGAGACAAGATGAGATTAGTCCGGTAGTGCCAACAGAGGCGTAGATCAGTTAGTAAATCGATGAGAATGGGATTTAGATAAATAACTCTCAGGTCAGTGGCTCGAATCCTACCAATGACAAAAGCTTTAAAAAAAATATCTAATCATGAATTAATAGATATTGTCAAAATAAAATAAATAAAATAAATAAAATAAAATAAAAATTGTCCGATATTATGTTCCCACACCCATACCAAGAGATTATGGGTTTGGACAATCCTGAATTATCGTAATATATCATAAAAATAAAAATAAAAAAAATAATAAAAAAAATAATAATAAAAAAAAAAAAAGTCAACACATAATTACAAAGCAGATTTAAATTCATTTTCCTTTGATCATGATTCTTGATTACTAAACCGGGTCATAATTACTTGGGTCATTGTAACGGTTGCCAGCCTAGTTGCCCATCCATTTCCTCGTTGGAAGATAAATGTCACTTTTGCTAAATTTTTCTTGCTAGCCAAACCGTCTTCAATTTGAAACCCCAACTATCTGACCGGGAGTTGTGTCATTGTTAGTCAAATAAAAAATATGGGCATCACCAAGTTATTATCAGTATCGCTATTCTATATGTTGATAATATCCCATTCCAGTTTAGCCGCTAACCTTTCTAAGGACATCTTTATTCTAGCAGGGCAGAGCAACATGGCCGGCAGAGGGGGGCATACATGGTGGCAAATGGGATGGTAATGTCCCGACGGAGTGCAAGTCAAACCCGTCGATTCTTCGACTCAGTGCTCAACTCTCTTGGGAAGCAGCACACGAGCCACTCCATGCAGACATAGATGTCGGCAAGGCTTGTGGTGTTGGACCAGGAATGGCATTTGCCAACGAATTATTATCACGAGCCAATTCTAGCTCCCCCAGGATTGGTGTTGTGGGTTTGGTCCCTTGTGCTGTTGGTGGTACCAAAATCAGTCAATGGGTCAAAGGGAGCAGATTGTATGGTGAGTTGGTTATGCGAGCCAATGTGTCGGTGACTGACGGAGGAGTGATTCGGGCGATATTGTGGTATCAAGGTGAGAGTGATACAGTGAGGAAGGTGGACGCTGAGGCATATAAAGGAAAAATGGAGAGGCTTATTATAGACTTGAGAACTGATCTCAACATCCCATCTCTCCTCATTATTCAGGTTTGCTACCTCCTCCATTCCACTCTTGCTTGATGTTTTGATTTGTGCGAGCCAAGATGGTCTGGATGTTCGCTATTAGGGAGTGTTTATTAATCGAAAATGGAAATGAAAGTAAATTAGGAAATGGAATTTGTTTCCTTAAATGTAGATGAGAATTAAGATCTTTTTCCTCTCATAATTCTTAATTGGTAAAAACGTCATTATTTTTTCTTTTCTTTTTTTGAAGAATTACAAGAACTAATACAATAAGACCTGCCGAGATCAGCATTATATGTGTCGTTCGGATATTTACTCCCACAATAGAAGATAACTACCGTATAAACCGGGAGAAAACTCCTTACACATATTAGGATTTAAACCCTTCACCACTAATATGAAAGGAAGATGCACTACCACGTTTAGAGTAAAAACGTCATTACTAAACAGGGTAAAGAGCCACAAAAATCCAAGTGCAATATCAACTGTTGTTGACTTGTTGTGTTTGGATGCAGGTGGGACTGGCATCAGGAGAAGGCAAATTTGTGGAGACTGTGAGGAAAGCTCAGCAAGAAATAAAATGGGGGAATGTGAAGATAGTAGACTCCAAAGGATTGCGGCTGGAATCGGATCACCTTCACCTTACCTCAATATCTGAGGCTCATTTGGGTATAAAGCTGGCCCATGCCTATCTCTCTGTTTAATTTCTTACCCAAAATCTATTAAGCCAATGCATTCTGTAATGTTTTTTAAAGTTATTTTTGTTTTTGTTTTTATTTTTTAAAAATAAAAATAAAAACAGTATTTTTGATTTTCTATTGATTTCAGTTTTTAAAATCCAAAAACACGTCCGGTAGCATATTCTGGAAGTTTTATTCCGAATATGAAAACATTAAAAACGCGTCCGGTAGACTAACCGAAAAATATCAAAAAAATATCAATAATTCATCCCAAATAATTATCAATTGAGTCAGATATTGTATTAACTAAAAATTTATAATATTAAACATTAATAAGAAGAAAATAATAAAAAATATTTTTAAAAAAAAATTGATTGAACCAAGAATTTGTGTCTAGAAACCTGGAAACCTGACATTCACAAAGTTTGGACAAAAAGTCTGGACACATTTATGCATTTGTGTCCAGAAAACTGTTTGGTCTTAAGTTGATTTTGTGAATTTGTGTCCAGACTTTGTGAATTTGTCCTGAGTTTTTTTGGTCTTAAGCTAATTTGTTAACCAAGAAACAAGATGCCAATGTCATCATTCAAGGGAATATCCAGCAACTTTTTTCCCAAACAATGGATTTCTCAAGTGGATTGGCAGCTAAAAGAAACTACAATACTTTCCGGTTTAATATCTAAAAAGAAAGAAAGTGAAAACAAACACCTGTTTGAGAAACCCAGCACCAAAAGCCCGAGTGACTTTCAATGAACCTTTAACACGATCATTCATCAAAGCACAAGCATCATCCGGGTGTTCGTTTTTTATTCTTTGAACTTCCTGAAAATGCAATTCAAATACAAACTTTAACAAACAAAAATCTGTAGCAAAACCTAACCCTAATTTCATGACAAATTGATTTTCACAAATTGAAAAAAAAAAAAAAAATCGAATGAGCCGTCGATCTGCTCTTGGAGGAGCAGATCTGCGGCTCCGACGCCGACGTGGACTACTCTCCAAAGTTTGTCATGGAGAAGAAGAAGATGAAAAAGAAGAACAAGAGAAGCAGTTGAAGAACGAGAAGAAGAACAAGAGAAGCAGCCGAAGAACGAGAAGAAAGAAGAGTTGTTACCAGACACGAATGGAGAAAAGAATTGGAAAAAATGTGAGTTATTTTTTTATTAAAAAAAATCATAGTGAAAAACAAAACGAAAACACCGTAAACTTGTTTTAAAAAAATTTCGATTTAAAAACTGTAATTGTTTTTGTTTTGAAAATAAAATGAAAAATAAAAAACGTAAACAAACACGTATTCGAAATTGGATTTAAAAAATAAAAACAAAAACAAAAACATCCTTGTAAAATGGTACCAAATGTCATTTGGGGATTAATTGAGTTTTCGAATTTTCGAATTTTCTTACCTCAATTTGTTTGATAAGTTTCCTATTTCTGATAGAATTTTCTTTCCACGCGTTGATCAAGCACACGAAAATATGTACTTTCATACATTAAAGATATTTATTTATTTAGTAAAATGACAAACGATGTAATTACACCATCAAAAAATATCTAATCCCGTATCAGTTTTAATGTAATTACGTATAAATACCACACCATTAGCTGACTTCGCTAAAATTAATGGTTTGATCAATATTTAATAGTGAAATGACTTAACTAATCATGTATTAAATCATTAATAAATATAATGTACTTACAAAATAAGTATAATAATCAAAATAAAATATCTAAAAGAATAAAAATACATTAAAAATAGAAACATAATTGGTGCGATTTCCCAAATCATCGAAGTCCGAGTAAGGAGAGAATCTTATGTAGGAGTGTCTCACCGTCACCCTAGTGTTGCAAAAGTCCCCGACTAGGGCCGACTAGTCCCTAGTTAGCGGTTCGCCACCCCGACTAGGTGGTTTACTATCTAGTTGGTCTGGTCGGTCAAAGTCAGTGACTAGTTGTTGTTGCCCAACTAGGTCAACTTTTTTATTGATTTTTTGGAATTTTATTGGGTTTATTAGATTTATTTAGTTGTTTATGGATTTTGATTCGCAATATTGAGTTTTTTAGAATTTTATTTTCAATTTGAGGTTCAATATATGAAATAGTATGAACATTTACTCAATTACAATAAAAAAATATATTAAAAAAATTTTGAATGACCATCGGCCTGCCACCGGCCGACTTCAGGCCAATTGTCTAGTTCCCGACTAGACGAGCTAGGCGCTAGACGAGGGGTCACCGCCCGACTAGCACCTAGCGCTTTCTACAACATTGTCGTCACTCGTCATGCCCCCCAATCATAAGCGCTCAATAAGATTTTCTTCCAATGGAGATATGAAATACATGGATCGTGGAAAAGATCCATAGACCTTCCTTTATTATTATTATTATTATTATTATTATTATTATTATTATTATTATTATATTTACTCTATATATACTCTTATATAGATCCAAATATTCTCAATTCCATAGATCTAAAAATTCTCCTAAATCTCCAAATAAACATATTTCTATTTTTTATCTTCTTTTTTATTTACTTAAAAATAAATAAATAAATTGTTGCCATGTTCAAGATTTTGGTTATTGAGTTGGAGATAAGATTAAGTTGGAGAAAAGATGTTATGGTGATGGTGAGGAAGTTGGTGTGGTAGGTCACTGTAGGTGTTGGCAATTGTCGTTTCAATTATTTGTTTATTTATATATTTTGTATAATTTTTTTCCAAGAATGATGCAGCATACTGGCATGTCTTGATCGGATAAGAAATGTTTTTATATTCATTGATTTCATATTAAAAGACCATTTTATCCTTGAACGGTTAAGAAAACCGTT
Organism: Acer negundo; assembly: GCA_035582765.1. Taxonomy (NCBI): domain Eukaryota; kingdom Viridiplantae; phylum Streptophyta; class Magnoliopsida; order Sapindales; family Sapindaceae; genus Acer; species Acer negundo. The sequence continues at coordinate 6,848,128 of CM069231.1, read as the reverse complement.
AAGTTAACTATTGTCCGCTCAATCAAATGTACTTGTATAGTTGTTGACTTGTCGTATGTAATTACAGCAAAATTGGTATTGTCAGTGTTCTTAACTTTTTATGCCAAACACAGTATTGGATACCTTACTGCAGTTTTACCCTAAACTTTTAGACAATCAGTTAAATGTCGCGGTAAAGAAACTAAAATCTTTAAACTAATTACTAAAAATCCTGAGAGTTCTGAATTCTTTTTGAGGCAGTCAGAGGAACAGAGACGAGTGAAATGTCGGCCGGATGTTGTACACGAAACTCCGTGTTCGCTCCAGCCAAACCAACTCTCTCATGGAAATTTACTCTTCCCACAAAGACCCTCCCGCCCCTTCGCAAAACGACCAAACGATTTGCCGTTTTCGCTACCTTTATATCCTCATCAAAACCCACCGTTCTCGTCACCGAAAAGCTTGGAGAAGCCGGTCTCGACCTCTTGAAGAAATTCGCTAACGTTGACTGCTCTTACAACTTGTCTCCAGAGGAGCTTTGCTCTAAGATATCTCTCTGTGACGCATTGATTGTCAGGAGTGGTACTCAGGTTTCTCGCGAAGTGTTCGAATCGTCTGGTGGTCGGCTTAAGGTTGTTGGGCGCGCTGGTGTCGGTATTGATAATGTTGACTTGCCGGCGGCGACTGAACATGGTTGTCTTGTTGTTAATGCGCCTACAGCCAACACCATTGCTGCTGCTGAACATGGGATTGCTTTGCTTACGGCTATGGCTAGGAATATTGCACAGGCTGATGCTTCTATTAAATCTGGTTTGTCTTGAATTTTTTTTCCTTTCTCAATTATTCGGTTTGTCATTTCTTCGAACAGGTGATGTGATTTTGTTTAGCGAAGGTTTTCATTGTCTTACGGTAATTGGCTAATTGATTTTGATATATATATATGTTCACTTTCCAATAATTCTTCAAATTAATTTAACAATTTAGCTCCCACTAAACATGATTTTGACGAAACAAGCTGTGCTGAGTAGTTTTGAAATTGTTGGAGTTATCTGAACTTGGTAGTCTAAAATGCTATGCCTAATGACTTTAGTGAATTCTGTAGAATTAGAATAAGAGAGAGTTGTATGATTTACAATTCATTGGTGGGATTGGGTGTGTACAGGGAAGTGGCAGAGAAGCAAATATGTAGGTGTGTCACTTGTTGGAAAAACAATTGCTGTGATGGGATTTGGAAAGGTTGGTTCAGAAGTAGCCCGGCGAGCTAAGGGCCTTGGGATGAATGTGATTGCACATGATCCATATGCCCCAGCAGACCGTGCCCGTGCAATTGGTGTGGAGTTGATGAGCTTTGATGAAGCCATATCAACTGCAGATTTTATCTCTTTGCACATGCCTCTCACCCCTGCTACATCCAAAATTTTCAATGATGAGGCTTTCTCTAGGATGAAGAAAGGAGCCCGAATTGTCAATGTTGCTCGTGGTGGCGTGATTGATGAGGAAGCTTTACTACGAGCCTTGGATTCTGGAATTGTTGCTCAGGTTCTTTGTTGATGGATACATTATTAGCTATATTCTGTACACAAATGGAAGGAAAACCTGATAATTTCTGTGGTTGTGTAGGCTGCTCTTGATGTGTTCACAGAAGAACCCCCAGCTAAAGACAATAAGTTGGTGCTACATGAAAATGTAACTGTGACTCCTCATCTTGGTGCTAGCACCGAAGAGGCTCAGGTATGCTTGATTATCTATCTCAGCTTTGGTCATAACCTTATCTTATGACTTTTGTCTATGTAGCCTTATGATTATGGAGTTTTGTAATCAGGAAGGCGTGGCCATTGAAATAGCAGAAGCAGTTGTTGGGGCCTTGAAGGGAGAGCTTGCTTCTACTGCTATAAATGCACCCATGGTTTCTACCGAGGTATCATCTCATACATGTGTCACTGTTTTTGTTTATATATACTCTTGTAATTGGTTTCTTCATGCACAATATAATTTAGAAACTTTCCTGAATCATGAAAAATTGAAACTTCTCAATACAATTCCTTTCTTATTCTATAATAGGTTTTGCACTCATTCCAAACGTTATCTTGTGGACATTTGCAATGTCATCTTACTTCATAGATATAATTCTACTACGTATCTTTGTACATTTGGTGGGTACCCAAATAGCTTAATTGTCATGATTAACCACTTAAAATCGGCTTGACTCAAAATGTTTCTAGAGAACTCAGGTTGCCTGTTTCTGATTTTCAAAATTCCCCTATTACTAATGATGGAATTGTAGTGAGAATCAATTAATCGATGTATCTTGAGCTCTCCCTTCTTTTATTTATTTATATTCCTGACATTCTCCCTTATGTGATTTTGAATACATTAACCCTTATTCTTATTGGATTTGGTGAACAAATACATATAAATATCGGCAATGATCACAGGTTTTATCAGAACTTGCTACATATGTTGCCCTGGCAGAGAAGCTTGGAAGATTGGCTGTGCAACTGGTTGCAGGTGGAAGTGGTGTGAAATCAGTGAAAGTGACTTATGCTTCTGCCAGAGGTCCAGATGATATCGACACTCAACTGCTCCGTGCCATGATTATCAAGGGTGTAATTGAGCCTATTTCCAGTGTTTTTGTCAACCTGGTAAATGCAGACTTTATAGCTAAACAGAGAGGACTAAATATTATAGAAGAGCGCATAACATTGGATGGTTCACCTGAGAACCCACTAGAGTATATCCAGGTTCAAATAGCCAATGTGGAATCTAAATTTGCTAGTGCAATTTCAGATTTCGGTGAGATTAGAGTGGAAGGAAGAGTGAAGGATGGAAAACCCCATCTGACCAAAGTGGGATCCTTTGCAGTTGATGTTAGCCTGGAAGGCAGCATCATATTATGCAGACAGGTTGATCAGCCTGGTATAATTGGAAAAGTGGGGAGTATCCTTGGTGATGAGAATGTAAATGTCAATTTCATGAGTGTGGGAAGGATAGCTACGCAAAAACAAGCAGTAATGACGATTGGTGTCGATGAAGAACCCAGCAAGGAAGTACTGAAAAAAATTGGAGGCATAGCAGCAGTTGAAGAGTTTGTTTTCCTCAAGCTGTAGTGCTGTCAATAATATCTTGCCAATTTTTTTTTTCAATACACGTAGGTAACCGAGAGTGATTCTTCTTTGCCAGTCAATTTGTATGTATGGATATATGTCATTGAGTTCCATGTATATCAAAATCTTGACAGGAATTGACTCAATTATGTGTATTGTTTGTTGTTCTAACAGTTCATTGATTCGAATGTGAAATGCTACAAATGCAGGTACAAATGCTACAAATGAAAAAACTTGGGTGCAATTCATGCACGCGTTAGAATCTGACGGTGGTGCAACGGTTCCACTCAATAAGTAACACATAGCACTCACTTAAAGTTTTTTGGTTTTTTTTTTTTTTTTTTCATTTTCTCCCCCCATTTTTGTTTTCAGCTGAAGCCTAATTCCTCTGTCTCTCTCTTCGACCTCACAGATCTCGACATCAACTTACTGTGATGCCGAGATGGGAGGACGAAGAGAGAAACAACGGAATTGGTTTCAGCTAAAAATGAAGATAAAGAGAGAATAAAAAAAAAAAAAAAAAATTTACTTGAAATGAGTCCATGTGTCATTCACCGAATGGAGCCGATGCACACCATCAAATTATAGCGTGGTGCAACGGTTGCACCGAAGTTTTTCTCCTCTCATAGATATTTTTTGTTCTATTTCATTTCGTGTAGCTTTTGTGCTGTTGGAGTTTGGACCATGAGTTGCCCATAACAAAACAATAGGTGGGCAACGTTAGAGGCCCCAACTAATATACTTTACTAGAATTATCTATCGCCATGTGACAGCTTCTATCTTTTGATTTGAGTTTATAGAAAAAAACAACACCAGCATTTGACCACGTTACTCACATCCAACCGTTGTTAAAATCAATCACGTTGATCTACAATCAGATATTTGGCGGTGATCCAATCAAAATCAGCCACCACATCGAAAACGTGTCCCTAGCACTTAGTTTCTTTCCATTACAAAATTATTTATATGTACATCAGGTTTTGGTTTTAGAAAAGCTCTAGCAGGAAATCCACAACCACAGAAATTAAGCAACATGAACTCAACAGAGGTATCACTATCCAAATCAGTCTCCTTTTTCTTGTAGTGTTATCAATTTGTTCTTTTCTTTTTTTTAGTGAATTTAATTATCAAAGTGTTCTTCATTTGTATTTTTTTTATTTGTCTGTATAATTCCACAGGGAACCGAAGAGAAAAATAAACAAGGAGACGCGGAAACCACAGTAGAGACAACAGATTACAGGACATCAGCAGGGGAAACAGATCCAACACCGGTGAAAGTTGGGGTGGTTCATCTGACTAGGAAGGACAGTCCTGAAGTTGGAAGCAAGGGAGGTGGCATCTTGACTGGTGCTGCAGACGCTATCGTAAAAACTGTTGAATCTGCTAAGGAGGCCATTTCAGGCAACAGCAAGGAGAGTGACAACAAAAAATGAGTGAGGGAGACTTACAGTTATATTATGTGTTCTTAAATTTCTTGGCTATTACTTATTTTCATAGTTGAAACCTGAGCGGTGCTCAATGTTTGTAGTTCGCAACTCGCATATTGGTTTACCTTAACTAATTTGAGTCGGTTTTGCTCAGTTTATCAAATAAAGTTGGAGTTGTTGGTTAATTGAAGTAGTGCGGCCTTTACACATCAAAAGCTAACAGTGATACATGTAGGTTTCACTCATGTATTTTCTTAACACATAAGGGGGAAAAAAACATAATCCAAACCAGAAATCAATTAAAAAGAAAATCAATTAAAAAGAAAATCAACTGAAAAAAAAAAAAAAAAAAAAAACATTTTTCCAGATAACACCAGAAACCAACATCTTCTAAACCAAAACCCACCATCATCCATGTCAATCATCAAACCCTAACCCTCAAATCCAAACACCCCACCAACAGCCACCCCAAACCCCTCACCACGCGGCGGCGATCCTCTGTTAAAAGATAGAAAAGAGAGAAGAGTGATAGTAAGAGAAAGATAAGGGTATGTCGGCGGGAAGGAGAAGATCGTGAGAGCGATGGTTGGTGTGATTTCAATGGATTTAGAGTGGCTGTGGTTGTTTGAGTTTAGATCAGGGTTTGAACATCAGAGAAGAAGAGACGATGAAGATGGGATTTGGGTGTTTGGGTTTCGATTTTTTTTTTTAATTTTTTTTTACTAATTTACTTATTTGTCCCTGTGTTATTTATTTATTTATTTTTTTGTTAACTCTGTTAGATTTTAAGGCAAGATTCGAATTTTCATCAGAATGAGAATAATGAAACATTTAAAGTACATGTAACATGTTGGCTGTTTCATTCTCATTTGGCTAAATTCTATTTCCATTTTTGTAGAATCAGAATAGAGAATAATGAAAGCATTTTCATCATATTGGTATATCAAAAAAATAAAGTACCATCATATCGGTTGTTCCATTCTCATTTCGCTATTTCTCTTTAGATATGTGATGGAGTTTGGTAACTGCGTTGCAGATGCTATATATTACCCAAAAAAAAAAAAAGTGAAATGCCAATTAGATTAAGCTTAACAAAGCACTAATCTATCTTATTATTGAGAGTTGCTTCTAAGAATACAAAAAAGTACCAAACAGGTAAAGGCTTTCATCAAAACAACCAGAGCAAACCTCTCACGAACACCTAATAATTAAAAAGGTTAAAGACTTTCTGCCTACTCCCAAATAGCAACCTCCATGAACCCATCTTCGCTAGCTATTCCTCTAAACATACCATTAGTATTAAACCCACAAGCCACTTCTCCATTATTTGACACGGCTATCAGTCCAGCTTTCCCTTCATCGAGTCTCTCTTTAACTACATAATCCACAGCCTCCTGCAGCCCCAACCCTTTGTACTCCATCACAGCCCCAACTTCACGAGCCAGAGTCCCGCGTATGATGGCCTCACCTTCTCCAGTGCAAGACACACCACACAGGTCACATGCATACGTCCCTGCACCTATGAGTGGTGAGTCACCGATTCTACCGGTCATCTTATTCATCAACCCTCCTGTTGAAGTGGCTGCAGCGCACCGGCCTTCCTTGTCAACCACCACACACCCAACTGTTTCTGGCGTGTACACACTTATTGGGAGTCCGTTCATTTGCAACGGGCTTTCTGTGGCTGCAGCACCGGCGCTGCATGTTTCCAATCCAACGATTGGGATTCTATAATCAAACTGCCAAAAAAAAAAAAAAAAAGTCAAAAACAATTAACAATTGGCCCCACTCAAATCCTAACCACATGATTAACAAACACGAACAAAATCTTTACGTACCAGAATTGAGTTTGCTTCCTTGGCCAATTTTAGCATTCCCACGTTGTCTTCAGTGATGAAGTAGTCATTGTCCACCAACTCAACACCCTGCAGACAACAAAAATATGAAATTATGAATTGCAAAGTGGTAAAAAAATAAATATAAAAAAATAAAAAAATAAAAAATAAAAAATAAAGTACAGTGAAGACAGAGCGGTAAAAATAGAAGCAAAAAATCACCTGATTTCTGGCGAATTCTTCGGCGCCAGCGAAAGCGAGATAGGAATGTGGAGATTTTTCCATCACGAGACGAGCGAGGGAAATAGGGTTTTTGACGGTGGTGATTCCGGAAACCGCGCCGCATCTTCTCTTGGGTCCATCCATGATGCTTGCCTCCATCTCCACCGTTCCTTCCTCCGTCAGTGCAGATCCACGGCCAGAATTAAACAGAGGATCGGTTTCCAGTTCTCTAACCTGTATACAACAATTCCCCATCAGCGTTTCCTCATTTTTCAAACAAATAAAAACTGTTACACTCACTTTGCTTTCACAAGTTATGACCACAGATCATGCGCAAAATTTAGTATACAAATAACATACGACACAAAGGCGCCACCTTTTGAACCCCAAAAAGGGTTCTTATTATGTTTCTTTTATTAAAAAAAAAACAGTATTTAAACGAGATTAACCCAGAAAATGTATTAAATAAAAAGAACATACAACGAGTTCGACGACATCTATGGCAGAGAGATTGGAGCGAAGGGCAGAGATGCCAAGATTTAGGCAATGGGTGAGGAGACGTTTGGCTTCTTCTTGTCGCTCTGTTGGGAGATTTGGGTCCACACCAGCGCCTCCGTGCACCGCTATAGCCCACCCTCCCATTTTTTTTTTTCTCTACTCGCTCGCTCTCTCTCTATCTCTCTCCTCACTCTCTTTCTCGCTCTCGCTTTTGCCTGTGATTCGCGTGCTTTGATTTCTACAATGTGATCGCAACTGGGTCCGTTTTATAGGCGTTTTCCGGACTCCAAGGGTTTCTATGATTTGGACTTTATTTTAATTTAATTTTTGATTAACCACGACAATTTAGTTTCCGTCTTCACTTATGTGTCTCTCTGCACATATGTTTCGGGCGCACGAGACTATAAACATTCTCGTTTCGTGTCTTAAGTTACGTCCTCGCTCTTTGTGTTATTTATTTATTTTTATTTTTATAACCGGTTGAGTTATTTATTTTAAAAGGAATGTTATAACTTTTCGTATTTATTTTTTTACGTTCATTGATTTTATGTTTTATTTAATAAAAAGTTTTCACTTGTTACCGTAAAAGTTTTTATTAATAAATGGTAAAGACGTAAACAAGTTTTACAGTAAAAAGTGAAAACTTTTATTAAATGAAAAATTATATACGTATACGATGAATGAAAAAAGTAAATAGAAAAAATAGTTTTTTATAATCACATTGATTTTGTAATAACATATAAAAATTGTTGCACGGAAAATCGGACACGGTACTTTGATAATATTTATAGATAGATTTCTTTGCAAAATCTTTATATTGAACGTGACCTGACCTGTAAATTAATTCTCCTAGATATCTTCAAATGAATTTTGTCTCCTTTGCTTATTTATTTATTTGTGATTTTCATTACATCAAGGTTGGATTTGGATACCATATGTAGAATCTAATACCACATCGGGAAGCGTGGCCCATTTAATTACTGCAAATGTTCAAACAACTAAAGCTAATTATATTATATCAGCACTAGAATAATAGAATTATTAATACTAGACAATTAAAAAAAAAAACTAATTCAAAAATCAATCCAAATAATATACCGGTGACTTTACGATGCAAGTGATTATCTTACTCAAGTTAATCATCATATAAGTATGATAAGAACAACCAACTTACCAAATCATTTTGGTTCAATCTTAGATTAATTTTAGAATTGGTAAAAAGAAATAATGTTGCATTGATTTAAAAAAGTTATCTAAATTGTCCAAAGCTAACATTAAATACTATAATTATTTTAAATATTCATTTTTCACTTAAACCCGTTTTATTAGTTTTAACACCTATCAAGTTCCCATTTAAAAAAAATCATAATTAAAAAAAAAAAAAAAAAAATCCCTAATTGAAATATCAATCATTCATTACGTTTTCTCCTCTTGAAGCAAATCAAAAAGGTAGAAGCATTTGCATATTAACAATTGAAGTTAGTGGTTGATTCTAATTTATACATATAGGGCGCATTTGTTTCCTGTATTGGATAGTATTAGAGGGTTAAAATGTATTAAAACAATCTAATACTATGTTTGTGGTTCATTTGTACTGTATTAATTTAATACATAATTTTATATCCAATATACCATTCTCTGTATTAGCTTTAAAAGAAGGTATTACAATATATTGTATTATATAAAATGTTTTGATTTTATTTTCTTTTCAACGGATCTCTCATGTATCTCATTATCTCTTCTTTCTTCGTCCAAACCTAAAAATTTCAACACCTAAACCCAGAAACTTCAATACCCAAACTCAATCTTCAATACCCAAACTCAATCAAATCCACCCAAACCACCACCAAATCCACACCCAAACCGCCACTGTTTCTTAAAAATTTCAAAAACACAATTTTTTTTAAAAAAAACATCTTCAATACAATCGATGGGTCACCAAGATCCGATCTCATCTTAGCCCACCCAGACCCATCTTACCTTCCCTGATCAACGCTGCTGTTCGGACAAGATTACGCACGCAACCCGTTTAATCTGCGGCAATGAGGAAGATCAATGGTCGTCGACCATGATAAGGTCCAGATCGAGCGACCTAGACCCATCTCCCTTGTCATTCGTTCGACCTGTGAAGATCGATCGCCGGTCTTCGTCCAGCTGCAGCCGCAGCGATGTCGTTGCTTTATCGTATTGGAGTATTCGACATAATTGATGAAAAAGATTTTGATGATGGGTTTGATGATGTTGATCGATAAGAGGAGAGAAACAGATCTGAAAATGAATGAAGTTTTTTACGAGATGAATTATATATATATGATTTGTTTCTTAACTTAATTAATTTTAATTTTAATAATATAATTTTTATTAATTTAAAATTTAATACGGTCTAATACGATACACCACCAAATACAACAATAATGCTATCCAATTCAAAACAATGTATCACCAAACACATTAATAATACAATTCAGTCCAAAACAATTCAATTCAATCCAGTATAGTCAATCCAATACTATACAATACAGTATAATGTGTCAAATGAGCCCATATAGAGTTAGAACTTAAAAGATTATGATTAATAGATGATTTTCGTTTTCAAAATTGAAAATTGTTGGCAACCACTTCCTTGACTTCTGCAAATAAAGAAAAATGAATCATAATTGCTTTGATTTGAAAGAACAAAAAAAAAATCCTTCTTTCCATATAAAAATATTTTTATATAATACTAAAAAGTAAAAACACTTGTACATATACAAACATTTAAAATCAATTGTTTGGTTTGTTTGTTCATTTTATCCATGTCAAAATCATATTTAATTATAATAAAATTGTATTTTGAATTTGAATATAAATATTAGGGTTTGTGATGTAAATGGTACACATATTGTACAAAGTAACTTCTTTTTTATTTTTTATTTTTGCAATAACAAGTTAAGTACTTTTAAATAATTTAGCATAAAGATATTTCAGTAATTTAAAATATAAAAAAAAAACATTTAAAAAAAAAGGGTATTGAGTTGGATTTTTGGGTGTCCATATAACAATATTCAACGAAGATAAAAATATATAAATAAAACAGAAAAGCCCTGAGGCCTGAGTGTGGTACTGGTACATAGAGACTGGATAAACTGGTTCCTGATCCAGGTGCAGGCTCGGGTCAGCAGAGTACAAAATTATAGAGAAAAAAAAAATTTGAAAAGAAAAAAGGACCCACAAGACAAGACTCTCATAATTTCCTGGAATGCAGCTCCGTTTACTTGTTAATTACTTAATTAATGGATCATCATCATCATCGTCATCGTCATCTGATAAGAATGGTGATTGGTTGGATTTGCTTAAAGTTTTGATGCTTTTCGATGATTATCAGATTTTTTTAATTAGATGTGGATTCAACTGATCAGATTATTCCACGTTCAAATTTAAATAAATAAATTAAATAATAATTGGGATTCATGCACTACCCAACAAATCGGGGGAAAGGCATTTTGACACGTCAGCTACACGATAAATAGCTTAGTGCATGTCCATTGTAAATCCTCCAAAATCCCACTTGGTGATCGCTGATTAGGCTTGGTCTAGCTAAGTGGACGTATACGTATGCAATTTTGTTTCCTCCCCAACCAAGAGTTTACGTTTGCTAATCACCCCCTTCAAGGGGGTCCTTCTAAACGGATGGCACGTGTTTATAAAAAGGGTAAATTTATCTAATATGAACACGTGTCATCCATTTATGGGTGAATAAAAATAGACTCCACGAACAATTTATTGGTAATAATAACTTTCTATTGAGAATTTATAGGAAAATACGTTTTTTTCTTTAAATAAAATAATGTTAAATTATCTAAATTAATTAAGTATAAAGAAAAAATGATTTTTTTTTTAATATAATGTGACACTAACAAAGGTGGGGCAACTGTCATATTAGTGGATATTATTTACAATCTAATCGTATTGGATAGTAGTGATCGAGACTATCAATTAATTATTAAATACGAACAGAATCTAAAAAAACGATAGAATGTTGTAAAATTTGTGGCCGACCGACCACCACTTTACATGTCAAGGGAATAACTTGTAACATGCAAGTGTGGCGGCTGGTACACTAGTCAATTGATGGCTTTCATGGCATTGCCTTGTGGCAGTATAAATGTCATGTTGTGATTGGGTTGTAAATAACATCTATTCTTTTTTTTTTTTTTTTTTTCACTGTTGCAATATTTCGAAACCGAGAAAGGGATATGACTTGAACTCACAACCTTTTAAATCTAGATGTGATAGGTTTTCCACGAGTCAATACGTCTTGTCTTACGTCCTATGTATTATGTATATCCATTCAAAACTAATAGTATAAACTATCCTTCTATGGTTATTATTTCATTTATTTATTTATAAGTTGTGTTTTGGTCCACGGCACAAAACTAATTGTTACTGGAGATGTATTTGGTGAGGAATAGCTCGGCTTTGAAAATCAATATAATACCATGCTTAGGTCATTCTCCATGTTTATCCATGCTTTATCTTTTAACATAATCTTAATATGTGAAAAGAAAACAAACAATAAATATCTTTTTTTTTTTTTTAACTGTTATAATATTTCTGAATTAGGGTAAAGGTTTGACTCGAATCTAAACTCTTAGATGTTGTGAAGAGCTTACCGCTGAGTGTCAACATAATTTTATTGAAATCTCATATATTTACCTCACACTTTATTTATGAATATATTAATTTATGGGTCAAATCGTAACATTTTCTACCTAGTATTGTAGTAAGATGAAACGTTTACTTCAATTCATAAGAACTTCTAGTACTCTTACTCATTGAGTACCGATATTGATACACATAAATATGATAAACATACTCATATTTTAATAAAAAAATTTAATTACAAAAATAATATAATATGAATTTATCAATAAGGACAAATTAGTTTAACTAAAAATAAATCAAATACTATGTATACTCATTAATTATACACATATCTTCAACTATATCACTTTATTGAAGAAAAAAAAAAAACTAAACTCTAATTAAACCTTAATTCTATTTCAAATATCAAAATCTTCGATTATCAATCTGTTTGGTATAAATTTTAGATATTTTAGAGAGAAGCTGCTGATATTAGAATTTAAATTCTTACAGATTATATCAAGTTTAGAGACATCAACAGTGAGAAAAGAAAATATGAGAAGGTTGATTTCACTGTAAGGACTTTGCAGGAGCTAGTCGGAAAATTTGATTTGAATTATTATTATTATTATTATTTTTGGACTGCAAGCTTAAAAAATAAATAAATAAAGAAATAAAAAAAATTAAAAAAATTAAAAAATTAAAAAATAAAAGGTCAAGAAAGGCCGAACAACAACAAAAACAAAAGCAAGGAAGAGGACACATGCAACGAGCACTCATTTCAACAGCCAACAAACAGAACAACAAGCAGCTGCACAAAGCAACTGAGAACCCCAACATCCCACACGCCTAAAAGCCAAACCAAACTTAACAAAAGCAAAAACAACCGGTAATCAAATTTTCTTTAGTAAATCAAACAAGTAATCAAAAAAATTTTAGTTTTTTTTTTTTGAGAGAATGCTTGAAAGTAATATTTGGAAGTCAAGAATTCGAAACAGAGAGAACTTGACAACTTGAAATAGAGTTTCTTGAAATTTAAGAATTTAAGAATTCTATGTTTTCGAGTCTGGAGAACCTAAGAATTTATCATTTGTGGAATTGGGTGTGTTAATAACTTAGAAGGGTTTATAAATAAATTGTATTAAAATTAAAATATTCATTTAAATAAGGGTAATATTGGCATTAAGTTGGATGTTTATAGTAATGTTTTAATTTTAAATTTTAGTCATTGGTGTACTTATAAATATTGATGTGCTTATCGTCAATATTTATGGGTGTCGTTATCACGGTCTCGTTCCTATCATGGCATCCTTATAAAACTTTATCATGATATTGAATGTGAGTCATTAATTTATAAAAGTGATTTAACAAGTGCATACAAAGTCAAAGTATATAAAACGAGTGGCTCATATTCAATATCCTTATATAATTCTATCAGGGTATCCTCATAGGAAAATTTCCGGTGGTTATCGTATTTATGAGTGTGAATATCTACGCCCTTACTCATTTATTTCTAAACTTCAAAGTTAATAGATTCATGGTAAATTTATTATTTTTACGAGGATAGAATTCAAATCCAATTTTTATATATAAAAAAATAAGTTAAATAATGAACTTATTAATAAAAATAATCAATAAAAACATGCCACTATTTATCCACGATCTTCATTAACGATTGGTCCAAGGCTCCAAGTTGATCTCTTGGTTCATTCTCCACCAAAATATATTCTAAGATCTTCTTCGTTTTTGATAGGTTTCTTTTTTCTTTTCTTTTTTCCTTTTTTGAGCCGCCATGACACATTGGAGTTAAGTTCTTTCCTTTACTCTGCAAATGATCTTTCTGTTTCTCCAATGAAGTATCAATAATGTATAAAGCTCAAATGAACATCATCCTCTCAAACACAATCAACAACCACCCATTAATTTCAACAACTAAATCAATATCAATTCCATAGCCCTCTAATAAGTCTATTAATATTTTACTCCAATATATTTTTTAATTAGTTATATTTTTCTATTAAAATTTTAATAAACCACACAAAAATCCTAGTTGTTTCCATACCCAATCAACACCAATTTAATACAATCAAAACAAGTTTAGCCAAATAAAAACCCATTGAACAAAGAAAAAGAAGAAGAAGAAAAAGAATAATCCGTGTGTACAATTTATGGTTTTAATCCAAGAATTTGCACACACAATCCAAAAACTATTAGTGCCGATCATTAGAGCATACACAATGGTTTTTAAAAGAGACCCACTTTTAATATATCTATTTTTGTTTGGAACCAATGGTGAGAAAATGAATCCAAAAAAAAAAGATCTAAAAGTGGACTCCATCCAACCAGACGTAAATTGGGTTCCAAATTTGGAACCCAATTTGGGTCTTGTCCAATGATTGGGTTGGGTTCTCAACACCTCCCAATCATTGGGTTAGACTTATATATATATATAAAATATATATAATCAAAATTAAAATATATAATTATTAATTTAAATAATTATATATTTAATAATTATATATAATGAAAAAATATAAATAAATTTAATGTATATATATATTCAATTATTTAAATTTAAATATATTATTATTAATTTCAATAATTATAACTTAAATATATTGTTATTAATTTCAATAACTATATATAATGAAAAAAATATAAATAATTTTAATTTTAGTTTCAATTATAAAATCGTCGGAACTGGAACTAAACCGTCGAAATCGACGAAACCATTGGAACCGAAACTGAAACCGAAACCAAACCTTTAAAACCAAATCTTCAAAATTGGAATTGGAACCGGTTTTGAAGGTTCGGAACCGAAACTGGAACCAAATCGAAACCGGCGCCATGTCTAATCGTATACAATATTTTATTTTAAATATTTATTTTAAAGAAAAGTAATAATTGTTTGGAAAAAACTTAAAAAGGTGGATCCACTTTTACTTTTCCAATTTGGTCCCATTATGGGGAAAAGAGATCCAAATTAAGTGGATCCAAATAGTAAGATCCATTTTAAAAAAAGAATATCCATATTTGATGATGTGGCAGTAAATGGATCTTGTTTTTTTATTTTATTTTTTTTTATAGGAAATACAACAATTAGAGTACAATAGCTAGATTACCGTAACTGGAAATGAATTATAATAGTCGGGATCTTACGAGGATAGATATACTAACGAACACGGTTCGAAGAGTAGATCCCACTAATGGGGAAAGAGAGCACCCATACGAAGGAAGGACAACAACCACATAAGGTGGGACAACATCCACATAATAGATGGAGTAAGAAAAATTGGCATAAAAAATCTTGTTTTTAGATTTAACCATCGTGGACGCTCCTATGGAATGAAAAGAGTGAGAAGTTGGGAGTGTGTAGATCACGCTCCTATGGAATGAAAAGAGTGAGAAGTTGGGAGTGTGTAGATCACATTATTTTAGGATCTGACGGCCGCTAAAGCCAAACAGAAAAAAAATAAAAGGTATAAAAACAACGTGAAAAACAAAATAGAGAGAAAGGGACTGGTGCTGGTCACTTCGACACATCATATCACATCAACCCATAACACTACGTGGAATCTTCGAGATACTTCTGATTTACTCTCGATTTATCTAATAAAGTAAAATTTCAAACAAATACTTTATTCAAATACAAACATTTCATATTTAAAATATTTATATTATGAGATATTTATGTTTAGATAAGATATTTATTTTTAACCATAATTGAAATATTTATATTTGAATAGGGTATTTATTTAAAATTTTATTTTATTAAATAAATAGAAGATATATTTATACTATTAACCCTCAATTATTTACAAAGATAATTTATAGATCAAGAACATTTCATTATTTTATTTTTTCTTAACTTTATATAATTTAATGATACGTAAACAAAATACAAAATACATGATTAAAATATTTTCATCGAATATCTTTTGATAATTATCAAAACTCAAAAAAGATATCTTTTCATTGATAATACTATCAATGATGATAATATATTATTGTCAAAACTCAAAACACTTGAAACATGATAATGTCGCATTATTGTTTTGTTCTGTAGAAAATAATAGCAAATTATCATGAGTGAGGGATATGATTGATTGATTGGTCTTCGTTATCACTTATTTCGTCTGAAATTATGGTGCTCCAACGTTACACAGTGGGTGCGCATTCTACATTAGGCGAAACACATTACGATACTATTAGATTACAATTTCAAATCAAGAATAATTGCAGACCACAAAGTGAAATTGTGCTTCAACTATTTATGTGGAACGATTTACAGTGGGCTTATCTTGGTTCGATATGGGAATATTTTGTCCCATGAAAAAAAAAATCTTTTTTCCTACTACAATCCTGTCACTTAGTAAATTTTATTGTACGGTAAGATCATAACGGAAAATGTATATAAATATCGCCACTCGAAAGCCTAGAGCTAGATCCATTACGCGTGGGCTGTACATTCATGGATCAGGGCCCGTACGTACCACGCATTCTAGTCCAATTAAAAGGGGTTCTAATTTCTACATGTGACACTGACTGGCATTTTCATGCTGGACTTATTCCACAATTACCAATGCATATAATCCGGCTCCAACAAGAACCATTCGAGCTTTGGTTCTGACGTTCTGTTTAACAAGTACACAATTCAATACAATTGTGCAATATACTTATATACATTTGCCTGCCTTTAATATTATGGTCAAAAAGAAAAATGGAAAATAATTAATTGGTTTTGATTCCCTAACCAAAGTAATAAGAAAAATTAGGTTCCAGCAGATAGCATTAAAAATCTCTACATTCTAAAATAAAGCCCATATGAGCATTTCCACGAAATCTCTTAATCAGCCTACAGGGATGTAGTTCAACCGATAGACGGACAAGCTTAAAACTTAGGTAAGTGACTCTCAAGTCAGTAACTCAAATTCTATCGATGACAAAAAACTTTAAAAAAACGCCGATCTAGATAGTGTATAGATAGATATAATAATATATAAAAAAAATCCCTTAATAAATGGGGAAGCTGCAATTTTTACGGCTTCAAGAGATCTTTAATGACTCCCTTAATCAGAATCTATTGGAGCTCACTCCCTTGATTAAATGGTGGCTTCAACAGATATCTAGATATTTATTTACCAACTGAATTACGTCTCTAGAGGAATAATAAATTTATAAATGAGTAATTTAAAGGAATATTCTTGAAACATATACCCATTTATATCTCTTTACAATAACATCCGCTCTTAAATGAGGGGATGTCTAAAGGAGAGTTTTGGAGATACTCTTAACTTTTTTTTTTCTTTTTAAAACTTTATATTCCTCCTTTTAAAACTCTCAGAAAAATTTACAGTACTGGTAAATTTCTTGTGCTAAGCCTGTCTGTATAGCTTTTCCCAAGGTGATATGAAACAACATTTCTTAATTTGAAGTAAACCCAGGAAAAACTACACACAGCCCAAGTCTATTTGAAAAAAGTTGTAGATGGGTTCCTATTATTTTTGAGTAAACTCATTAACCCCGTAAAATAATGTTTCAGTTTTGGATTCCCTTTCAGAAAATCATTAACTCTTTAATGTAAACATATTAATTAGTTTATGGAATTTATTCATAAATCTCTATAATTATGAATAATAAAAAAATTATTTTTTAAATTTATGGAAATTATGAATAACAATCCTTGCAATTATGGTAAACATATTTTGTAATAATTTATTTCCGGAATTTCTATAACTAAAATCTCTAAAAACTATAAATATATTATATCACTAATTTGTAAATCTTCATTTTTTTTTCTTTTGATATTTCACGGTAGCAGCGACTTTGTAATACAATTGCTAATTATTTATTTATTTATTATTATTATTTATGGTATCTATTTATCTACTTATCTAGATCATATATTTTTTAAAATTTCTTGTCATTTATAGAATTCGAGCCACTAACGAGTCGTTTTTTTTTTTTTCCATTTAAAACTTAATGGGTCTGAATCATAATTATTAAGTTGTTTTGTTTGTTTGTTTTTTTTTTAAGTGGTCAAACAACTTAAAAATACCAAAAAACAACTTAAAATAAAAAGTAAAAAATCCTAACTTTTCACTTAATTGTAAATCACAGAATTGTATTAAATGCAATCCAAAATCTTTTCTTCCGATAATATCCTCCATATATAACATATCTCCAATTTCATCATAATTATATATTGTATAGAAACCTTTATTTTAATATATTACTTATTTTAAATAGCTTTAAAAATAAAAAAAGAACCCTAACCATTTATCATATTAGTGTTTAATATCAATAATTTATTATGATATTAGGGTGATCTATTAATATATTATTATTTTTAGAGTGTTTTATGTGAGTTTTCCTGCTACCCATTTTAATTTTTTGGAAAAAAAAAAAACATTTTCTTTTCTCGGTAAAAATAAAGTTTGTTTGTAATCGAAGTAGAAGATCATAATCATATGTGTTCATAATAATTATTATTTTTGGATTGTTTTTATTCTATATTATATATATAATTGTTTAACATGGGTATAGATGTAAAATTACTTATTTTCAGACAATTTTATTTTTAAAAAACAAATATATTGGCAGTACATTCAAATGTGAGGAAAAAAAAAACATGTTATTCAGATTCAGGTTTCAGTCACTATTCAGTCTTTAGTAAATTTCAGAACTATTCAGTCTTCAGACAAAAAAACAAACGACCCCTAACTTGAGAATCATTTACTCAAACCCTAAACTCGTTCATCTACCAGCGAAGCTAATTCTTAAATACTAATTTAAAACTATTTAATAAATGGATTGAGTAGGCTTATATGTTAAGTTAATGTGGTAGCAAAAAATAACACAATTAAAAATAGGTTCTAGGCCCAATACAAAAGCACAAGTCCAAGGGTCCGACCTATGACCCAAACTCAAGTCACTAACTCTTGCTAGTTGATCAAGTCTTTCAATTATAAAGCAATTGTAATTACCAATTTAAATTGGCTCTAAAAATGACATTTATGGAATCTCATAAAATCAGGAAAAAATCATGGATAGTTATTGCATATAACAGACTAGAGAGACCCAACTTGAGGTTTTAAACTATAACATTATAGATAGCACTCTTCTCTCCAAGAGAAGGAGGAGAATTCTTCTCATCTTTCCTGACTCAAGAAAATTCACTTGATAAATTATCAATCTCTCAGTCCATGATAAGGCTATTTGAATGACATCATCCAGGGTTCCACATGCCTTGATTTCGGTTTGCTCTAGATCCTATTTTGTTTCATTCTTAATTTAGATTATCTTATTAATTCATAAACTACTTAATTTGAGTGTCGAGTAGCCTTCTACAAGATACTTCTCCTTTCAGTTTTGTTTTATGCCTACAACAGGTGTCCAAAGCACACAAAGACGTAATTACATAGGGGCTAGGGTGGGCTCAAGCCCACCCTAGTCATTTAAAAAAAAATTGAAAGTTTAATAATAAAATTAAATATTAAATATTTTTCGTAATTGAAAGCCCGTAAAAGTGTAAAGTAAGTTGGAATACCATATTTGTTTCAACTTTCGATTCACACATCCCAAAGCTTAAATTTTATTTTTTATTTTTTCTTATTTCTTTAATAATAATCTCTCGTTTTCCAAATTCACTATAAATTTATTAAAATTGGACTTCATCGATCTTATTGTCAACATGAATCATTGGCCTTACATAAGTATATTTTAATGAACATTATAAATTTAAATATTTTATTTTCTATTGAAATTTTAGGATTATTATAATTTTAGTTGATAAAATTTTAGAAGTAATTAAATTTTAAATTTACAAATTAATGATATTTTTGAATGACTTTTTTATTTTTATTGTTGTTTTGGTTGAAATTTTGATGCATACTTTTTCAGTTATTTGTTTAAAAATTATTATTTTGTTTCCAGATCTGTTAGTAAAATAGTAATATAATGGTATAGTTATTTTTTCTCAACAATGTTGAGATTCTAAGTTCAAATCCCCCTCTCTGATTCAAAACAATATATAGTTATTTTATTATGTGACGTGATGTTCTATCATAATTAAACTAATATAATAATTGATAAGTTTGATTTTTAAAAAAATCGCAGAATACAACTTAATTAGTGTTTGATTGTATTTCCATTTCATCTTTATTTATAATTTGTTTTGACATTTTTATGATTAAATTTGTTAACGTATTTATTTGAAATATACATTATACCATGTAAGTCTGACTATGTACTCTTAAAAAGTGTATCTTTATTTTTAATTAAAAGAAATTTTATTATATTGTCAATATTCAATCTAAAAAAAATTATTCTAGTCCACCATGAAGTTGAATCCTAGTTACGTCTCTGAAAGCACACAAAGTTCTATTCACAAGTTGTAAGAGCCCACCTTTCTACAACTGCAGGACGAACCTTACACAACTCATCATTCATTTTTTAATCTCACATGACTTATTCAAAGTCAACGAGTTGCATCCAATTACCGCCATCAGTACTAAATGAGCACCCATTCGACTTTGGTTAAAGCTCATTCGTCATTGGTTAAGCTCATTCAACAAAGCACTATTCATAGATTGTTAGTGTCCCGAACTCTACGATTTTAATCGAATTTTGACCATAGGATTTTCTGGTTCTGCAATTAACAAATAATTTTGAATTTAAATACTTATATCTATATCTATTAAGACTAAGTTGTCGTGTTTAGGTTAGACGACGCGAATATACTGCTCATTTCAAATAATATATTT
This sequence comes from Acer negundo, assembly GCA_035582765.1. Classification (NCBI taxonomy): domain Eukaryota; kingdom Viridiplantae; phylum Streptophyta; class Magnoliopsida; order Sapindales; family Sapindaceae; genus Acer; species Acer negundo. Next base: position 6,827,675 of record CM069231.1, on the reverse strand, counting down.
TTTTTAAAGTGTTGCGGTGAACCCAACATGAGGATATGTTACGGAAGTTATAGCCTGCTTGCTCCTTAAGTTTCGAGTATCAGAGTGTACCTAATTCACACAGCATCTGGGCCTTATTTGACTGGGCTGTTGCACCTTTCTTAATGGACTAAACCAAGGCTAATCAGGGCCAACAACTGCCTGAAAATAATGTGTGCACTTATTATAATTCAAGCAAACGATATATCTTGCATGATTTTAACATTAAACCTTAATGGGTCTATCAAAATTCAAAGGGAAGGGCTAGTTGGATTCCTGGTTTAGTCAGATATTGGCAGTTCTATCTTTTATAAAATGTATGAATTATTAGAACCTATTATCTGATTCAAATGCAACAAAAAATGCAATAATGACCAATCTTTACAGAGTCCAAAGAATAATTCAAAATCGATATGGTTTTAATTCAACAATATATCTGTTGGCATTGCTCTAGCACATGGTTAGTTCCTGCCCAATCGGCCGCAGCAACGTCCTTATTAGCACACCAAGGGAGACACAAAATCTAGACATTTCCTTTTCCTTCTGCCGAATAAAGTGACACTATAGCCTTTAAATGCCATTGGTAGAGCTTGTATTTAATTAGATACAACCATAAATATACCACAAACAAGTCCCCACCAAGATGAAAATCAGTGTGAAGTATGCAGAGATTTATAAGAGAGGCAATATTATTTTTACCCCACCACAGAGGACCACTTTGCACCATTAATATTGCATTGCACTCGATCACAGTTCAGTCTAAAATAACTGTCCCTCGGCTTTTCTTTTGATGTTTTCCTTATTCTAATGTGTCCTTTCAGAAATCCACCTCATAGAAATCTCAAAACATCATATATGAATGGTCCGCATTAAGTTCTGCCTCTCTATATTTTGTTGATTTGCATTGCATTTTTTTTACCTTCCAATGATTTCTGACAAATTTCTTCGAAAAAATTTGGAATTCTGATTACACAAACCATGATGAATTTTGGGTCCATAATTAATTAACACAAGAAAACTAAGTGGCTTTGCAGTGACAGGAAAATGAACAATTAGTTTGGCATTACCTGTGATAGTGACACCCAAAAACGAGACAAAAAGAACCCAGCCCACCACCAGTCCATTGGATACTCGTCTTGTGGCTCCAGCTACTACAGTAACTACACTATCAACTGCTCTGCTGCCTCTGCAACCAAAACTGTACACATGCAAATATGTATATGTGTATATATATATATATATTGATATTACAATCTTTTTGGTCAGGATATATATATAGAAGTAGCTGAAGAGGGTCCTTCACAATTATACCGTTCACACATGTAATGTGCATCTTCTGGCAAATCGTCACATATCACTCTAACTCAATCTTCTTGGAATCAGATCACAGACTCCACCATCATGTGCCAATCATGCATGCATGTATGCTTGGCACCTATAGATAGAGTGTGCGCGGTTAATAGATGTTTTGATTTTTTGTTTTTTTTTGTTTTTTTTTTGTTTTTTGTCAGAATAATTAGTGTGTAGTGTTTCTACATTAAATATCTGGCTGCGACTCCTATATATGCCTATCAATGTCTATTATTTTCATTTTAGTGATTCAATCATTTTGTCATCATGATACGCAAAATAAATGTGACCATATTTTAATTACAAGTAGGGTGAAATTATAATGTGGAGATAGGTAGCAGTGTCGCATGCACGCAAGAAGTGATTGGGATGCCGGTTGGTGAAAAACGATTTCTGAGAATGAATTATGTGGCCGTCGAAATTGAATTATATAGTTGCATTTTGATACTCAATCACTTCCAAGACCTTAATTTTATATTATTTAATTGAATGGAGGGTGGATGGATATACATTATACACTAATGGGAAGTTCTCAAATCTAAACCCACCAAATATAAGTGGTTGTAGTGGTAGATTCATACCTCAATTCTCCATATTTGTTAAATTTTAAAGCAATAATGCTAATGCTATATCGATATATATATATATATATATATATATATATATATTGTTAGTAATGTGATAATTTTATTTGTAGTTATCATATTTTGATTACAATAATGTTATTTTATCCAAATTTAATACACAAATGATGTGGCACTATTGTAATCAATTCATTTAAATCATGCAAATCAGATTTACATGATTTAAATGAATGTATTACAATGTTACCACATCATTTGGACACCAAATTTGGATAAAGTAGTGTTACTCTTTTAATTATAATGATGATAATGTAAACTTTTTTTTTTTTTTTTTCCAGCAGAGCAATCTTACGTGTATCCAAGTGTGCATGATTAAATTCTTGGCACAGATTGAAAACTATGAAATATGAATGAAATGATCAATGATGTCACATGGTTTGTCGTCAAATATTGACTGTGATGTGAGGGCATGATTGGGTTTACATAAGGTGGAAAATGTGGTTGCTTCCACAGTGAACAAAAGCCAGTTTTTTTTTTTTTTTTTAAATGAAAACATAAATGCTCTCACTACATTAGGTCAAAAGGGCGAGCTTGATTAAAGATGGCAATTGTCCATAAAAGAAGAGAAGATGTTTCACTCTAACCGATTACCGATTACCGTCTTATAATTTCACACGTTTTTTCATCCAAAATCCTAATTATTCCCAATGTAAAGTGATAAATAATCTACATTTTACGATAGTGATAATAAGAATCCGAACGAAAAAAAAACCTATAGAATCCCGCAATCTCAATGAACTCTTATCTCTCTTATGAATTTCTTTAATCTTTTTAGGTTGAAATAAAAACCTATAGAATCCCGCAATCTCAATGAACTCTTATCTCTCTTATGAATTTCTTTAATCTTTTTAGGTTGAAATATGCTACACAGCTACAGTCTATATACGCTCCTAATAACTACCAAAAGACAAAGACAAAGAAGCAACAAAGACATTTCAAACAAAATTAAAAGATATTGTCTCCCAAACCTTTAACCTTTTTCCCTTTTAGTTGGTGTGTTTTCGCTGGATCTAATTGTATCCAAAAATCTTTTTTAATCTTCTCTTATTCCTTCTTTTATGTTCTTAATGCGACTTAATTCCTGTACTTTCTTTTTGGCTTCTTTTTTTTTTCATAAAATACATCTCTCCCTTTTTATTTTCTTAATTTTGTTTTTAAATCAAAATTTGGCAGATTCGTCAAGAAAGCTTGTAGGGTTTTTCATTTTTTTTTTTTTTTTTTTTTTTTTTTTTTGGTAACAAATCCCCACAAAAACACTAGTGATGTACAGAAAGAAAGAAAGAAAAAAAATACAAAATATATAAAGACAAGCCTAATGTGTAATTACAAGCTGTAATTCAGAACTAATTAAAGAGACTGCATGCTTATTACCAAATTGCAGTCAAGCAATAATGTTGAAGAAGCCAGTAGATATGAAGTCGATCAGTCAAGTTGTATATCCCTCACGCTTAAGATATTGTGATTGTGAGTTCAAAAAAATACCGAAGATCAAGACTGTACATGACAAGGTCAACATGGACGGAAATGAGATTGGTTTTTATATTTTATAATACTCCAACAGTCACTGTGCCTATGAAAAAAAAATTATATAAATCCCATGTTGAGAGTGCTTAATTTTATTAGATTTTAGGTAAAATTTAGTAAGAAATCTAGAGAGGTGTGTATCTATTAATCTAAGCGTTAGAGAATAAAGCCAGTCGTGATTCTCTTAATTAATTTAAAGCGGTAGAAAGCACATGCAGGCCTTGTTGTGGATTATCTTTTTATTAGCATCGACAATTTTCTGAAGTAAAATCGATCGACTTGGAAAATTTGTTTGAAGTTTATGTTAGTTAAGTATTGACTAGCTAGAGGGAAGACTTTGTTGTATTTCTTTATTTATCAACTTGACCAACATAAGATGATGGTGATTCGTTCCTAAATAACTATTTACTTTTTCTCAAAGAAAAAAAAAATATATTTTAATGGAAATTACTTAGGTATTGATCGGTCAGTACCCAAAGTACTGAACCCTTCAATGGGGTGTTGTCACGTGGTTTTTTTTCTTTTAACTTTTTACATTTTTCTCCTTACATTTTTCACAAATGGGTTACGTGGTAAAACCCTATTGATTGATCAGTACCCAAGAGTCAGTAAGCAAGTTTTGTCATATTTTAATTAACATATGTAAGACAAATTATGTCGGAACAAAAAATATTTCTTTAGTGACCCATATGATCTTCTGATAAATCTATCTATAAAGTATATAAAATCAATTATCATCACAATTATAGCAGACAAATTCAAAACAAACACTTAAGACTTTAATAACATTGAATAAAAGAGAATACATTTCCAAGGTTTTAATTAATAAAATATATTAGTCCAAAAAATTATTAATCAAAGCTCGAATGAAAAGAGAAAATATTTATTAAGTAGGTCATATGTTTCTTTCCAAATCTTTGTGCGGATATTTAAAATTTTAGGTGCCTTTCATTCTCATCTTCTTCTTACCATATCAAATAAGCAAATAAGTGAAATAATTTCCACAAACACATCCAATGGTGTCTGAAATCTGAATGGTAGCTCTCAATTCTCATTGACTTTTATCTCAACACTCATTAGTTTGGACTCTAAAAAATCTACATATGCTGCCTCAGTGTTCAAACTTGGTGCTTGAAAACATATCCCCCTAACCTCTAGTGACCACTAATGACCAAGTCTTAATTCACCAACTAAAAAAACACTATAATGGAACGAAATAAGATTGATCCGATGTATCCATTGACACTTACACTATTGAACAGTGATATACCGATCACACCTGTATCATTGAATTTGTGAGTTAGAATCTTCCTCAACAACTCTCCGAATAATTATAATAGTTAAAATTTTTGAAAACAAAGCAACAAGACATTGTATAACTATACTTTAACTAGTGATAATATATTAATAATAGAATAGGGAACAGAAACCTTCTTGTGCAGTTCATTATCGCTATCAAAGTAAGAAAAGAAGAATCATAATAAATACATGAGTGAAAGAACACAAAGTCATTAATATATATAATTCCCAGTTTAAGCATTCTAGATGTTGGGAATAGAAGACCTCTCTACAACAAGGAAGGTTAATTTGCTTCCTTTGAATTCTGTTCTGCGTGTATTAATAGCAATTAGCAAGCAAAGCCAGATCAAAGACTCAAAGAGCTAGCTTAGCTAGCAATAGCATACATGCATATAACACATGCTAGGTGGGGACTCGAAAGATTGTATTTTTAATATCGAAATGGATGGCATTTTACAGCTGGTGATCTCTCATACTGAGTCTAGTCATTTCACCCATTTCAAACAGTTTTAAAAATGAAGCTCTTCAAACGAGGTCAAACAAGATGCCAGTGAGTGGCCGACAACTTCTTCTTCCCTTCACATGCAAACAAAAAAATTCTCTTCCTGTTTGGTTTTTCCTGCTAATCTTTCATGTTTTATTTGTTTGTACGAGTGAAAGCCTGTGATTCTCTGTAAAACAATGAATCCTCAACATTTTTATTATATTATATCTTGTATATATTCTAGCCGTTTATTATATACATGTTGTTCATTAAAAAAAAAAATGTACCCATCAATGAGGAATGATTATGAATAAATCGAAGTAAATATTTAATGCGAAGGACTCTTCATTGCTATGTTCATGTTCTTTAAAACTCTCGTCCGGATAAAATGCAAACCATCTCTGCTTTCAAATCTCCATAACCATTGCCCATAAAGAAACATATAATGTTCAAATTGGTCCTACGCATAATTGATCTTATGCAAACGTACCTGAATAGGGCTTTGGCCAGCAAAATGCATGAGATGGTAAGCAATTTAACTTGCATACAAGGAAAAAAAGAAAGAGAAAGGTTTGTCTATTATTACAGAGACCATAAATATAGCCAATGAGAAAATGAAAGTGGAGTGTGATTGATCAAAAGAGCTAGCGAGGGATGGTGAGAAAATCCGCAGTGGTTGTGGTTGGGTTGAGCCTCTGTAGAATTAGCTGGTCCTCCTGAGCCGTTGCTGCTCTTATTTTCTTGGAGAGAGGCTCGGGTGAAGAAGACACAGAAGGTGCCACGGCCCACGAGTCGTTGGAGCTGTCAGAGCTAAACGACACATCCATTACGCCGTTTGGACTGCCTGGCATCGAACCCAACTTGCGTTTTTTGGAATATTGGATTCCCACTGCCAATTCCTTTATCAGCTCGTTGCAATGCTCTACCTTGTCCTGTTTATATATCCATTATGCTAATGTCATCAAATTTTACAGATTCGATGTGTAGAATACATGGTTAAATTGACAAATCACAAACCTTATCGATTCCAAGCATGCCCAATAGCTGCTTTTCATATTCTACTTCAAGACATGGTTCCAAGCTTTTGACAACGTGTAGAAATGTTGCAGTGGCCACCACAGATGGGAGATAATGCATAAATCTAGAATCTGGACAAATTTTACAACAACAAAAAAATCATTACTTTCTTGGTTTAATTAGGAGAAACTAGTGAAACAACTAGACAAAAATGAAAGAATCTGATTGGTTACCTGAAATGACAGAGAGGAGGATTCGCTCACATCTCTGGAGAAATTCCCAGCAAAGATAGTCCTTCAAGCCAAGTCTTCTTGTAATATAATCCAGAAAAGATAGTGGGGTTACAGGATTCATCTTCCATTGTAGCGTTGAGAGGATCAAAATCTCCATTCTCTGGATAGTTTTGGCCTCAAATATATATCTACTATCCTCCACCTACACAAAACAAACAACCCCACGTTAACAAATTACAAATCGTCACAACCACTTGGGGAAAAAAAAAAAAAAAACAAAGATCCAATATGAGGAAACATACTTGTAGGTCCAATAAGAGGGGCACTTGTGTCTCCTCCACCTTTGCAGCAAGAGAGAGACAAGACACAGCAACAAGTTGGGTCATCCATGGCTTCTCTGACTGGAACTGGAAGCTGAAGAGGAACCTATCAAGATAGTTGACTGCAAGAACAGCAGTGAGACCATTGAAAGAGTAATGAGCATTGACCTTCAACATCCAATCTACAGCCTCAACACGAACCCTAGCAAGAGACGGATTTACTTCTAGTTTTTTACAAAGTTGGTTTGATTCTTGTTTCGACAACAGAGTTGAAAGTTCTTCATCCTCCCAATACAAATCTTGTTCAAGCAAATCTGGAAATGGGTTCTGTTTGTTATTACTAAAGCAGTCAGCTTTGACTTCCTCATCCTCCTCCCAATTCTCTTCAGAGCAGTAGAGAGAGTCCAAGAGAAAAAATGCAGAGTTTAGTTGCTGTGGAGCCATAATAATAAAAATCTTCTTCCGAGAAGAAGAAGTTGAGATCTTGGCTCATTATACACCAGAGATTTACGAGGGGAAGAGAGGCCTTAAAGGCCTAAAAAGACCTCGCTTGATAAATCTCTCTCCCTCTCTCTGTCTCTGTGTCTCTCTATCTCTCTTTTCTCTTTGTGATAGTGGGACGGGGACTGGACAGTAGACCAAAGGTTGTGTTTTTATTTGTGGGCTTCTCTCGTGTTTTTTTTTTTTTTTTTTTTTTGGGTTTTTTATTGGAGAAAGTGTCCAGTGTTTTGTGTTTATCGTGCTAGACCTTGAATCATGGGCCATGCAACACAATAACTCGACACGTTACCCCTGTACCTTCAAATATTAAAGGGACCCTACAAATGAATGGGGACCCTACTGGTGGATTTTAAATTTTCCTGATTCCAGATGGTCAGATGTTGACGTCAACGGTCATGATTGATCGAAGACTATTCCACAACGTCAGAGAGAATGTGTGAGTAGGTTATATATAAGAGATTTTTTTGTTTGTTTTCAATGGAATTTTTTGTGTTTTTATAAAAATTCAACATTTTGTTTCTAAGAAAAGGTGAATATAAACTGGCGCGGGCGGGATTAGCAATCACGTCCCCCGATGCTTGAAAATAACCTCTGAATCTGATGCCACTGTTGATTGTCAGAAAACAAAGAGATTTTAGCTTTTTACAGCCTCACAAAATGTTTATATTCACGTAAAAAAACAAAAAATAGAATTGGAATTTAAATTTTGGAATTTAGGATTGTGTTAGTGAGTAGAAAATTAAATTTGAGATTTAAATAACCCCCCCCCCAAAAAAAAAAAACAACCCCCTATATTATTACTATTTACTCGACCGCAAATGATGCATATTAATATCTCAAAATTTGAGTCTCACACCCGCAGATGAGATTACAAATTATTCAAATCTTGCTATTTGGTAAGGACAAAAGTATAGATTAAGAAAGTTGATTGTTTCTTTGCTGAGCCAAAACACCATGATGGGGTCAAAAATATTGGTGAATATGCAATGAATCAAACAAATTTAAGTATACCAATTAAAACGAAATCATATGCATTAGTAGAAATCAAAGAAAACGGAAGCGCCGTATCCAATTTTGCATCTAGAATTTGAATGATAATTTTGATTAACATACATAAGACTAATAAACATATTCCATTTTCCATTCAATACACACTTGCCATGACATTATTCATGTCATAAGTAGACATAGTTCAAAAAGAAAAAGGAAAAGAAAAGAAACTAATAATCAGAAATTCCAACAAAGATATAAGTATACAGTAATAGGTTTAGTAGCCGATTATAATATCACTCTTAAATTTGTAAAAAGATATAATTGTCCGATAGAATTTGATGGTAAAATATAATAATTCAACTAACAATATCTTAAATTTAAATCACTATACGAGATACTCACTATCACTACTAAATAATTCACGGGTTTATCACTTTGAAATTAACAAATTCAATCGAGGCATTTTAAATGCCACGAATTCCTACTTTGCAAATATGCAGAAGGGTGTAAGCAAAAAGCTACAAAAGGCATTGCATGCGCTGCCTGCCTCTGGTATCTAATCTTGGCTAGCTTGTAGTTTTATTGAATGTGGAATTTAATGTAAAGGTCAAGCAAATTCCAATAATAACACAGTAACACAACCATTCTTCTTTATTTTATTTACTTTTTCATTCTTTTATGTTTGTTTTTCAGAGAAAAAAGCTGTAGCCAGCAATAATTGATAGATAAGTTTTGGGGAAGAAACAATTCCCCATTTTTACTCTTTGAAGCAGAGGGACAACTCAATTGCTCTGTTATGCAAAAAGAGGGTCTCTACTATAATGTTAACAGCTGACAACACAAAAAAAAAAAAAAAAAAAAAATGGAGAGAGACCAGCTGTGTTTGTTTGTCTAGAATTCCTGCCTTTGTTTCTTCTACGAGGGAAGTAAAATTTATGAATGCCGTATACACAATGAAAGTCCAGTACAGTGTAATCAGTATATGTTGGTCACCATGGAGACGCGTGTAAGGTTTTTTGTTTGATATGTTGCTTTCTTTGGCTTTGCTTTTTCTTTTTTATTTTATTTTAATTTATTTTCTTTCTCTTCTTTGCAGGCTCGATATCCAAGAAATGAAGCTGTTTGAGTGTAGTAGTAAGTTGTACATTGAAAGGACATTAAAAAGGCTTATTTTACTAGTGAAAGCTGGTGAAATAGAGAGAGATCAATGGAGGAGGTGAAATGTGAGGTGGTGGTGGTGGTTGTTGTGTTGGTTTCCAGCACACCCCCACACCCCCAATTCCCCAAAACACTCTTCCAGAGCTGAGGCCTGGGAGCACTGTTTTCATTTATTACCCCATTCAAAATATAATATTAAGTTTCTTTCTTTTTATATATTTTTTTTGGGGAACGGGGGTCAAAACGACTCAACCCTTAAGATTGTAAAACAACAACAGCTGTTTCATCGATCTGGTCAAAACCAGATAAAGGCCAAACATACACAATATTGTACAGAAATCAGAATCAGAAAGCACAGGCTCGTTTTCGTTTTCGTTTTACATTTCAATCGCAATCAAAAGTTCAAAAACCTTTATTAGAACTCATCATCAAACCATAGGAGAAGTTTTTTTTTCTCCAGGGAGAGACACAGACAGAGACCTAAATTTGATAGCCAAATTGTTACGGTGATGCTACCAAACAAAGCTAAAGAATCACTTGCCCTGGAGACAAAGGAAAAGATCTGGATCATAATCTTCCTTGAGCTCTCAACAAAACAAATTATGTTGTACCGATTAAGAAATTTTTTACAATATGGTTGTAGGGTAATTGTTGAGTGAGTCCCACATGGATTTCTTCATCCAGCTGTGCGGAGAACCTACAAGTTTTTAATTTATAATTATTTGGGTGGACCACCCACAAATAGTCCGAGTCTAATGATCATGCTTGTCCCGTAATTATAGCTTAGCTTATATATCTTTTTCATAATTGATGGTAACTACAACAATTAGATATTTCAAGCTTGTAAATTGTAAAATGAAAATGATGATGAGCTAGAGTTGACCTCTTATTACCCATCACTCGTAACCTCTCTCTCTCTCTAAAGACTTCACCTATCCTATGAATTCCAATGCAACACTTAGCTAGTTACTCTAACCAGAAATTCGAGGAACTAGAACAGATTTCCATGTAACTAATAACTGTATGCCAGTAAGTAAGGTAAGAGTTTGTGATTCTACAGTAGTTTACACGTCTTTGATATTAATTCTTTTCTTCCTTCAAAATTACGAATTTGTTGGCGCTATCTATGCGAAGATGACAAAATTCCAAAATAATAATTGGGTGTTGATTGGCAAAGTTTTTTTAGGATTGCATGTGAATGACATTTTCTGATCTATTGAACAATACGTGCCTTGACTAATCAGAAATACGGTATATACACTGAATAAAGATGTTTGTGTCCTACAAAATAGTAACATACTTGTGGACATTTCAGAAGAGGTAAGAGATTAGAGAATGATAATTTCTAGCTACTGCGCTTGACTCTTTTGACTTCCCGAAATCACATTCGGTTGGCGGGGCCCACTTTAGGCCTTTGAGGTCTTTTAGTATTTTACTAATGTAACTCCCAAGAATCTATTTATTAAAAAGAAACAAGTAAATTCGGTGGTATATCACATACCTCTTCACCCAAGCATCAAAGCCATGGATGATGGATCAGTAAATGACATTGTCTGCAACAATAATGTCAGAAAGAACATGAGAATATGCGATCGAAAACCAAATGGGATGTTTATAATACCTAAGTGGTGCAAAGCATTTGATCATATGATCACACTTAAACCTTAGTGGAATATACCTTTGATTCCCTTAGAATCTTTGATGTTGATGGGTGTATGATGCTAGTTGACCAATATTATGATGGTCTTTGAATAGCAGATATAATATAATTGGGTGGGTCGTATTAGAGAAAAATAAAATTCTTATCATGCGAAAATTGGGTCCTTTTGAAAAAGTATTAATTAATCTGAAAAAGCTCTAGAAACTTAAAGAAAGTGGACTGTATCAGCAGCATATAAGCAAAGCTAAGAAAAGAGGAGCCCCTAGTCAACAAAGTGAAGTTCATTTCAATCATTTTCTTCGTCTTCATTTGAAACCAAAACTGGAAGTGCCAGTCAACAATTACCAACTACACATTGACAATCGGCAGATCTAGGCTACATATGTTATATGTAGGTTACAGATACAGATGGATTAAATTCTATAACCATATTGAAATTTCAAGTGGCTCGAAATCGTAGTAAAAGACCAAATATTGCAGCAGGATTAACACATATCAACTACTACCACGTTTAAAATGTTCGCGAATAAATCTTTCGGCATGAGATGGATACTTATCTCGAATGTATGCCCGAAGACACTTCTGATAGGAGAAATCTATCCATCCACCATCTGTTCTGACCACAAACAGGCACCTTGAATGTCTAAATTGGGGATGCCGATCAACCTTCACAGAGAGAAGTTAAACACACTAATAGTTTATTCTCAAGAACAATACAAAGATTTAAATCATAACATACAAAACATAAGCTAAAGCGGGAAAATACCCATGACCGCTCATCAACATCCAAGGACATGTACTTGAGAGTTAAAATACATAGCCAACAATTAGATATAATTAGTTCTGTTAATAACAAACGTTAAATTATGTGGAAAAAGAAAAATCAAACTAAAAGAATATTTCAATTGACAGACAATTGAGGGAATATAGACAGCGGTCAAAAGCTTTTGCCCGTAAGTCTCCATGCCAACTACATGTGAGACAAACACCCAACAAATATCTAAAGCAATCTGAAGAAAAATGACAGAAGGTATTGACACCATTGTATATGAGAATTAACATTTACGGATTATTTTATGTCAAAAATGAAAATTTATGTCCCACCAAAGAAAAAGGAAACACATTAAATTTTTTTGAAGGAAATTCAAATCAATTGATCTCCACATGTCAAAGGTGAAAAAAGAACCATGTTATCGATCTAAAGTGAGAACCACGTAAGGTGCCTACCTAGTAGTCAAATTGTCTAGATTTTGGAACATGCACAATAGGACTATCCTTTGGGCTGAGCTAGCCCAAATTATATATCTTCCGCTCAAGCTAACCATAACTTGAAATTGAAATCACCATGAATTTGCCGCAGATAGAAACTGCACCAGTACAAGCACACGGATGTCTGTGCACGTTTGTGTCTAAGTATCTTGTTATTGATGTTTACTGATTGAAATAAATCAAATTTTAACCAAAAAAAAAAAGTTTGTTTCAGCTAATAGGGACATCAGTTTGAACCTTAAGGTTTCAGGTTAAAGACCTTGTAAAGCTGAATCTTTGAAACTTTTGCTGAATAAGAGTTTTATTGGGTGGCATTCTATAGGTCTAGTCCAAGTTCAAACTGAAGCTCATTCCCCTTTCAAGCTTAGCCACAGTAAGATATATGATATGAAAATAGGCTAAACTGAGAGTGGTTCAGGTATACCGTATACCACTCGGTAAAAATCCAAATTGAGAGAGGGGGAGGGGGGGGTGGGTGGGGGGTGGGGGGGTAAGAGAAACGAGCCAAATAATTAATTAATAAGGATGACCACCCGCTATAAATGATTTATAAGGATAGCCAACTACTTAATTCAGTATAAACTAGAGCAGAGGGCGAGAAAATTTTATAAGAATTTGTATTTGACCCCCAATAGTTCGTCACTGCATTTGAAAATGTTTAGGCAGCCAATTATGACTGGAGATTAATGATTCAATCCGGTATTGTCTGTCTCTGAGACTGTGCAGACATGTTAGCTAAGAATTCAATTTTTAATTTTGAAGGATTTCCACGACTTAAATGGTTTATGTCATTTCAGGATTTAAAAAACTACTCTAGCACAGAACTATCCACTATCAGCTATATACTCTGTAAAGCAAGAACTTGATAGTCAACTCACTAAGCAACTTAACTATCAAATATCCTCGAGGATGATTTGCCACATCAGATGCCCAGGTATGAGTCAGCCTTGAACCCAAGGGATCTTACCAACAAAACTAACTAGTACATACAAGTGTTGCAAATGGTTTAATATACGATATTCCCATGGCAAAAAACAGAGGCAAAAGTGAGCTTCATAGCTAGAGCTAGTTTCCCCCCCTAACCAATATAGTATCAAAGAACCAAACTGCATTGCTGGCATGCGTCAACAAATAGATTACATAACTTCTTTAAGATTCTTAAACTGAATGAGGAGATGAGAAAACCACTAGCAGACAAATAGAAAAATGAATGATGGGTATCAAAACCCCCTTTTTTGGGAGTTTGAATAGCAAAAATCAATGATACAGCACAAGAACTGAGGCTCAAGTTCAAGGTGCAATACGGACAAAGGGAAAAAAAAAATGGACTTGGAAGGCGAAATAGGCATGGTAACCAATATTTGCATAATACAAGAACTGTGGCTCAAGTTCAAGGTGCAATAAGGACAAAGCGACAAAAAAAAAAAAAAAAAGGGACTTGGAAGGCGAAATAGGCATGGTAACCAATATTTGCATAAGATTTAATTGAGAAAGAGCATAACAGTATTTTCCAGAGGAACATAAAGAGTTTTCACGATGACTCTTTGAATGCATATAGTTGGGTTTACATATTTTGTATCCATGATGCAATTCCTGAATTGTCTAAAATGCATATAAAAATTTAACGTTGAAGGAATGTGTAACATAAAAATGAGATGTTTCACTACAGTAGCTTCACTAAAATAACAATGGATACTATAATATGTAATGTAAACTAAAACTCACCATAATAGAATCAAGGCCACATCCAATTTTATCTTCGGAATGAGGATGGTAAGCAAGAAGCTTCTCTACCACAGCTTTCTCATCTTCAACTGTTAGACGTTCTCCATCCATATACCTAGAAGCAAGAGATACAATGAAATAAGGTCAGGATAATTTATGATGATGATGCTATTGTTCATGAAGGGTTATTGGTCTCTAGACACTAAGTAACAAATATGAGATCTATTCTTTAGCTTCAGTAAGTGCTGTCAACTGTCTGTTATTAACTTCCATTAAATCTATAATTGTTATTTCAGAGTGTTTTTGTAAGATGGATAACTTGTAGATGAGCTAGTAATATAGGGACCAACCTTTTGACTCTGCCTAATACCTTATCTATGAGCCTTACAGCATAGTTTGGAAATCATTTAAAATTAGTATTCAAATTTGCTTTGTTCCTTTATAGTCATTGACACTCTCACAAGTTTAGAAGTTGAAGTACATTTAACAAATGTTCTCCATATTTTATTTACTTACTTTCCCAATTATTATAAAGTTTCAAGTTAAGCGCGTTACGATTTATGAGGAGCCATTTGGTGAAGCCAAAAACAAAGTCACCATCTATGGTCCTGTTCCAACTACTTAGAGTTTTATGTTTGCAAGTCCCTCAAGCGACACATATCAATCTATTAAACTTTAATTTAGGCTAAACTATGGACTTCCAGTAATCTGGAAAGTTACTTTTTAAGGCACCTCATAGAACTCTCTTGTTATTAATTCTTCATGTCAATAAGTGTCCGGTAACTAAAAACTTAAAGAGAAAAGAGGGAAAATCCTGAAATGCAAAGTGTTTTGAAGGGAACCGATAGGTTGTAACCAAAGGGCTTTTAAGGAAATACACAATCAAATTGCTCCTTGACAAAATAATCTTGGGGCTTTAGAAATCATGCTTAACAAGAGAGAGAAACTAGTGGTCTCTGTTTTGTTTTAGCAGTTGTCTTTTCTTCTCTTTCATCTCTAATGGTAATGCATCAAGTCTCGAGCAATTGACATATTGTGGATCTTTGTGGTGTGCAGTATAATAATCCCCTTAGATATGAACTCTTTCCCACATAAGAGTAGAGGCAGGCTGGTGACATGAATATATCTTGTTTTTAAAGCAGTAATGGGAAATAGAAGGCAGCTTCGAACCAGACATGGAGCAGGACAAAGAGAGTTTTTACTTTTTGAGGTGGCAGGGCAAGATGGTGTGCAGCTCAAGGCAGGGTACAATTAGTTGACAAGTTAAGCTGAAGATAAATCATGGTTGTTGACTATAATTGTGGTGTGCCTATGATGTATTTGTAATATTATAAATCTTAAAATAAAGCAACATTTCAGTATCAGAAAAATTGGTTTTTGACCGGAAATCAATCAAAACTAAATTCTTATTTAGGATGAACTACACATCTACAACTTGGTTCTAACCAGGATGGCCTAGATTCTAGCACTCCCAAACAAAACCAGGCATTTATTGGAAACCCAAGCATATAACATGGTATTATAATTGGTCGATTGATTCTATAGGGTTTCTCAAAAGTCAACCAATATACTAGATTTTATTTTAGACATTAACAACAATATAATCAGAATTCGAAACTTGTTTTGATAGTTCTTTTGAATACGTGCCTTTATAATGTCTACTGTAGTGTACTGCTCCTAAAAGGCAAGAGGTAAATTGGCTTCATTTTTTATAATGGAGAAGATAAAAAAAAAATTAAAAAAAATTAAAAACACATTAATTTCTTTTCTCTTTCTAAAACCTAGGTTTTGTTTTCTTTAACTGTGTTCACATAGCATACAAGTTTAGACATTAAAAACCCAAAATAAGATCATCAAGAACAACAAAAGATATATAAATACACTTATTGATTGAGGTAAGTTTTAGATTTCCTTAAAATCCACCTTAATTCTCTTTTTCAATCTTTTTGTTGTCTTTTCATCATTACATCATCTGTATAGCAGGGAACAATTGCAAATCACTTAATAGGTCAAATTTAATCTTACATAAGATTATTTCAATCAATTTCTGTTGAATGTTACAGAAATGATCCTGGGCAGAGATATACACACAAAATATCATTAACTTGTTAACTTTGATAAAAACGCAACTAATGGCACTCAATAAAATTTACAATATAAATACTTGTAACTTGTAAGATACAAAACATACATATATGCATAAATAACATGAAGAACTATATTGAAATTATTAGCAAGTACCTTTCGGAGTGAATAATATCTTTAGCTAGAAAAGTTATCGGTTCGATATCGCGAAGAATCTCCTCTTCTTTATCTCTCCATTTCCTGTAATCAGGATCGTCCAAACTATGGTACCTGACGGGGTGCTTCACGCTCAACAGTGTCGTGGTGGTCTCCTCCGCAGAGGATACGTTCTCCTCCGGCTTATTCGACTCGGAAGCGGCGGCTAAGCAAAACTGCCGGCTCGGCTGCACTAGTAGCCTAGCGGCGAAACGGAGGCACTGTAGCGGGACGCCTCTGAGCAGCAGAGGAGCAGCCATGGAGATTCTTTTTTTTAGTGGAGCTAGTGAATGTGTACTGTGGTCTGTGGAGCGCGAGCGACTACTTCTGCCTTGGAATTTGGAAATGACAGTTACGTCGTCGTATTGGCGATAACGTACGGTATATGGATATTTTGGACCTAATTTTCAGGCATGGATGGATGTTTAAAATTTAAATTTAAATTTGGGCTCTGGCCCACAAATCGGAGTAGGGAGCGGGCTGGGCCACTGACGTGACGATCCGTTTTTATCTGCCATGTGATGTAAGTAGACCCAATATCAGCCTGTCACTTTGTTTTTTGTTTTAATTTTCTTTTTCTACAATATTTTTATTTTTATTATTATTAATCTATCTGAGGGAGACTTTTCATTTCCATTGCAAGATTCCTTTCAACAATTACAAATTTATAACGGGATATCTATTAGATTTTCTCATTTAATTTATAGATTGATTATGAAAGATAAATAAATAAATAATTTCTTATTACTAATACTACGATATTGTACTTGGTAAATGTCATAGAAAAATTTGAATAATAAAAATGGGTACAATTGGTATAAATTTAATCGAAAGTTATAGAGGTAAAGGTAAAACCGGTATTAAAAGAAAACTTTAAGTTTACTTCATCTCTACAGTGATGCGCCATATATAGCGTAGCACTATAGACCTAATCAAATTGGCGTATTGTTTTGCCGTTGGGTTGGAGAGTGGATCGATGCTTCAAATTGAATATTTGCTTCAATTTGAAATTCAGTCGGAGATACTTTTATCTACTTTAAATTTATATGATTAAATATTAAACTTTGTGATATCACAAGTAAAAATTATCTATCACATCTATTGTTGTATAAGGTTTCTCGATTTACAAACCAGATCATCTTTGAATTAAAGCTCAAGGATCACATAAGCTTGGAACAAAATGATGGGGTTTAGTTGATGTAGCGAAAGGAAAATTCACAAGCACTATGGTTTATTGGACGACTTGGATACTAGTAGTTTAAAGGGAAACTTGCACTGATATCCCCTAACTTTAGGTGAAATTTAACCTATAGACAAAAGATCGATTTATTGCACAAACCTCCCCTGGATTTCGTTGACCAAACATTTGACTAACTATAAGTTAACGGTTGGAAGGGCAAAATGGATTTTCAAGAGTGATTTAAATAAATTAAAGGAAAATAGCTCTTGTCCAATCATAATCAACACGTCAGCTCTCTATAATATAAATTAACAATTAAAAAACTAAAACAAAAATTAATTTAAAATAAATTCATATGTGCTTCTGGAAAAATAATGAACCCAACCCAACCCAAAACCACCATGATAATCATCATCATCATCGCCAAACTAGACCCAGAGTCGGACCACCATCACCGCCACCACCACATAAACCAGAACCAAACTGGATCAAATTCATTTTCTTCTTGACTCCTCGTCGATAACACCCTGAAATCCCATTATCATCACAATGACGCTCCTTCGATCTTTTCTAACCACCACCACTCAGCAGAAGAGAAAAAAGAGACTGTTGATCTCTCAACGGAGGAGATTGGTGCTAATCGACCTAGATCGAAACCAATTCGAAACCTAATCTTGAGGGTTTTGTGTGATTTGCGATATGTGTGTGAGATATGTTGGTTTTGTGTGTGAGAGATGGTGATTTTTTGTTTGGTTGTATGTGAATCTGGTGTGATGGTCGTTTGTTGGTGGTGGTTTGGAGGTGGCTAAGTTTTAGGTTCTAGACATCCAGTTTGGTGTTAGTGATTTGAAAACTTAGAACCCTCTTCTCCTAAAGTGACCTGTATTAGTCAAGTGAGAGTCAAGACCAAGAAACATGGGAAGAAAATGAGAGCCAGATCAAAAAGTAGTAGAAGAGAAGTCAATTTCAGAAAAACAGAGCAAACATCCGATTCAAATGTGAATCGGAATGGGAATAATTTTCATCAGTTTCAACAGCAGGAATGCTTGCCTCATCGTAGGATATGAAGATGATGATGTGAGATGTGAGATGTGAGATATGAGATGTGGCTAGGTTTTATTATTTAATTTTAATTTTAATTTTTTTGGTTTTAATTATTAATTATTTTTAGTATAAGATGATGATTGATGAGAGGTGGCTATGGTTTGGGTGTGGGAGATATGACGGTGGAGACCGGAGAGTGGAGAAGATGATGGGAAATATGGGTGTTTAATTTAGGTTAGGGAAAATACGATTTGGTTGTTTTAATTTAGGTTATTTTTTTATTTTTGTTTAATAGTTTATTTAGTTTTATTTTTAAATTTAATTAATTTATAAATAAAATGAAAAAATATTTCAATTTCTTTTTTATTTCATTTATTATTGGGCAGGGGTAAATCTGACTATTCAGATGGAAGGCTAGGGGTAAATGTGACTTTTTACGAGCCAATCATGTCAACATTTAATCTTAACTGTGTTCAATGTTTGGTCAACAAAATCCAGGGGAGGTTTGTGCAATAAATTGATCTTTTGTCTATATGTCCAATTTCACCTAAAGTTAGGGGTTATCAGTGCAATTTTCCCTAGTTTAAATCCATAATATATATATATATATATATATATATATATATATTTTTAACAATATCTATCTACCGACCTATCTAGTTAGAGCATCTCCAATACAAGCGTGGTTTGTGAAAAAAAGAAATATCACGTAAGATTAGAGAAACACATTTGAGGAATGTAGATGGATATAGGTCCCCCTCCACATCACCACTTCCCAAACTTTTCCCCCATTTCCCCATTTGGGGAAAATGGGAATGGGAAATTTTGGGGGACCTATATCCATCCCCATACCCAGTTCCCCATTTTCCCCCGTTTTTCTCCGTTTTCCCCATTGCCCTTATTCCCCATTTGACTAAAATTTACAAATTAAACTAAAAAAACAAACATTTCATTACAAATGCAAAATAAAATTCATTAGTGCATTTTATATAAAATGTGTATATATACTTAGAGAGTTAGGGTTTTCAAAGAATAATATATATATATATATATATATATATATATTATAATTATATTTATATATGTTTGGGGAAAATGGGGATGGAGCCATCCTCATTTCAATATAATTATGGGAAAAATGGGAAAATGAGGATGGGGAGGGGTCCACCCATCGCCATCCTTATCCCCATTTCAATTTGGGGATGATTTTCATCCTCATCCCTCCCCATTCCCCTATTTTTCCAAATAAAATAAAATAAAATAAAATAAAATAAAATCCCCAAATAGGGATGAGGACGAGGGGAATTGGGGCCCCGGGAAAAAATGTGCATCTCTGTCTGGGATAAATAGACGTTATGTAAATAATTGTGTCTCCAATGCAGTCGTACATATTCAATCCCAAGCTGACGTGATAAAAAAAAAATTAGATATTGTCAATATGACCGTCTACTTTCAGACGGTCTGTTGCATATCTATTTTTTAGGTTGACTCAGTAAACATTTAAAATTGACAATAATTTTTCATATATTTTTGGTACAGAAATAAAATATAAAATAAAACAGGAAAAAAAGATTGACACGTTATTAAAAAAATTGTGTTTTAGACAGAAGCATTGGAGACTAAATTTTAAATTGCTTGTCTATCAAGTCTATTTATATGTCACAATGGAAGCAAGTTTATTGACATTGTTACCATGTTCTTAATGCAATAATTATTAGTATATAAGTCACTTTTACATTAGAGATGCTCTTAAAAATCGAACCACTCATTAAGTTATATGTCCAAACCAAAGTTTATCCGCCTAGAGCCAAGGGCGTATCCACTGAAGGGCTACATTGGGCTAAAGCCCAGCAGCTCTTTGAAGAAAAAAAAAAAAAAAAAAAAAACAGTACAAGATAAAGCTTTTAATTGGATAATAGTTTATCATGTAAGAGTTTAATTGGTATATGGTCATATAATAGTTTATCATGGAACGGAATCTTTAATTGGGTAGGGACATAGGATAGTGTGCAAATTAAACCTTTTCTATTGGTTTATTTCTTATAAAAAACTATAAAAATTTATATATAATTATTTTTTTGTATTTTTTTATTTACTTATAAAATTATGGGTAATTACATAATAAAAATCTGAAAATGGATTTAGACGGTGTAACTTATTTCATTTATTTAGAAATCAAAAGATAATGAAAATACTTTCATCAAAAATCATATTAAAAGTTTTTTATTCTTAATCAATGAATCACCTTACACGGAGTGTACATTAAGAAGAAAAATCATAAGAGTTCTCTTCACAATTCATATTGAATTTAATAAATTTAATATAAGTGTTTGTGAAACCATTAATTGAGCTGTATAAATGTATAATATACTGATTAAATAAAAGTAAATAAATCCAACAATTGACAGTTGCTGTAGTCAAAAATGGGTAGATCTATATACAATAGCTAGCTAAGGAATTGGTTTTATGATGTTAGTACGTATAAAAATAAAAAATAAAAAAAAAATAAAAAATAAAAAATAAAAAATTAATTATATATATAATTTAACCTGGATTGCAAATATTTCTAGGTCCACCCGAGTAGAGGTATGACCCATGAGACTTGAATCCATAATACAATGGGAGATAGCATTACTCAGACGCATAAGATAGATAGCATTAAATTAAACTTAAAGAAAATCAACATAATTTATTATCCTTTATAACTTCAGAACCTGAAAACATAAATTCCATAATCTGAAGTTGAATGTGATATTTATATTTTATTATTTAAATTCAAAGGGAAAGAACACATTTTATTTATATCAAAACATGAATAAATCCGATAAATTATGACCAACTACATGGCTCCATTATTCATCAGATATTGCACGGAGATTCAGGATAAACATAGTTTATGGTCGAAGGAAAGATAATTGGTTGCTGGTTAGGGATGGTTGAAGAAAAATAATCCAATGTGGAACCCCTCACGGCCTTACCGTGAGTCCTCACTCCCATTCAAATTTTAATCACACATAATGATTAATGAGTATGCCTGCTTCCCTGCTTCCGATTCTTTTGACTTTTTCTCGTGATCAATCGAGATAAACGTGATGGAAAATCAAAATCAAGTTGGGTTTGGCTTCATGGACGAGAAGAGTCCATGATAAGTTCGTGGGGATGGTAACTTTATAAATTTTCTCCGAGTGGAGGAACTATTTTATTCAAAAGAAAATATTTTAAAAGAAACAATAACTCCACAAAAAAGCCAAATTGAAATCCGATTTCATGTCCGTGTCTGAAAATTTCGAAGCAAAAGAGTCAGGCAAGACAGGTCAGGACCTACGCTCCTCGTAACATTAGCTTAGCTTGAAGCTCCACTGCGGTGGTGTGTCAAGGATAACAAACCTGAGGCTTCAAATATCAGCCTTGTGATATATTTACTTCACGTCGCCGTGGATGGGCCAGTCAGCTTCGGTGGCCGCTATCCCGAGCCGCCGAGAATCCAACCACAGCCACCGCTATAAGTCCAAATCGACGGCTGTGATCTCCCCGATGATATCTGACGAAGGCGATGTCCAACTCCTCGAAGGAGCCAACGATTACATATCGAATCTGCCTGACGAGTGTTTGGCTTGCATTTTCCAGTCTCTCAGCACCGCAGACCGCAAAAAGTGCTCTCTTGTGTGTCGACGCTGGCTCAGGATCGAGGGACAGAGCCGTCACCGTCTCTCTCTCAACGCTCAAACAGATCTCCTCGCTTTGATCCCATCTATTTTTTCCCGATTCGACGTGGTCACGAAACTAGCTCTCAAATGTGATCGTAGATCTGTGAGTATTGGAGACGATGCGCTTATTTCAATCTCTCTAAGATGCCGAAATCTGACTCGCCTGAAGCTGCGAGCATGCCGGGAGTTGACCGACGCCGGAATGTCAGCTTTTGCTAAAAACTGCAAGGGTTTGAAGAAGCTATCCTGCGGATCTTGTATGTTTGGAGCCAAAGGCATGAACGCAGTTCTGGATAATTGCTCGAATTTAGAAGAGTTATCAGTCAAACGGCTTCGCGGAATCACAGACGGAGCAACAGCCGAGCCGATTGGACCGGGTCAGGCTTCGTCTTCGCTTAAAACAATTTGCTTAAAGGAGCTTTATAATGGACAGTGTTTTGGTCCCCTAATTATTGGTGCAAAGAATCTAAGAACGTTAAAGCTTTTTAGGTGTTCTGGTAATTGGGACAAGCTTCTTCAACTCGTAACGGATCAGGTCACCAGTTTGGTAGAGATCCATCTAGAGAGAATCCAAGTCACCGACGTCGGTCTCGCCGCTATTTCCAACTGTTCAGATCTGGAAATTCTGCATCTGGTTAAAACTCCAGATTGCACGAATCTCGGCCTCGCAGCCTTAGCTGAGCGATGCAGGTTGCTGAGAAAGCTCCACATTGATGGATGGAAAGCGAATCGGATAGGTGACGAAGGACTGATATCAGTTGCCAAATGTTGCCCTAATTTACAAGAATTGGTTCTTATTGGTGTGAATCCAACCAAGTTGAGTTTAGAAATTTTGGTGTCGAATTGCCAGAATCTAGAGCGATTAGCTTTGTGTGGTAGTGACACAGTTGGTGATGTGGAGATATCATGCATAGCTGCAAAATGCACAGCTTTGAAGAAGCTTTGTATCAAGAGTTGTCCAGTGACTGACCATGGAATGGAAGCTCTTGCTAGTGGTTGCCCAAATTTGATCAAAGTGAAGGTGAAGAAGTGTAGAGGAGTGACCACCGACGGTGCGGATCGGTTAAGAGCAAGGAGGGAATTGGTTGTTGTAAATTTAGATAGCGGCGAGCCTGAACAACAGGATGCCAGTGATGGTGTTCTTCAAGATAATGGCATTGAATTTCCTCCGCTAATAGCTGCTCCCAGTATTCCATCGGCTAGTACTAGTCGATCAACATCCTTCAAGGCAAGGTTTGGGCTTTTGAGTGGGAGGAATTTGGTGGCTTGCACTCTAAGGAGGTGGTCAGGTGGTAATAGCAGTTCAAGAAACATTTAGTCAAAAAAAACTGGACTTGGTTCTTCAACTGTTTTTACATTAATTTCATTTGGATAGTCTGATTCTGTCCTCTTGGTGTATTTAATTCGGTGTGCTTGGTTTTGATGGTCTTTTGAATTGAAATTTCCCTTGTAGAAGTAGCTATTTCTCTGTTCATTTGAATTTCTGTGCTAATCTCTTGTTTATCTATATTCAGTCACTTGACTGTTCACAATTTTACATGGATTCTAGTAGGAATCTGGGTAGAAAGATGAGAACACATGCTAAGAAGGTAGTTTTTGCCGTTTTAGGGAACACACTTAAAATGTTTTTATGTATTGAAATTGCATCAAGTATGTTCTTTCACATAATTCCTTTGGGTATAGTTATTGATATTCGGTGCATAGAAGTATTTTTCTTGTTAGAATTATTTGATCTTCTTATTACATATTTGTTAAGCATCAGTTAATAGCTGAATTTTCAAAGAGGCTTCACAACTGGCTGTGGGTTAAAAGAGGTCATGAGTTAAAGGTTTAAAGATGTTAAGAGTCAGGAACTGTGGAGTTTTAGGGATATGAAGTTTGGTGAATTTACGTGTTGGAGTTGAAGTTGAAGTTGAAAGTAAAAGTTAATTAGGATGAAAGATGTTTTTGAGACAGCTACTTCTACATGATTTTCACTTTCTTGCTTGTTGGGTTTCATTTGCTTTAGATGGTACTTATGTTAACTGAAAGCAAGGTTATCTCTACAGTTGTAACAGCTAAGTTTGGTAACCTGTTAACCTAATACAGCTATTTTGTTGGTTCAAGTCACTTTTGTTAATGATGATCGGGTAAAGTTAGGTTGAATAGAAGTTTAAAAATGATTAAATGTTGTTGATTTGATCAACTCATCTATTTTGTGGTGCTACCTAGTTTTAATTGGTAAGGTCTCTAACAGTATTGTAAGAGGTCTTAGGTCCATATTCATCTCACATGGTGTTATTATAGTAGGACGTGTGGTTTACGTTTAAGGTGAGGTTGCGGCAGGATGATCTATAGGTTTGTTGTACTATTCTTGAAATGCTTGGCTTGGATTCTTTCTAGCTTATCGGACATGCAACGAAACAAAATTATTGAATGAATATGTGTTTTTTTTAATTGATGTGAGAAGAAACATCTTTAGAAGTACCTATGTTACCACGTTTAGTAAGAAGATTCCTATTTTAGGTGTTAGTGCTATAGTTGGAGGGATTAGCTATCGAAGCAAATCCGGCCATTTTCTGGTAAAATGTGAAACCTACACGATTTTCTAATGTGAGGCTTCAAGTGAGCCAATTTTAGTGCGTTTTACCAATGTTGATGCACAATGAATGAGAAGAAAATTGTGATTTTGAATGAGTCACTAGACAATACATCCAAGTACTTTTCTTTTAAATGGAAAAAAACTGTCAACCATATTGTGAGTGGTGAGGACTTTGTACCGGTGATTATTGACTTCTTCAATCTAAGCTCAAAACGGAAACTATTCTAACAAAATTGCTAGGGAAACGTGGTCTTGACAAAATTTTATGGAGAATCATTTGACTTTTAAATGGGTATTGAAGGAAGGAAAATCGGACAAATGAGATATTGGGTGAAGGATAATGACGTTTTATGAAAGAGGGAATGCTATCTACCTTTTCCATTCGTTGTTTGATATGTATACATTTTTTCATTTAATAAAAATCTCTTACTTTTTGTTGTAAAAAATGAAAAAAGACAAATGAAAAAGGTATATAACATTTTTCTATATGAAGTGCCCATTTGGAAGAGTTTTTTTATTAACTAGAAGATCTTTTTTAATTTTTAAAAAAATTTGTATCGTTTGATTGTTAAAAAAATTACTCTATTAGCTAAAAGCTTTTGGATATTAAAAAAAAAATTTATATCTACCAACAAAAATTCAAATTTAAAGTTTTTCTAAACATACTTTTTGAAGGCTTTTTTTTAATAATCTAAAATGTCTAAAATAATCTTATCATTTTTTTTTTTTAATAAAGTATTTTAGTAATCTTATTATTTAAAAGAGTTTTGTTTAACCGACAACCAAACGATCAACAATTTTTCTTTAAAAGTTCTATTTATCGAAGATTTATTTCAAAATATCTATTTAGAGAAGCGTTCGACCTTTAGAGTTGTTGAAAGGTATGCGGAACTAAAATGTGTGTGGTCATCGATATCACCACTTAACTGGTCCAATTTCTTTTGTTAGATTTGAAAACCTGTCTTATTCCTTAAAGGGTTTCCCATCGTAGAAGGTCTTCCACCAAAACAAGCCAAACCGTGAAGCAATTAAGTATCAAAACTCGGCATGGCCGGATAGTTATTGAGAATCCAACCTTTCCATTACTAAAACAGTATTATTAGATCAGATTAGACTTTGTCAATAGAAAACGTACCAGCAGGGATATTATTTGTGGTAAGTGGTTGTCTTTTTCAATATTTCCAACATTTTCCAATAGTTACAAGTCGTCTGTTTATATGACTATTATAACCAATATCTAAATCACGAGTTACATGGTTTTTCCCTCTGGTCTTTTTCCTTTGCTCAGCTTTCAAAGTTTGCATTAACAGGAACTAATAGACAATTAGACATAGAATCCTTTGCTATTCACTTCATAATTTTCATTCCAACTTCACGAATATTGCTAAATGGGTTTGTTTAGTAAATTTATGATATGATTTCCATGCTCTTTAAATTTTAGCTATTTTAGCTAGCAACTCACTCCAATCATCCGCTCTATTATAACTAATTATTAATATTTTAATATTTTTAAATCATGTGAAGATAGAGTTGAACTAATATATAAACAAAAATCAGAAATGATATAAAAAATTCTAACAATAAGCTTTTGATTAACTTTCAAAAAAAATCCTGAAGCACATAGGAGACTTACTGAAGTAGACCATCAGATGTAAAATGTTACCTTATGTTGAGGGTTTATATACTAATTGAAGAGTATCAATGTATAAATATTACCTTAAATAGAATAAGGTGAGCTTGATCAACACCCACCAAAACTTGATTAAAGTTCGAACAATTATGTAATGAAAGGATGATACCGCCTTGGCCAGACGTATTGAATCTCTTACTAATGCAAAGCTTAGATACCGACAAATCTGTTCTCCTTTCACTTAACTTTCTTGTCTTTCTTGACTTGAGGCTTTTGGTATATGATAATCTGGCTCAGGATGGTACCATTTGTTATGATACCAATTACAGAACCCAGGATAACTTAAAAAAGAGTCAAGGATGGCAAATACTTGGCGATATGCAGAATAAATAAGCAAATGCTCAGCTTATATAGTATAATAATTTTTTATTTTTTTATATTTTAAAAAGAAAGACGAAAAGGAACTGGGGTGGGCAAGCATTCATTTTAATCCAGTCTCATTAAGAAGAATTAATACAGCATCTTTGAAGTAGAAAATTATATAGAAGGTACAGTCATGGCATGATTTCCTATCACCTCTGTGGACACACTCAACTCAAATGCCTCAGTGTCATAGATTGTCATATTAATAACTTAATCCAACACCCATCCCATCTTGACCTCCCTCACATTTAACAGCACATCATTAACTCTCTAGTATATAAATGCAACGAGAAAAGAAAGAAAATAGAAAACAAACAAGACACTTCCAGAAAACAGAAAAATTATAGGGAATTGTAAGTGAAACAAACTATGAGGTCTAACTTAAATATCTTGCTAGTAGTAACTAACTTCAAAAAGCTTTTGGACTTCTGTGTATTATTTATATGCCATTAGCTACAGAAGGAAACCTTTTCAAAAATTGTGTGCAAGTGATATAACACCTGTGAGGCTGTGATATAAAAATATTTCTTGGAGAGACTCATTCAATGAATTTTAATCAATACTGAGAGAAAAATAGACAAGGATACCGCTTGATGGTGCTTTTTCTTGGATGCTGGTAAAAACTCTCACTGCAGAACAAAACATCGTAAGTTCTTCACTTTATCTCAAAGGGAAATATAAAC
Organism: Acer negundo; assembly: GCA_035582765.1. Classification (NCBI taxonomy): domain Eukaryota; kingdom Viridiplantae; phylum Streptophyta; class Magnoliopsida; order Sapindales; family Sapindaceae; genus Acer; species Acer negundo. The sequence goes on along the minus strand of CM069231.1, from coordinate 6,799,952 downwards.
CATACTCATTGCCGAGCTACAACTGTAATAAATGATATGAACTCACCTATGGAACCAGCGGAATTCATTAAACATGTTAAGAAGCTGAGCTCCCCAGTACTTTTGTTCTGTTCAAGGAGTAGTTATCAATCACTGACATTAGAAAAGTGCTAGTGCATATGCAATTTAACTCAAAATGTTATATGCACATACTCATACTAAACAGACAAAAAAAAAAAGAGTTAGGATACTTCACTACTCGTTTTTTGGTAAGAGAACTCTCTTTAACATGTTAGATAGAAGGAAGAGATGCATAAACCCATTTAACGAAGAGAAATCACTTTATATTTTCATTATTGTCCTGCATAAATCTTACATACAGAGATAAATATATACAATTCCAACTATATGGGTATATCAATTCAACATATGATGGTTTTATTTCCCTTCCCTCCTTAATAGAAACAAAATATTATAAGTGACAATCCTCTTATTTCCCTATCCTTCCCATCCTACGCACCACATGAATGGTAGGATGAGCCTCTCTCTGCCAACATATAAGGGTATAACAGTCCAAACTCTCTCTCTCTCTCTATATATATATATATTCTTTCTATTGTCAGCTCAAGTTGATAGAAAATATATCAGTTCGTTGCATGTGGGCCATTGGATTTAAAAGATGCTTTGCAAGTGCATGCAGCCAAGTCAAAGTATTTAAATCTGAATTGATATATTTATATCTGTTCGAACCGACAATAGAACAACTATATATATATATATATATTCCTTACTTTTGACTTTTGAGTTTTGAGTAGACGGGTTTAAAAATGCAGTGGAAATTGCTGTAGATTCTATCTGTCCACAAAAACAAGCAAGGGAAAGTGATACTATTTTCTTTCCATGATTCCATCCCACTTATTAAACAAATTAATGGAAAAATTGCATTGCCCATACACACTTTTCATCCTTCCAAATCTTTCTTGTCCTTCCCATTGTTAAACCCTCGCATCAAATAGAAGCAGAAAATTTTCTTCTCATGCACTCTAAATTTAACCTACAAGTTAGCTCTAAACCAACAACTAAGGTGACACTCACCTTATGGTAAAGAATTCAAGAACTTGTAAAACTACACTAGTATAACAATTTAACAAAAGAAAATCAACCACTATGTGAATTTCTCAAGTGTCACTAGACATGAGCAGAATCTTGTTTTTGTAATGAGTAATACAATACAACCAAAATAATTAACCCAAAATTCAACCAAAATGAGTGGCAAGCAAGTTGTCATCACCACACAAATTATGGGATGATGTGGTTAATGAAAAAACCACTTGCCACATCATTTGGGTTGGTTTTTGGGCTAATTTTTTGGGTTATCTAGCATTAGTGTTTTGTTATTATTTAAGAAAGAAGATGAAATGGGATTTTGCAGACTAAATGTGCAGTGGGCTACACAGTTCAATTAATAATAAATGTTTGAATATAATGAACAAGTGTCCTTCTAACTTTAGAGATGAGATCTGGAATTATTAATATACTAATATCCTACAGATAAAAACAGCAGAATGAAATCTTCAAGTTTAAACTTACTTTAAAGTTTGTCCATATCTGTGGAACCCTGGCACAGAAAAATATTGCATGCTGCGATGCCTGTAACAGATCATTTCTATTAGCATCAATCTACAGAAGTTTGCAAATGAAAGTAAAGAAAATTTCTGAATATATACGTGTACAAGAAAAAAATAGGGAAGGGAACTCATAATATTTGGGTTAAAAAAAAAATTATAAAAAAATTATAAAAAAAAAAAAAAAAATTCATAATATTTGGCAAATGAAGACTGGGAAAGTAAATGTTGCTACTCACATATAGAGCTTCAAAAAGCATCGGATCCATCTGTCCAGCTAAGACGGTTGGTGCTATAGCACAGTATCTGAATATCATCAGGTCAAGGGAAAACTGAAAAGTTGACTGTATTTGTTATACTAGCAAATTACAAATTACAGGTGAAAAAAAGAAGTCAGAAAATAAATAGATTGGCAACCAATTGCAGGATACAATAAGGCCCTGATCCATGTTAAGGTACCAACTGGTTGTGAATAGTAGTATATTATAGCAACTAAAATGATACCTGTATAGACAAGCAAAGAACAAAGTATGTTAGATCCAATGAGGATAAGCATCAGCTTACGAGAAAGAAGCATAATTTCAAGAAGATAACAGCACCTCATATAGTTGGCCAAAATGACCTGTTAACCTAGAACTGACAAGAGTTCCACAAAACTTCTTGCCCAAAATTTGACAACATGGGTGATGATTAAGACTAGTTAATGCAGTCAATCTAACCTGGTTAGTTTCAACTGTCAAATATCTATGCTATGAGATTATACATAAAATGTATGTAATAGTCATTACAAAAACATTATTAACGGCTGTACTTGAGAACAATCAATTGTATAAATACGAAGTGTCCAATAACTGTAAACAAACACATAATTAAATAGAGCAAAGCCAAAGAAATGGCTGTGAAGAGATCTAAACTGACTCTTTTAAATGGGAAATCAAGTTACCCTGAAAATCACTTGACTCTCAACCACATCACTGGCTGTCCTCACATGAAGACTCTAAAAAACTGTTTATTTTAATTTCATACCACTATAAAAATACATGTGAATCCGCAAACATACCTTGGATTAAAAGAAATGCCAACTCCCCGTAAGCCGAAAACGGTAGTCCTTTGTGAAGACAATACGCCAGAGCAATGGTATACCCAACTACTTCCATCTCAAAGGCTACCATACTAAGCCCTCTGACGCTTCCATGTTTCAAAATTTTCAATATCTATAATTGTGCAGTGAAACTTATATCATATAAATTGATAGCATTAAACTAATAAAAAGCATTGTCACATTCCTAAACTGTGAGGAACAAATTATACAACCTAGAACAAAAATTAATAAATAAACGTAGATTCCACAATTGCAGTAGCGATTGCTGTTCAACTACAGTACAGGTTTCAAAAGAGTAGCTTTTAAGTTAAATAAGCAAATTAAGAACCTTGTATTCAAAAAAAAGAAAAGAAAAAGTGTAAATTGAAAGGGTTACTACTGCAAATCGCATAGGTTGATCCATGAATTACAATCAAACAGGGATAATTGAAAGAAGAAGGTAAGTAAGAAGATGAAAAACAAAAAGCAATTACATTAAGAAGAAGAATAAAAAAGTGACCTGAGGGAGTTTGACGGTGGTGGAAGCAGCAACGATGCAGTAGCCGAGGACTTTGGAAATGAGTGGAAGCAGACAATCTTTCTCAGGGAATTTTCCATTTCGAAGAGATCCGATTGCGCAGCCCAGATCGATCCCGAAATACTCCATCTCTCAATGGATCCAATTCGAAATTCGAGTATTTGCCAGGACTGATAACTTAGCAGCTGCCTTAAAAAAACACGTGACGGATAGATGCCTTTAATTATTCCTTTTATTTATTTATTTATTATTATTATTTTTTTAAAGTATTAAATTCGGGTTTTTAATTTATAATTCAAATTACTAACGTCATCAACAGCTACAATCACAATCGAAATAGAGGAAATTGTTAGAATCACAAGTGACTAGTGAGTGATACACAAGTGTCCTTCGATTTTCAATTTACGAAAATCTTTATCTTTTTTTGTTTATGAGCTATAAAACAAATAGAGGAACCGTCACCCAAATAGACACAACGAGTTATGAGTGTGACCGAGCACTCCTGATGCGTGCTACAAGTGAACTTGTAAAAAGAGTTGTTAACTTTTAAATGTTGATTACGGCAATTCTTTGAAATCAAGCTCCCAAACCTAAAACCTTGATAAAATGGAGCTACGGCTAAAATAATAAATGAACTTAAAACGGCGCCGTATTTTTTGTACTAATGATGGCAGTCTTCTAGCTCTTGATTGCAGTTTGGAAGAACAAATGGGCAGTGTTTAATCAGGCGATTCGTCATGTCATATGTTTTTTCTGCTCCCATCTTTTATTTGGTTTTTATGAATAAAATGAGTTTTTTTTTTTTTTTTTTTTTTTTTCCAATGAATTGTGGACTCTGTTATTCCTCTTCCTTGCTATCATACAAGTTGTCCTTTGAATCAGTCACATGAGCAAATGATGGTGCATTTCTTCATATTTTTATTGTAGAATAGGTAAATAATTATTATGTACTCATCAACTAATTCATATTACTGTGGTTTCTATAATCATGAGTGTTCGATTAGAAAGCATGAAAATTATTTAAATTAAGGAATTGATCAAGAAATAGAGTTACCTTACATGCATCTTAAGCTTGAAAAAACATAGAAATTCTTCAGGTTCAAATCAACTGAGAACCTGGTCATCCAATTACAAAATAAAATTTTAGCAGAAAACAATTTGGTTGCAATTAATGTCATGACTTGCATTTTCAGCATTTGCAGTGACTCAAGCATGGATGTTGGAAACACACACAAGAGCTCAGTAGTATGGTGGGGGTGGATAGCTTCCGGGAGGACCTGTAATCATTCAGAGAAAAAGCAAAAAAAATCAGGCTTTAGAGGTGGGAAAATGCTAAAACAGTCAAAGCAAACACTTCAGAATTCAATAAATAAACCTGCAGGAGGATAAGTACTATAAGTTGGGGCGTGAGGGGCAGGTGGATAAGATTGCGGAGGATACCCTGCAGGAGGGTAAGTCTGTGGAGGGTACCCAGCAGGACAAGGAGGGTAAGTCTGCGGAGAATAGCCTGTTGTCTGTGGGATTGTCTGAGGAGGATACCCTTTTGTCTGTGGAGGATAAGCTGCTGGAGGGGTTGTCTGCGGAGGATAGGCTGCTGGAGGTGTAGGAGGATATGTAGATGGCTGATACATCGTTGGCTGGGGTGGGTAACCTGTGTACTGAGTAGGGGCATTGTAGGCCGTGTGCGGTGGCTGGTAAGGAGGATGTGGAGCGGAATCATGTGGTACGAGTTGAGTCAAGGCCGCGGATGGTGTTGCATATTGTGGGGCTGATGGAACTACTTTTGTCTTGCTTTGCTGCTGCTGCGGTGCTGGTGCCCCTGCCCCGTTACATTTGGAAATTGCATTGCAACTTGAGAAGTGCAATATGACTCGAATTTCTCCGGAGTGTCTGCATCAAAGAAGAAATGTGTAAGGATATACAAAGAATTAATGACAATGGATTCACTATTCAGAGATTGTATAATTTGGTGTCTAATGTCTGTCTATTTATTCAACCTGCCAATTTTACTCTGAAGCGGCCAGACTGCATCATCAAAACCTTGAGAAAGTGCTTTGTGAAGTTGAATACTGGAAAGAAATTACAAGATCCATGCCTGGTTAGTTCAAACTTTTGTTTGGATTTCTTATTATATGAAAACTGATAACACTTACTTTCCAGAACCAATTAATTCATCAGATTTAATGGTGCGGCTATTCCAGACGCCAACATTCAGTTCACGGAGACCTTCAATGAGTGTGAAAACGAATCTCTCTTGGAAAGTAGGATTCTTACCTCCATCTAATTAACAAACCCGTAGATAAAATTATGAGATGGGAAAATATGAAAATAAATCTCAGATTTATAATTGAGTAGATGAAAACATTGAAGAGATTCAGAAGTCAGAAACAATACCTGTACAAGTTTTTGTTGTAAACTTGTTGCTTCCATATTCGATGCAGATATAAGGGTCTTGTCTTGATATCCATTCCTTGTCTTCCAAGTTATAACATCCAACAACTGCAAAAACATGTAACCATATTAGCATCACATCAGCAGTGTTTTTTATTATTATTTATTTATATATATAAATGTATACAATGCTAACACACCTGTGACTTCAAGAGGCAGGCCTTGGATTCCAGAAATCGACATGGATACACTTTTTCTGTGAATGGAATTGGTAATTGAATGTTGTGTAATAAGTATTTATACAAGAGTGAAGAGAATCGGTCTTGTTTGTGGAGAGTTGACACAAACTCTCTAGTCTTCTCTGCTCATACCTCAATCACAGAGGCTTTAATTAATAATGAAAAAATCCCATCAAGTTGCTAATAGTTAAAGTAACAAAGTCAATGAATGTTTTCTCAAAAAAAGATTGGCACTTATTCGGTTGAAGAGGAAGAAGAAGAAGAAAATCAATCCTGATGAGAAACAGAGAAAATAAAACATCATGAAAGAATAGCTTGTAAGGGTTGAATAAAATCAATAATGTTTGCTAGCTGCCATAATAATTAATAGTCACAATAATCCATTGATTTTAAAGAAAATTTTTAATTAAACCACACTAGAGTAACAGACTAGTGCTGGTTCCAGTTATCTTCCCACACCGTGGACAATGCATTTGAGACCAAACCTGTTCCAATTAAGGGAAAGTCAATGGCGACAATTTGAGATGCCAGTTCAAAACTATTAGCAAATTGCAACTTGTAGTTCTGACTTGGCAAAATTATATAGGAATTGGGATTATCCACCCCATTTCGATTCAAATGACTGTTTCAAAACAATAATTCGCCGTGCTAGCTACTAAGTATTAACAAGGGAACCCAAATTGCCTTTTGTTTATGAGATGTACAATGATGAAACTTATTGTAACTCAACATAATTGACTTACTTCCAAAAAAGTAAATATAGGTGAAAGTATGTGTGTATGAATTTTAAAAAATTTCAAAGAAAATATCAAAAAAAAATTCAAAATATCGAGGATATTCAATCATACTTTCTTTATATCGGTTCTTTCTAAATATGATAAATATTGAGATTTTACGGTTGTAGTATGAATATTTACTTCATTGAGTACACCCATTACCATTAGCAGGCCATTTGGGCTTCTACTTTGGGTCACTCTAGATAATTGTTTGGATGACTATATTTATATACTTTAAAAAATGTATATACACTCCTTTCGTAAGTATATTCCATTTATTTAAAAATCTTTAATTTTTAATTAAACCCTACTTAATGATAAAAATACCCTTTATCTAATTTTATTCTATTGCTTTTTGTAAGCATACATATCTACACTTATTTTATTATCTAATCAACTTTGTTATTATATATATATATATTTGTTTAAATAAATAATTTCTAACTCCTAAGTACATAAAGTATACCGGAATGAGTTGGGATTTAAGCGAATTTTGTTTACATGGTAGATAAAAATAATGAAGAAAAAAAAAAGGAAAAAGAAAAAAAGAAGAATAAACAAGATATGTGAACATGAGTGCTTGACTGTTATTATATATATATATATATATTACTGTACACAATGAAAATCAAATAATGTAGACAATTAAAATTATTTATCGGAACCAAGTAAATGCTGAATATGAAACTTAATAAATAAAATTAAATATCCATTAAAAAATTCTAAACAATGTTATATGTTCCGGATGACTCATTCTCTATTAATGAATCATCAGATAGATGACATTTATTTTTTAACTTGTTATAGAATTTGGATTGAAATGTCTTCGTGTATTGATTCTTTCCTGGGATGATTATTTAGTGAAGAAGATATTATTAGTTTGAAGTAATTGTGTTTTGGTTTTGAAATGATAATTTGGCGTTTTTTTAATTTCTTTTTTTACGGAAATTAATTAATAATTTGTGAGTGTACCTATAAAATATTTAGAGGTAATGTTGAAATTTAAAAAAGATACAAATTAGAAGTGTCAATACAATTTTTAAAGGGTTTAAATATCGTCTTGCTTACCTTTAATTGGGCCGGCTCTGCATCTACAACTATCGAATTTGGACTCTTAAAGTACAGAGCATGAAGCCCAGATATCTGTTTACCTTTCTCAAATTAGCCTTTGAAAATTTTTAGTTCAAAATAGCCAACTATATTTTGAATTCTCAAAAATCACTAAAATATGCTTTGGTTTTTGGTGTTGCAACGTGTAAATGTGTGGACCATGTCTCCCTAAAGATTTACTCTCTAGTGAATGAACAATGATTAATGGGTGCAGGCGATATGGATTCATATTTGGCTCTGAATTAAAGAGCAGACAATGGCAGAATGTGAATAATTATGATCACGGTGCATATTCCTGCATTTCAATATCTTCCTTGAAACTTATTCTGGTATGCTGCAATGCCATATCAATATCATATACAAAGATCAAGCATCTAAATTTTGAGTTTGAATCATATCATCCAATCCCAAACTCCGGATTAGTTATAATAGCTCAAAAAAGTGAATAAATTTGTCAATTTAGATGAGATTATCTTCACTGAGACACTAAAAAAAAAAAAAAGTAGGATCATCGGCGAACACAAGTGTTGGATATACTTAGTTATAAGGATGTAAGCACATAAAGTTGCACTAATGGTGGGTTGTTATATTTAAAAAGTTGTATCCGAAGCGATAAGGAGAGAAAAGAAGACAAATATTTGTAGGGGAGAGGAGAAGAGAGGGCAATGGCTGCCATATATGATATATGCATGTCCTTTTACAAGGAGTGGGATGTTCCTTTGCCTTATTATTTGTAGCTTTCAATCATTTTACCATCCCCCACTGCGGGGTACTAATCACCATCTTGTGTGTGTTTTTCAACCGGGACCAATTTAATTTCCTCTAAAATCGGTAACTTTTCTTCTAAGCTACTCTTTTTGGATATAATTTTTATTTATTTTTTTATTTTTAAAAGACCATATATTTGATTATATCTTTGATGATGAAGTGACATTGTTACAAAATAATAAAGACACAAAAACAATCTTTTCTTAGTTATAGAAGATGATCTCTCTTGCAGTTAGGTGGGATTTCATAACTTGATTGGTTTAATCATGAGTTGGTGTCTTGGTGAAGTCGATCACTTCTTGGTTTTTAAATTTGGATGGACAGGCTAAATTTTTGTGGGTCCTTAATTATGTGATTACTTGGATATTTTGAATCTTGGGTCTTGATTTAGCTTATTAGGTTAGACTAATTATTTCTCAGTAATATATATTCATATGTGAATTTGACAAAAAACAAGTGCACAATACATTGAACGTTAATGGTGGGGGGACCAGTTGACAATCAAAAAGGTCCTCAAGGTTGTAACTCTTCTAAATCTAATGTTCATCAAATGGTTGGAAGATTGCAGTGTGGATGGGAATCTAGCTAACAAGCTAGTGCACGAACGGTGCATGTAAAAGCAAAGGTGACTGGACTTATTGACAAAGTTCATGATGTCTCTCTCAGCTATTACATCCATCCGTGGAGGACCAGCATTCTTCTTTTTGCCTCAATTAGTCGGTTTTCAATCCAGAAATTTGATACTACATTGTTGTCTAGTTGATGAATTATATAATTGATGCTTAAAAAGTGATCGGCAGATAATTCAACTATAATGAAAAAAATTAGTTGTATATATAATTAGTTGATAATAACTTTCCAAAACCAAATCCTTTTTAGAATATGATCAACTTATGAAGTATGTGTATTAATGTATATGAAACAAATGAGAGAGAGCAAGAGAGAGAGATTCTTCGATTCGGAATCTCGAATTAGCTATATCTGGGACAGTAATTCTCTATCGTTAAAATAAATATTACAACAATCCGAAACTAACCCTTATTCACATTACAAATGTTATATTGTAGTATCTAATAACAGCTATAAGCATGCATTCATAGAAGGATGATGTCGTTTTAGCCGATATTAATGTTAACCAGAACATTGGAGCAATTTGTTGGACACCTATTAAACCTTTTGAGGACCACTGCTACAACAAGTAAAGACAAATTTAAACACTGTGACGTCATTTGATATTGAAAACTTTATAATCTGATTTTTTTTTTTTTTTTTTCCGAACAACTATTTCCACAAGGGGAAGAGAGCACCCACATAAGAGGTGAGACAAAGAATGAAATTATATATATATATATATATATACACAAAGACGGATGCATGAGAGGGCTACCCCGGGCTGTAACCCTGCAACCCTCTCTCAAAAGAAATATATATATATATATATATTATGATTAATTGTATAAACATCCCTTATATTAGGTCTAATTGTATTTATATGTAAATTTTGTTTATAATTACACTAACATCCCCTACCATTAGTATAATTTATTTCATTTATTTATTCTAACTTAAAATCAAAAGACAATAATAAAAATTACAAACAATCAATCACAATTGACAAAAGTAATATTTTATGCTTGTTTTACATATAATATTTACTTGCTTTTATTTCAATTTTTTGATTGCACAATTTAAAATTATTTCATTTTGTTCTATTTATTAGTTTAAACAATTCAAACCGGTCATTAATAGTAAATTTCCATAATATGTATAATCTATTTAAAAACAAGATATATATTGACAAACAAATCAATGTGAGAGTGTGTGAGTCATTGATTAAGCAATCAAATATATTCACTAAACAATTCAATATGAGAGTTTGTGAGCCACTAATTAAGTATTAGAATATATTGACTAAACAAAAATAGATAAATCCAATAATTGATATATAATTAATTGACTATGTGACTGAGAAAAAAAAAAAAAAACTATTTATATATATAATTTAGCCCGGTCTGTAAATATTTCCTGGGTGGAGTCTCCCATTGGAGAGTCACCACATTGGCAAGAGATCATTGGCTTATAATCTGCTTTCGGATCTCAAAAATAAGGATCATATATATTTGCTGGCCTAGTTAAATTTTTTTTTTGTCATCTTTTGAGGTTATAATTTTCAATTTTTTGGCAATTCTTGATATTGTTAGTTTCATATTTCTAAGAATAAATGAATTGCCTCGCAGATTACACTAACCCTTAGTGTAAGTTAAGGGTTAATTACACTAACTTATCCTTAATTTATTAAATCTAGCAAGATTTTAAAAATATGCATAAATTATCACGATCACCCCCTAGCTGTTGTCAAGTTAATCTGTTAATTTTAACAGTTAACTAACATTAACAATAACATTAACAATTGGAAAGTCAAATATACCCTTGCCACATCATCTCAAACATAAAATATTTTTTAATTAAAATTGAAAGTTCAATTTTTTTTCATAAAAAAAACAAGATAATCTACACGGTGGAGCTCCACCTCCGAAAGAAACAATAGATCTTTAACAATCTTCTACTTACTAGAAGAGATCGATCTCCTGCAATTAGTAGAAGAGACTCCTCCACGAATTGATGTTTTCATAAACCGCCGATATATTATCTTCTTTTTTTTTTTTCAATTTTTAATTAAAAATTATTTTATGTTTGGGATGATGTTATATTTATTTTTCTATAGGTCAAAGTTAATCAACCGTTAAATTTAACGGATTGACTTAATGATAATGGATGTTAATGTTAATTTACGATATTTTTTTTAAAATCTAACTAAATTCAATAAAGTAAAAGTAAGTTAGTGCAATTAACTCTAATATTAAATATGCATCTTATATTTTATGTAACAATTTAATTTATATGACACGTACTACCTAAATTCTGGAATCAAATTAAGAGAATCCATCTTATTCTAACACAAACAGCATCTCTTTAAAATGATACTGTCCTTTCTCTCATTGCATGCCAGTGAGTGAGTGAGTCCTTTTTACTGTGAGGATAGTTGAGTATCTCATAAGAGTGGTTGCCTAGGAAACACAGAAGACGACGACGACAACAAAGGTTCGAAATTACAACTAGGAACACCCTTACGCCCCTAATGAGACCGTGCATCTACTAAATCAATGGCTGTAAAAAACAATCAATCTAACTAGTTAATTACGGATAATGTTAGACATCCAACCATTTTGTCTAACTTTTATATCCAACTATTGATGTGTCAATTGGTGAATGAATACACATTAATAATGATTTATCTATGTATCCATTCATCAAATGACATATCAATTGTTGAATGTAAAAGTTGGACAAAATGACCGGTTGGATCCAAGGACGTAACTAGGATTAAACACTGGGGTGGGCAATATTATTTTTTCTCTCAATCATTAACAATACAAGAAAATTGTATTAATTAAAAATAAAAATACAGCTAGTTAAGAAGACATAGCGGGGATTACTTGTAAATGTAATATCTAAATAAATATGTTAACAATTTAAAAATAATAATAATAAAGTCAAAACAAATTGTAAAATAAACATGAAATGCAAATACAATCAAATACTAATTAAGCTGTAACCTACGGTTTTTCAAAAAACCAAACTTATCAATTATGAAATCAGATCAATTGCACAAACAATTTCTCTTTTAATGTAAACAACCATATAATTTGTTAAAAATTCATTTTCATCTTATTGCGAAGTGATATCTTGATAAGCTTCATTGCTGATGGAATATATTTCTTTTTTGCATTACGATCTATATAAATAACTAAAAGACATAGAATTAAGTCATTTAAAAAGACACAGAAATAAGAAATTATTTACATATACAAATATACAATGTTCCGAATTTATATTTTTATTTACCAAAAAGATTGTCAGTGAGACAAGTAACTCTTTAAGTCTTCATTTTGGTAGTTTGTAACAAATTTGAAAAATATGATGGAGATAATAATTGTTAAAGAAAAAGGAAAAAAAGAAACAAAAAACAATTGATATGATGCCTCTTGCACCGTAGGTGCCGGGTGGTAAAAGTGTGAAAGCGTGATATAAAAGTAGATAAATTATATAAAATATAATTGTTCTTGCCTTGATCTTAGATTCCTGAGTTCTAATATTGATAATTAATTATATATATATATATATTTTTTTTTTTCAATTTTTTTTAAAGGCTAAGGTGAGCTTGAGCCCACCTTACTTACCCTTAGTTCCGACTTTGGTTGGATGTCTACCCTTTTCCGTTAATTACACCAGAGTTAATTGTCATTCAAAGGGTGGTTCTTGAATCATAAATATCAAAGGGTCCCGCCACTTGAAAGACCAATGTAGTGTTTGATCAATTTAATTTACTTGAGAGCGTCTTTGGTACACTCGATTCTCTTGCGCTTGGAGATTGGCAATTGTTGTGTTGTGTAGTGTTTTTTGTTCTCTCTCTTTTTTTCCTTTTTAATTGAGAGCTTGAACCAGGACTCTTTAGTCTTTGTCTGGTGGTGGTGTTGGCTCATCTCTCTCTCTCTCTCTCTCTCTCTCTGGGGGTGAAGTGTGACAATGGAAGGTGGACTGCCCATGCTTAACTGTCTGTTGCAGCAAACACTGAGAAGTCTATGTTCATGTTCTTCTGATCACTCTTCTTCTAGTTCCTCGAAGTGGGTGTATGCTGTTTTTTGGAGGATTCTGCCTAGAAATTACCCTCCACCAAAGTAAGAAAATTACAGCTAAAATTTATATGTCAACTTTTTTGTTTTTTAAGTTTAGTTAATGTTTGTAGATCACATTACCTAATAATTTGTTGCAGGTGGGATTATGGAGGCAGTGCTCTTGAGCGCTCCAAAGGCAATAAAAGGAACTGGTAATTCAAGAGGGTTGTAGTACTTGTAACAAATAACTCTTTTAAGTGTTCAAAATTTGAGTTTAATTAATTTTTAAGTGGAATTTTGTTTGATCATTCAGGATTCTTGTTTGGGAGGATGGATTCTGTGATTTCTATGAATGTGAATGTGCCGGGAGTGGATACTTAAAGGGGAGGTTTGGAGCTGATATTTTCTTCAAAATGTCTCATGAGGTTTATAATTATGGAGAAGGGTGAGACAAGTGATAATCCTCTAATTTTTTATTTTATTTTTTTATTTTTTTTGTTTTTTTCTAACTTTTAAATGAAAAAGAAAATTAATAATAATATTAATGAGTGAAATGAATATTATAAGAAGTTAAATTGTCAAAATCTGTGCTTTGCTTGGTTGCAGATTAGTGGGCAAAGTTGCAGCAGAAAACAGTCACAAGTGGGTGATTAGAGAAGCCACAAGAGAAAATGATCCTCACATCATCTCCTCTTGGAATACATCTATTGAGCCTGTAAGAGAATCATTAAATTATTTCTGTTCAAGGAAATTAAATGTATGAATCTGACTTCATCATGATTTCATTTTTTGGTACAGCAACCAAGGGCTTGGGAGTTTCAATTCAATTCAGGCATTCAGGTTTGTCATTTTCACTCAAACTCTCAAAGTATTAACTATAAAAAAACAGACATTTTAATTAGCAGAGTTAAATGTTGATCTTACAAGACCATATATGATAAGTTTCTTCCATTTTACAGACAATTGCCATCATTTCTGTGAGAGAAGGCATAATTCAATTGGGTTCATTTGACAAGGTCCCTCTCTCTTTTCTCTATGTTTCTCTTTGTTCTATGTTTTTGTGTACTAAACCGTATGGTGACATAATTTTGCTCTCTAGATTGTGGAAGATCTCAACCTGGTGATTAGCGTACAGAGGAAACTGAGCTATCTCCAAAGCATTCCAGGCGTCTTTGCGATACAAAGACCATATCTACCGATCCATTATCCATACATCATCAAACCCAATAACGAAAACCAGGACACAGCTTTCTTAGCCGCTGCCAATTATGACAACAAGCGCCAATTAACTGGAGCAAAAAGATTGTTCAATGAAATACCTGAAGACTCTCCAATCAAGTCCATTAATTTAGGCTGGAACACCCCACAAAATGGCATAGCAGGGGCGCCAATGTGTTTGATACCTCCTCTTTTCCCCTCCATGTCTTGCAGCCTCGGAGCTTTATTATCGAAGCTACCTTCTATTATTCCATCTTATTATAGTGTCAATGAATCTCCTCGGCCACCTTTGATCATCAACAACAACAGCAACAACAATAATAATGCTGCACGCCAGAGAGTGAAGGCTGATAATGGCGGCATATCGAGTGAAGTCAAAGTTACATCGTTCCACTTAGAAGATCAAGAACAAAAGCCTGCTTACATGAACACTAATTTAGGATTTGAACTTCTTCTGAGAGGAGGAGAAAGTGCTCTAAATATCAATTAAGTGCCACTGTTTGTAAAATACTAGTGTAATAAATGACATATATATATATATATATCTTGTGATCAATAGATGTTTTACTTGGTATTGAAAAATAATAATAGAAAACCGGTCTGAAAATCAAAACTGCAAAAAGCCATGATGAACATGGCAAAGCAATAATGTGAAAGAACAAAAAGAAGCAAAATTGTACTTGGAAGATGTAAAGCAAAGCTCAACAAAAACCATAATTAAAACCGTACTTAGTGAGGCCAGCTTTCATAATCAAGAGTGATTTCGTAGTTATAAGAAGAAGAAGGGTGGGGTTGTGATGGTGGGTCGGGACGGGACGAGACGGCCGTGGTATATCCCTATCTCTTGCTAGCTAGTTAATGGACTCCACCATATTTAATGGTCCCCGGAAACCATATGACAGCAGATAATCCGAATACCAAGTCATTCTATGCGACATTTGGTATCCATCCTCCGACAATACGAATGGTCCCCGGACTCTGCTCGTAGATTTTTTTTTTTTTTTTCATAATCTATAAGAAAACGAGTTGTGATTTCGTGTTACGAGACATCTAAGTTGCTCTGTTTTGTTAGATGGAAAGACTTAAATTAATCTCTAAACCAGAACAGAACACAAAAAACTTGATGGATTGCATTGCCTCCCCTTGATCTTGTAGCTTGACAGCAACACTGGTCGAATAATACCAACATTATATGTGATGGTTTGCAATGTACAAAGATGACAGCTTTGAAGTGGGCAATTATGTTTTGTCCTTGTAGGCCATACTATGATGATATATATATACAGTAGAGCATAGATCAACCACCGACAGGGAATAAAATCAAAGATCATTGGATGAGAAATTTAATGACTCTGTAAACACCATTACAGTGACAACTTGCTGCCATGATCAATCCTGTTATGGTGATGCAGCAAAATCTGTGCCGGTTCTTCACAAATGCTCTACCAAACAAACACATGCAACATCTAGCTATTATGGAATGTTGCAATAAATTTGAAAAACAATGAGTATGATATTTTATAAGATTCTTGTAAGGAAAAAAAATCATTGTAAGAATATACGATGGAATGGGAAAAAAAATAGTTAAACAAAATTATATATTATAGCAGCAACCGCAGCGGCACTGTCCACAAGTACTGTAGCAGAGCGGCAATGTTCATAGGTACAAACGTACAGTAGTGGAGCGATGATACTGTTTACAGATTGTAGGGGCACTATTTACGTACTATAGTGGTCACTGTTTCACGACACTATGAGGCATTGTTCATGGGTGACGTGACGGCACTGTTCATAGTACTGTAGCGGCACTTTTCACAAAAAGAAAAAAGAAAAAAGAAAAATTTGTTTGCATGTGCATGGTTGTTAGGGTTTAGGTTTTGTGGTTTATATGGTTTCTAACTCCATGGATCCGATGAGCATGAAGGCTTCTTCCTTGCCTCTATCATCTATTAGGGGCTTTTCTTATATGAATCTTTTTAAGGTTGTCTCGATTCAGGTGGAAAATATTTTCGGTCCTTCGATTCTTTCGAAAAAGGGTGATTATGTGACTGTTCGGGTGGATCCCTCTACTTATAAGTCTAGATTTGAGGTTTGTAAGTTTTCTCTCATTAGTTGGATTGTCGTTTCTAGTGGTGAGAAGCTTTGGAAGTTAGTTGATCTTAAAGCCAAACTGCAGTCTATTTGGAAGTTAAACTTTGCTTGGAGGATGAATTTTTTAGGTAAGGGGTATTTTCATATTATGTTCAATTCAGATACTGACAAGAATATGGTTTGGAGTTTGGGGTCTATTAATATCAAACCAGGTGTTTTATGGCTTCAGCCTTAGATTCAGGATTTTAACCCGGTATTACATAAGTCTTCAAATGCTTAGGTTTGGGTCCCTTTTTTCTGATCTATCATGGGAATACTTACATCCGAAGATTATTTCCGATTTAGCTAGATGGATCAGAGTGCCTTTACGGCTAGATAGGGCTACTGTAAAGGGTGATTTTGGACATTTTGCGTGTGTTCTGGTGGATATTGATGTGTCTATTGTGCCTTCGTCTTCTTTGCTTCTTGAGAGGGATGATTCTCATAGTTCTTTCATTTCGGTGGAATATGAGAATCTCCCGGCTTTCTGTTCTACTTGTTCCTCCATTGGTCATTTTTCAAAAGTTTATCGTTGGAACAAGTCTGGGAAAAGGATTCATGTTAGTTCTAGTAGGCTCGAATCGACTAGAGAAGGTCTAGATCCTCACATCAGATCTCAAGCTAAGGGGCCTCAACAAGTTTATAGACCTGTTAATAAGCAGGTTCAGATTATTTCTCAAGATGATGCAGATGGTTTTACTAGCATATAGAGACCGATTTAGATGCGGACCATATGGTGCACAATTGCGACAATGATCAACAAGATACAATGGGTATGGGTCAAAATGTAGGGACCTTAAACACAGAGGCTCTTGTTGACAATCCTGATCCAAAAGAGGTAGACAAAATGCAACTTTTGGTCTTGGAGGAGCAGAACAACCACAATGAGAGGCAGTATTTGGTTGAGGAAAATATTCCTATTTTCGTTCTGTAATTGTCAGAGGAGATTCAAATTCCTCCAATTGTTACAACAGTTTTGGGAGAAGAATCTAGAGATCACTTTGTCAATGATAGAGATTTTACCAATTCAATCTCTGCTCATTTGGAAAGCGGTAATTCTGGGAATCAAAGTAACAACTTCTCATCAAAGAAGGATGACAGTATGCGAAAGCCCATGATCTACTTAATCCTAACAATAATTTGATTCCCATGGTGAGAAAATCGAATAGAAGAGTTAAACCAACTTTCAAGTCTTTAGCTAATTTCAAGTCTAAATTGAGTAAGGGAAGTTCTAAGCGCCTCCCTATTGCTGAGACTAAGATTCGTTCTGATTCTACGACTCCATCAACCCATGCAAAATTACATCGTGTTGCTATTTCTAATTGAGCCGCACCGTTTGAGGCAGAAGGAAATGGTTAATTTTATACCTTTTTAGGTTCTTGTTTCCTTGCCTCATATTGAGGTCTCCATACATTTTTAGATTATTGTTTTAAGGCCTACGCGCCACTTTGCTTTCGCTTTTCTTTTTCTCTTGTTTTGTTTTGTTTTTTATTTTATTTGGATAAAAGGACTTGATCTAAAAATGGTTTTTATTTTTTTATTTTTTTTATTTTATAAAAAACAATGGTAAGAAATTTGAAATAGACATAATTTACTACCACTTGATTAAAGCAAGTTAGCAACTACTAGACAAAGACAATACCTATAAAGAATATTTAGGAATTGACAAGACAAAACCAAGGCAACCCATGAAGCACTTGCCATATGGCATCTGGTATTAGACTCCGTATTGTTTTGTATTGGATCAAATAAAAAGATAGATTTTATCAGTGTCTTTGATTGTGATCACTTTTTGAATGGTTAGTCAGTGAAGTCCATTGAAATCCATTTCCCATTTAACAAATTTTTGTATACAAAAGTACAATACCCATTTGAGAATCTGCCATCAGAGCTCGTCTTCTTCATTTAAATTTGTGTTTTGTTTATAGCGTTTTGATGAGATTTTATCGCATATGAACTGACAACACTTTCTTTCTTTGTTGAACACCACTGCAAGACCCTAAAAGATGTCAATGAATCACATGACCTTTTCGTTTTTCAGGAAACTCCTCCTCCATTGCTCTGTTGCTGTGGGTTTAGCATCAATACAGATTCATTAACAATATAATTATTGTATTGTAGTTTTTTTTTTTTAATGTTTTGAAAAAGAGTTATTGTAACAGGTCAATTCGAAAAACCAATTCACTTACACAAACTGCAAAAGGAAAGAACTGATAACATAAAAAATGTTCAATTGAACGGTCTCAACCTGATAACAAACCAACAGATGCTGACGTGTCAGCCCAATACCGAGTACAGTCTTACACAATTGGCTAATGACGTGCGTGGCACGTCATGGATGGTTTAAAAAGGTTGTGGATGAAAATTAAACTAGGCTAGGCTTTTAAATGGTTCATAATCCCTCTTGTAGTCTTGTCTCAATGGTTACTAGCCCAAGACCAATCAGAGAACTACACAATGGGTGATGACGTGCAAGCCAATAGCCTAATGACGTGACCGGGCACATCACCGATAGGCGTAAAAATGATTGTGGATGAAAATTTGACTAGGCTGGGCTTTTAGACGACCCATATACCTCTAGACTAAATGGTTACCAGGACCAATCAGGGAATTACACAATGAGTGATGATGTGCCCAAACACGTCACCACACAAGCTTTCTAAAAATAAATAATATGCGCCTAAATAACCTAGAGGAGGGTAAATATGTTTTGATTGATTATTTACAAACTTTTTCGATTAATTAATGTTAATAATTTTACCTCACTATGACGAGTAATAAATCAATAACAACAATACGCAAAATAATAAACAACACGGTAATTGATTTACGTAAGAAATCCTTAAAGTGGACAAAACTCACGGACTATCCATCTAGCCATACACAGTCATCAAATCCACTATATGTAATGATGTTTACAACCTAGGATGACCTCAAGTCACACCATTCTTAGAACGTAACACACAACTACTACCCGCGGGTCTTTTATATTGATTATATACCAATTGCTTGTGTACTAACACACTTGGGCTATGTTTGAGATTGTTTTTGCTTGAGAAATAATCACTTATTCCTCAATTATTTCTCAAGTTTTGAGCAAATGAGTGTTTGGTAAACTTTCCAAAAACACTTATTTTACAATTTGCTCATCCAATAAACAACTTTTGAGATGTTGATTGGGGGTTGCTTTTTAAAGCAAAAGTTATCTTATTGCTTATGCAATATCCAAAATACCCTAATTATTTTATTAAAAGACAGTATTACCCTTATATTTAATAATAATATAATAAAAAAACTATAAATAAATAAATATATGAAAGAAAAAAAAAACAGAAATTGAACAATGGTGGTGGCCACCACTAGAGTTGGAGGCCGGAGGAGATCCCTCCATGTCCACCACCGACGCCGACTCGCCTCCCTCACAGCTGCCACCTCCGTGCGTCTCTCTTCCTCGCTGCTGAGTCTCTCTCCAGATCTACCTCGTCGCTGAGTCTCTCTTCCTCCCATGCAGGGGCGGAGGTATTCTTCCTCCCACGCAGGGGCAGAGGTATTAAGAAGTTAGCCTGGGCTAGCTTTTTCTAAAATAAAATAAAAAACAAAAATTTTAATATGTTTAATTTGTTTTTAAAAAAAAAAGTAAAATTATAAATTAAGACAATAACAAAAATTAATATTTCTTAATAGTTGATAAGTCATAAAAGTAGTCTAGTTTATAATTTAATTTAATTGAAATAGTCTTAATAGATTCATTAGGATAACATATTCAATATGTTTGTTGACACTCAACCACATTAAAGTTTTCATTTCCTCTCCATTCTCCGTTCATTCCATAAATAAATAAAAACAAATTTTGAACCTTTCTTCATTTGTTAAAATTTGAACAAGTGCGCATTTAGTTTATTTGACTAACTATTTTTTTTTGTTTTTTTTTGTTTTGTAGTGAATCATTTTAAATGTTTTTAGGACCAAGATTATTATATCTTTCGTATCAGTTACATACTTTAAATTGGTAAATTTGTATTATAATGTTTGTTTAAAAAAAAAACATTGTACTATCACCCAGTATGACTTAGGTAGGAAATTACGTTCATATATATATTCAGCATGATACTGTCCCAAGTTCGAGTCGTCGCACCGTATGAGGTATACAAGAAAAAAATTATACTTAATTTAGTCCACCCGGACAATAAGTCATGGCTTCACCCCTGCTCCCACATCGCTTTTCCGTCCCGATTCCGTTGATGTTCCCTCTCGATTTCGTCACGCCAATGATGTCTGTTCGGCGACGGAGGAGGAGGAAGCAACCTTCATTTTTGCAATCCGAGACAAAATCTCTCGATTTGTGATCTGGGATGAAATCTCTCCAATCCTTCATGTTGGAAACGATGTCAGCGACGAAGGATGAAGGATGGCGATGCTCTCGACGGTAAGGAATGAAGGATGACGATCTCTTGATGTCAGCGGTGAGCGGGAGACAATGGCGGATTTGGAGCTTGAGTTGCAAAGATTTCATTAACAAAGCTTGAGTGAGTGAGTGAGTTGACTTAGTAACTTAGTATTAAGATGAGCACGTTAACTCAATTATATATATATATATATTTTTAAATTTCTTATTTATTTCTTTTTATATGCTTTATATTTATACTATTAATAATATCTATTTTAGTAATTTTGTTCTATATATTTTCCATCCTTTCAAAAGTAAAGCAATTTTAAAATTTAGTTTACCAAACATTTACCAACTTTTTCTTAAATTGATTATTTCTTAAGTGAAGCTATAAATTGATTTTTTTCTTGAGCAAAGCAATCCAAACAGTCTTAGTCACAAGACTTGACTCAATGAAGAGATAAAATAGTCTAAGTGAACATATGAATATTCTAGATGCAATAGAGTGCAAAACAAGACACTAAACACCTAATTAGATGTTGAGATGCAAATCTAACAACTTAATTATCAAACAAGCCTACATACACATACATAAGGTCTCAATAGGATGAAGAATGAATCTATCAACCTAATTGTCAAATAACATCCAAATAAACATTCACGAATAAATCTAGATGAACAAAGCCAACCTAATCATCAACTAAGAATACATGAATACATATAGATTAGCAATTTAGGCATAATCTACCTAATCATGCAAGTTATCACAAACAAACCCAATCGTACAATAGAACTCATGGATAGATGTAATAAATAAAGTCCTAGCATTTTATCAACTAATAAATGCAATAAAAACGCAATATTGGGAAGTTTGAACAATTAACAAAGATGAAGTTTTTGTTCAACTTACCAAGTTAATTAATGAAGAAGACCCATGCCTAGAGATGCTTAATGATGCATACAAAAGATGGGATTTTGTGTTTGATAGATAAAAAAGCTATCTTGAAACTTCTCTCACAAGAAAACTTGTTTCTCACTCTTGGATTTTGTATTTTGAATTTCTAAATCGGCCAAAAGAATGAGAGGAACAATATATATGAAGCCATTGTCAAAACTCGTTGTTTTGGAAAAATGGGCATGATCAATGTACGACCGCTGCACGTACGGCAAATGTACAACGATTGATCTAGGATGGCCAAAATCCCATAAAAGCATCGTACGAAGAGCGACATGCCAATGACCCAAGAACGGTTGCTCTCGGGTCTAGACCTATTGTTCAGGCACCTTATAGGCGTTGTACGAAGGGCACTACACCGACGACTCAACAGCTGAGACACTAGTCAACCACAAAACAATCCAGTGGCCGTTGTACGAACAACGAGTGTGCAGCAGGGGTACGACTGCCTGCAATAAAACATGCCTCTTAAGGCCTAAAGAAAGATATGGCAAAGACCAGGCAAGATGCAAGAATGATGAGCATGCATGAAGAGAGTTATAAAATGAATGTGCACCTTCAAGAAACACACAAAATACAAGACACGACAATGTATGAGTTGTGGTGTGTGCAACTAAATCTCTTCAAAAAGTTAAACAAAAAATGATTTACCCTGAAGTGCTCTTGAGCCTGATCACGAACATACGAGAGCCTAAACTTCCTTTACAAAATCATCCATAATGTGGTTTATCATAAAATAAATCGATCATAAAATAGAGATCCTTACACTTTCTATCTTGCTGCTTCTGTTAGGAAATTCTGATATTTTGTATATTTCCACTTTGTCTTGGTACAAATTCAACCATTCTGGGTTGAAATTCATGAACCTATTGAAGCTCATTCAACATGATTTTTTAGTTGAAGTAAGATCAACTGCTGTGACATTTTGTATTTGATCCACAACACAAGGCAAGCAAACTACATAAGGCGGCCAAAGTATTTTATTAAAAAATAAAAACAAATAGTCACCAACAAAGGTAATAAAAGAGCATTGAGAACAGCTAGAGGCAACGTTCAAATAACCAATTCATAGAAGCGACTGCCGAATAATGCCAGGATTTACAACAGCAAATCGGAAATCAACAACAATTTGATTGTTGGTAGTTCAAATGCAAAGCAGTGAAAGAAGATATGTACATAATCAGAGCATCTAAATAATCTTTAATGGACCACCATTCACCTGTCGGAACTCTAACGTTCGAATCATGCTATGCAGTATGATAAACCAAAAAAGGGGAACTTCAATATTATTCTAGCAAGTATATGATTGTTTTCAGCCTCCTCCCTTTGCCATCTACTGCTTAATATTCCAAGCTTCCACTTAGGCGCTGATCGTTTTGCCTTCACTTCCATGAGCCCAGTTTGGTATAGCTGGAGTACGCCTCAGTGCTTTTACACCCAATGGGTTGTTCTTGCTCTGTAGCAAAAAATTAAGTGAGCAAACAGATACGAGGAAGACCTAAAAGAATACAACTTAGCAAAGTTAAGTGGCTCTTACCGTCAAGCAGGTTCCTTGGCGAACGTTACAGACTGGATAATCATGTGGGCAGCAGCTGTAATGGTCATCACAGCAAGTGGCAGCCTCAAGCGGGCAGCATCCCCATGCGAAGCAGTAGTTACCATACTCATAAAGGCAGCAGCAAGTGTTGCTCTCAGGGCAGTTGTAATAACTGTCGCACTCAGTTGGGGGTTTTACTGGAGATGGAGGAGATGGTCCAGGGTTTGGGGGATTTTGGCCATTCTTAATAGGATAAGAGGCCTCCATTGCAATTCCACACTTGCCTGTGGCAGTGTTACGTGGGTTGCGCTCCATTTTAATATAGCCAGACTCACCCCAGCTGCCGCCCCACGAGTTCTTCACAAGCCAGTAATCAACTCCATTTTCAGTACCATATCCAACAGCAGTAACACCATGGTCAAGTGCTGTTCCACATCTTCCTGTAAATACACCCTAGAAGATTTGGCAAAAAAAAGAATACACTAGGTCAAGACTCCAAAGAACATACACACACAAACACAAAACATTACAAGATAGTTCATTAACACCATTGGTAGACATTTCTACATTAAATCGGAATCCCCCACAGAAATTTCACATAGTTTAAAACAGTTGTAAATTCCAACAATCAAGGATAGAGAGATAGAATTTACCGATTCATAGAACTGGAATGCCCTGCCACCTGCCTCAATTGCAACACTAATAGGTTGATTGGCAACCGCCTTTAACAAAGCATTCTCATTGTTTTCAGGAACATCTTCATAAGAATCAATTGACACAACCCTGGCATTTTTCTGCAGAAAGCCAAAAAAAAACATAGAATAAGAAGAGATCATCTACAACATATTATTTACTTCTTCACAAACAAGTACCTACCCTGTAAGTGTCACATCTGCCATCATTAGCAGTGTAGGGATAATCCTCCTCAGAGTCAATGCCACCATTGTCGATGATGAACTGAAAAGCATAGTCCATCAGACCTCCATTACATCCCTCATTGTAAGATGTATCACAGTCCACCAACTCCTGCTCGGATAGTGAGATTAAATCACCTGTGACGATCTTGTTTATACCTTCCACAGCTGCAATTGTTGAGAATGCCCAGCAACTCCCTACATTTCAAATTGATTTGGTCAATCAATCCTCGTACCATATGAGACACACAGCAGAAGAATTTGAATCTAATATTTCTTGCTAAGTAATCAAGGCATTAGAATTGATTATAGAATATAGACAGACTTATATTGTAGTGCCGCTACGTGTCACTGGTTGATTAGAGTGAGTCCACAAAGCGGCCACAAGCACACACACTGGCGTGAGAAGTGCCGTGTCCTGTGACCCCATTTGCATTTCGGCAGTAGGGACCCATCCACCGAAAGTGTAGATTTCAATAGTTTTAAAATCTTGCAATCGCAGGCCCTAATAAATATTTTACTATTGTCTGTGAGGCCCGTGAAGGTGAATCCAAACAGCAGTTACGTTCATCGATAAAGGAACCTACAAGTTTTGTTTCTTTTTACTACTTTTTTTGTCAGAAAACATCTGCATCAATACATGATATTTTTCTACAACAAGATTTAATAATAAAAAATTTAATTTTAACGATTATAATACACAGAGTGACCTAGGACACCTGAAACCTCCCAATTCCATGGAAACGGTGCCTCAAATTCTGGAACAGTTTAGTCGATAAGGGCAAAGTTGTCTCAAAGGTAATCAAATTCTATCGAGCTAAATCCTACAACTGATATGTGGACATAGTGGTCAACGCTCTTCTGGTTAAGTACCCAAACAGCTGATTTTTGGACACCCTTAAAATACCAAAATTACCCTTTAATCCTACAACATCAACGAATCTGTGACCAGATACCTATCTTGTTCATATTTATTTACAGTATTAGCAGTAAAGATTGAATCAAATAATCTATGATATTTAAATATATAATTCGAATTAAGAAAAAAAAAAAACAGATTAGAATATTTAATTTAATAATAAACAAAAACTCACCACAGCTTCCTTGATCTTTAACATCAACAACGGCACCCTTCTTCCTCCAGTCAACGGAGTCCGGCAAGGACTCGCCGACACGAGGCAGATAACGATCGCTGCTCTTTGCCTTCAAAGTGTTCCTCTTAACACTTTTCTTGGCCCCCAAGTACATGGACCGGTACTCCTCGTTAGTCAAATCAGAAAACCGGTTCAATCCGACCGTGTAGGTCCGGTTCTCCGAGTTGTGTTCGTCAATAAACCTGAGATTATCCTTAAAAATCTCAAACCTCTTCTCCTTTTCACCCAAAGCGTTGTACACCTTTCCATGCTTCACAAGCCAGGCCTCGTATAACCCCATAACCTCGCCATCTGTCCTCAAACTTGATTTTGAGACATGGGTATTGTCGTACGATATGATCGACATGTCTAAGGCCGATGACAAAGTGAACAAGAACAGGAACATGACCACGGTTGTCGCCGATGAAGATCTAAACAGACCCATCTTGGGTTTGGTTTTTTATCCAGGCTCTACTTTTTTTGTGTTTTTACGACTGTACGCGAGTGTTGGAGAAAATGGTTTGAGAATGAGTGAAGAAAAGTGGAGGAGGTGTGGTTTTATAAAGGAAAACGAAGAGGATCTCTAAAAAAATATATTTATTGATAATTTGATATAAACTATGAAAAAGAAATAAAATTTAATTGAATTTTTTTTAATATAGAAAATACAGATAAAATTAGACTGGAATAACTAAGAAGTAAAGAACCATGTTGATGAGATTTGATAGGCTGAATAAAAAAACACGACTTACTAAAATTGGAGCTGTGTTAATTGAAATAAATGGCATCTGGACTGCACGCGCGGGTATTACTCTTTGTAAACTTTTTTTTTAATTTATCACGCTTTTAGTGAATGTGGTTATTATATTTATTTATTATCTTACAAGCGAATAAGGATGTTCCACGTAGTACGACTCTATAAGGTGAGTTACATTGAGACTTATCTTTTGTCTTGATGTAGGAACCACTAATAGTTGCGAGAGAAAGAGACAGCGCGTGGTGTTTGGCATCAATAATTTCTTGCCATTTCGCGCTGTCACTACTGAATAGGCTCGTGAGTAGTGAGTCATCACTTTCTATTTTTTTTTTCGTTTTTGCCTTTTTGGTATTTCCCTTGCTTTTTTTTTTTTTTTTTTTTCTTTCCAAAAATTCTCTCTTTAAAACAACTAAAACGAAAGATATGTCTATATAGTACCAGATCATTCGTGATTCTGTACATTTATAAATAAATCTAGCGAAACTATGGATAACTTAATCAAAAATAATAATGATTCAATGTATATTTCAAAAGAAAATAAAAAAATAAAAAAATCTATGTATAAAATAGACGTGGTTACTTCCAAAACATGAATATGTTGTATACTTGTATACTTGTATTGCCTAACTCATATTAAAAAGTCTCTCAATGGCCGACCTACCACTCTACCAGTGAAAAACATATATACAGTTTTATCACGCAAACGCTTTTCTGAATTAATAAAGACCTTAAATATTTATTTAAAAATACTTTTTTTTTTAAAGGATCTAAAAATAAAAATTTGATAAATAATGAATTCATAAAATATCTCTAGTATAACCTAGAGGTGTGCATGATCCGATCCGATCCAATATAATCCATTATATCCGATATTGGATCGGTTCCAAGATCTAGTGAGGTGATTGGATCAGATTGGATCATAAGTTCTAAAATCCATTGGATCGGATCCGATCGGATCTTGGATTTCCGATCGGAAATCTGTCAAAGAATCCGTTAAAAATATTAGACCTTAATTTTATATCGGATAATTTATTTTATCCACTACTTTCTAATGTAAAACCTAACTCAAATACAATTTGATTATCTGAATATCTAGAAAGCCCAACCCAAATACAATTTCTAATATTACTATTTTGAGTTTTCTTTCTCAGTTTCTCTACGGTTAACAATCCACCATTTTCTTTTCTTCTATTATTCTTCATCAACATCATGACTTATTAGATTTATATTTGGAGCTGATGTATAATGTTTATAAACTTTTTGAATATATAAAGTTTAAAAGTTATGTCACGTTTTTTTTTCTAATGTTAATTTTATTTGAATTAATTAGTAATGTTTGAATAATTTATTTGATTTTATTTATTTCAGATTATAACTTTTATATATTAAAAAAGACTTTACATTGATTTGATCCATTGAATCAGATCGGATCATATCGAAACCTATTATAAAATTGAATCTAGTCGAATTGCAATTTCTTCGATCTAATCGAATCTGATATTGGATCACGGTAAATCTATTGAATTCAATCCGATGCACACCTCTAGTATAATCCCACTTGGTTGCGACTTGCAACACACACCCTTGTATTGGTTAAACAAATAATATCATCTCCTAGGTTTTTACTTTTTATCCACATGCCTGGTGGTTATATCATGGTTACGATATAGGTTGGAATACATTTTGATCTATTGTATATTTTATTATTTTTCATTCGATTCATTTATAAAATGTGATTAGATGTATGGCACTACAGTGAATATAATTGTCAACAGTGATTTCTGGATTGCTACATATCCAACAATAATGTTATGTTAGTAAAAGCAAGAATATCAATAGAAGCATGCAAGATGCAAGTTTTACGTGGAAAACCATAGAAAGGGAAAAAAACCATGGCGCCCGTTGAGGGCAGTTGAAATAATACTATGATTTGTTTTTGGTTACACGCTCAATGTTGTTTTTTATCTCATACAATAGCTCTCAACTCTCAAGAATTCAACCCCTTTACTGCGGATTGTATGGTTCTACTTATATCAAGCTAGTTAGGGTTTCTTCTTGCTATTGCCGTGTTGGTGGCGGATTTCCCAAATAGAATCGCTTTAAGATTCTGATATTGTAGACTGATTAGGACTTGTTTCCTGTTTAATGTCTACCTTTCCGGATACTTTTCAATCATTTCCTATTTGGATCCCTTTTCTCTTGAAGGGAAATACATATATTTTCTTATCAGGGTGCGAGTCTTGGAATCTTGTATCTGGATGAGTCCTTTTTCTATGAGGTTTACTTCAATAAGGCTACTTTTCTCGCGCTGGCCAAATAGGACATGGCCGAGTAGAAGTCTTCGGTGAGTATGATCCTTGCTTTGAGCTTAATTACCCGGCGAATATACTTTTGGTTTTTGTTGGTCTTGATGGCATAGCATGCGGTCAATACTTCCTTCATTGACTAGTTGACAAATGATGTGGACTTGCCTTTCCATGTTTCCAGCCTATTTTGTTGACGTGTCGTTTGGCCGAAAATATACATACAACAATAATGTACTTTAGATTTTACCGATAGACTTAAAATAATAAATTAAAATATATAAAACATTTAATATGATCACAACAAATTTAGAATATTACACATAACTTAGATGAAGATGGATGATTCACATGCGAAAATAACCTTGTAAAACTTACATTTACTATACTTGCCAATAGGAGCAGGGGCGTAGTTCAACTGGTAGATGGACGAGCTTGAGATTTATGCAAATGACTCCCAGATCGGTGGCTTAAATCATACTAATAGTGACAACTTTCAAAAAAAATATATGGTCCCAGACTCCCGGATTAATAGATATTGTAAAAAAAAAAAAAAAAACTTACGTAAATTTATTATAACTTCCGAATTATTGTAAATTTATAATATTTAAAATATATGTATATATATATATATATATGTATATGTGTGTTTGACCAATCAATACCTTGTCATAAAAAGGAAATAAATATCCTTAAGAAAATACATTTCAATAATAAATAAATAAATAAATACTAAAATATCAGATAAGGCATTGCTCATGTCCTCCTTGTTTATTAATACTATACCATACCAATTGTCCATTTCATCCACACTCTCTTGCCATTACTTAGTCAGAGAGTTGGTGAATAATGAATATCTTAATGTCTTTTTTGTTAAAATAATAATAATAGACTCGATCAAAATTATTAGTACTCAATTAAAAGTATTTAATTATACATATCCACCCTTCTTAACACATAACTTCTTACCATTTTTTAAATAATTTTATGTTGGGTTATGCTAAATCAATTTAAAATATAACTTCAACAACCTTCCATTTGTTAATAATCCAATGGCTTTGGTTAATAATCTAATGGTTGAGAAAAAGAAGTAAATGACAACCTTTAGATTTATCAAATAAATTGACGGATGTAAAAGCAATTTTTCTCTCATAGACATACATTATAGATATATCTATAGTATACTGATACACATCACAACACTTTTACTATGTAATCAACATAACTTCAATCATAATAATACACATAGCAAAAGTGTGGTGATGAATATTAGTGTAGGCGGCCGATCTACAGTTGATGTGGATCGGGTCAAACTCGAGTTAGGCCCAAGCAACTTGGTCTAACATGTTGACTCTGGCGTGTCAACTTCTCCAGAGAGATTTCCTCCCTTTCAAATCGGTTGTTACAACCATTATCAACAAAACAGTAACCGATGTTGGACTAAGTCAACAACAAAGTTTCATTTGATAAGAGCTTCGAGTCGACCTGCCACACGTAGTCTTAGACTGGGTTTCAACACAAAAATGCTTGGGCCTTAATCGTTGGGTTCAAAGGTCATTTTTGGCTACCACAATTAGTATAACAGTTATGCGAAAGCTCAGGATTTAGTAAATCCCGATAATAATTGGGTTCTCATGGTGACAAAATCGAAGAGAATAGTGAAACCAACTTTCAATAATATTTCAATTTTCAAGTCTCAATTGAGTAAGGAAAGTTCTAAGTGTCTCTCTGTTGTTGAGGCTAATACTCACCCTGATTCTATGGTTTCAGGGGTCCAAGCAAAATTACGTCTTATTGCTAATTGGGCCGCACAGTTTTAGGTTGAAGGGAATGGCTAATTGTTTAAGCTTTTTTAGGTTCATGTTTTATTGCATTCTATTAAGGTCTGCGTGCCTTTTTAGATTATTGTTTTAGGGCATGAGCGCCACTCTGCTTTCGTAAAAATGAAATAAAATGAATGTTGTAGATATGCCTATAATGTGTTTATGAGAGCTAAATTGGATGTAGAAGCTACACAAATTAGGTCAATATTTTAGTTAATTATTTTAAAAATAATTTTTATTTAAATTGATATAATCTAACCTTTTTTTAATCATAGAAGGATATGAACTTTTTTTTTTTCTCACTTTCAAACAAATTGGATGATGTCTATAATTCATAGAATGTTATATATAGTTCAAAGATTTCATTTTTTTTTTTTCATATGTCAAATGACTAAAAACAATTTGAATATTAAGGGTCGACACATAGATTTAGATATTAACAGAGTGTAACATTGTTTTTACTAAATCTAGCACAAAACATCCTCACCTTTTATTGAGCAAACATTTGAACTGAAGACTGAATAGTGACTGAAACCTGAATCTGAATGAAACGTTTTTTTTTTTTTTTTCTTTTTCACATCTAAATATACTGTCAACATGTTTGTTTTTTAAAAATAAAATTGTTTGAAGAGAAGTAATTTTACATTTATACCCATGTTAAACAATTATACATATAATATAGAATAAAAACAATAAAAAAATAATAATTGTTATATGATCATGATCTTCTTCTTTGATTACAAACAAACTTTACTTTTACTAAGAAAAAATTTCAAAAAATAAAAGGGACAACATGAAAACTCACACAATACATTCTAAAAATAATAATATATAAATATATCACCATAATATCATAATAAAGTATTGATATTAAACACCAATATGATAAGTGATTAAGGTTCTTTTTTATTTTTAAATATATTTAAAATAAGCAACATATCAAAATAAAGATTTCTATACAATATATAATTATGATGAAATTGAAAATATGTTATATAAGGATGATAGTATCGGAAGAAAAGATTTTGGATTGCATTTAATGCAATTAAGTGATTTATAATTAAGTGAAAAGTAAGGATTTTTTACTTTTTGTTTTAAGTTTTTTTTTTAGTATTTTTAAGTTAGGTTTGACCATTTAAAAAAACAAACAAAACAACTTAATAATTATGATTCAGACTCATTAAGTTTTAAGTGAAAAAAAATAAAAGAACCCTGATATTCTGAACAAATAAATATATTTTTTTAAAAATTATTTTATGTATTTGGAAAAAGATATTTATCATTACTTCCATTCTCTTATTGATTTTCCAAATGATAGCATTACAAGGAACATTAATGATGACGTGCTGCAAAATCTCTGAAAATAACTAGCAAAATGGGCCACAGAATTGGATTCCTCATGAATCTTTTCAACTTTATTAATTGAGAAATGGACAAAGTCTATGGCTTTTCGTATTTTATTATTTAATCAAAACGATTAGGTTTATATATTGATTATAACATTTCATTAAACAATGCCCATTCGAGTCACGTTATCATTTGTGTATCTGCTTAATATCCGTTTTTTCTTAATTATTTTTTTTAATGTTAAACAAATACTGTTTACTTTTTCAAAACGATAAAATTGCCACATTGGAATTATAAAACAAGATATTTTAGTTAATTTGACTTCACATGGATCCAATCTCAATTTGGCACCCACAAAATATATTATGTAATTAAAAAATAATTATTTTTTTAATTACATAATGTTTATTCTAAATCATTCACCAGTTTCAATTCATGTACATGAACTGAAAGAACCAAATCAAACAAACTTAAATTCAAATTTTAAGAAATCATTTTATTTTTTTTTTTACCGAATTTGAAATATTATAACCAAAAATTGTTCTAACTTCAATGAATTTATAAGTTTTTTTTCGGGTTTATTTACGAAATACGGAGACTTCCATGATTCTCAGATGGAATTTCAATCAATCGTTTATAAAACAAATACTGAACAAAAAGACTCATTCAATTTGATTTAATAAATTGATATATTTAATTGCAGAAAGCATATTTTCGCTGATACCATCATGTTCCGATGGAATATTTTAGTTGATATTTAAAGAAAATGGAGATTAGTTGCAGAATATGATATCTTCAATAATTGACGAACTAATAAAACTAATAAAAGATATTTGTGGCCCCATGTGATACTAATAACAAGTTGTCATCGGTGAGGTATTTGCGGCCACAACCCATACACTATAACTTAAAAGATCCAAAAAAAAATAACTCTCTGTATTAACAAGCAACCCTCCAAGACCATTGATTTGTAATTGTGATTGTGATTGTGATTGTGATTCTCTGGTCTGATCTATCAGATCAAGGAAGCCAAATGGACATGGCAGATGCAACTTTCTCTCCCCGTTGTGATCTCTCTTTCTTCTTTACACACTTTTAGAAAGCAAGTTTGTCTTCAATCGGACACCAATCAGATCAGGAATTTTACCGATATATATCGATATCAACCGTTATAATAATGTCAATGGTTAAACCTTCTACAAAATGAGGAATTTGGATTTTCTACTGATTTGATCTTTTTCCGGATCTCATATAATTTTATGACACAAAAGTATTACAATAAATGTGTGATTAAGATGTGATTGATTAAACAATAATTTTATAAACAACCAAACATATACTTTAAAAATATCAAAAAAAAAAAGATCAGAATATTAGAAGATCCAGATCCTGAAAAGAGATAAATCTCCCTATATTTTAGGGTTTAACGAAGAAAGGTAAAACTAGAAACTCAATAATAAAGATGAAGTCACCGTAATTTTTTAGTATTTTACGATTTAATTTAATGAATGAACGTAAGTGTGATTTTGAAAGCAAAATTTGAATATTCTCATTTTTGTTTTCTTTGGGGTTGTGGACCCAGTATTCCACCACTTGCGTGATTAATTACTTTATCTGTGGTTGGACTGGGCCCACTGTCTTGTTTTGCATTGGTGATTTGGTGACAATATGACCCACGTGGATTCGACTGTTGAAGAATATACAATCGTTGATTAATTAATTGGGCTCCTCACCGCTCGATTGGTTCATTCGTAAGTTCGTATGCATGCAATCTCAAATGCGTCGCTTCCTTTTTCATTATATTTTTTCTAATGTTTTTTTAGAATATATAATCTTCAACGATTACATATTTACACAAAGACTTTTAGGGGATACTATTTCAAATGTTTTGAAATTTTAGAATTTCCCTTTTTACTTCATATTATTTTAATTTAAATATGATTTATAATATAAGAGGTCTAATTTGATACGGATCTCACACGTTTTAATGTATAAAATTGTGACTCCATAATTTTATAGAATAACTTTATAACATTATAAAATCGTGTTCTAAAAAAAAAAAAAAAAATTCACAGAATCCCGGGCTCTCCTCTTATTTTTTTAATTTTTTTAATTTTTTTTTTGACAATATCTATTAATTTGAGACCGGATATTTTTTTAAAAGCTTTCGCCATTGGTAGGATTGGAACTGCTGACTTGGAAGTCATTTGTCCAAAACCCAAACTCTTCCATCTACCAGCTGAGCTACGCCGCTGTTGGCCGGGCTCACTCCCCTCTTATTGATAAATATATTAGCTTAACAAAAGCTTATCATAACAATCTTCATATATAATTAATGGATGATGAGAATAATCAACAGAAATAGATTAGATATATCATGTTGTAATCGTCTAACCATATAAAAAGGAAGCAGATCGATTAAAGTTGCACGGAAAAGTAGTGAATATGTTTCAAGTTAATGGTAGTTGGATATCTACAGGAAGTGTGTGATAGTAGTTTGAAGAGTAGAGATAGAAGAGAATCTGGAAATTAGAAAGAATGTCTTACACGGCAGATCGAGAATCAAAACTCAATTAGGATCTTTTTGTCGTTTGTCAATTTGCAAAAGAAGTGATCTTACCCACGTCTTTTGAATCTGGTATGTGATGTTGAACGCCCACCATTATTATCTTATCTATCATCTGTTCTCAGCTATAAATATATATACATATATTACTTCAAAAATAGATAAAATAATTGTCAAACAGCTTATTCATTATTGCAAGTCTTCAATTTGAAGTTGTTTAACAAAAGGTGAATCGAACCTACCCTTTTTTATGGAGTCATAATACAGTGGTTTCCATGACACTACACTTTATCATTTTTCTAAGTAAAACGTAAAAAAATGAATAATTTTTTACTATATCTATAGTTCGAGATGAATTTGACTTCAATTTTGTATTATGTGAATGGTCTGGATCGGATATTCCGAAGTACGCAACTGCTTTCACTTAATCGGGTTTAGGTGGGCATAGGGCCGGTCCTGAGATTTCAAATGTTCGAGACGAAATGTAAAAATGAGGTCTCCAATCCTTTATGTATGTATTTTTTTTTTTTTCCTTTCTAGTAAATACTTATAAAAAAAATATAATAACCTAAAATCAAGACTGTAACGCAATAAAATAGCACATAAAAAGCAACCAAAAAAAAAAAATTATAATTGCATCAAAAAATATATCACTTAAACCTTATTTGTCTCACATATTGGAACATAAAACAAACCAGAATCCTCTAGGATTTTAAACTCCCCTGATCGAAAATAAATTATCAAATTTTATTAGAAAAGGTAAGTTTGATATATTTCCAAAACCTAAACTTTATTCCTAATCAAAGTATCAAACTAAAAATAATAATAAATAAATAAAATAAATAAAAATAAATAAATAAAAATTCCTAAATTGAAAAAAAAATATCAAAATCCCGTCTAAACTAGAAAACTAGAAAAACGGAGGTCAAAACGATATTTTCTGGAAAAACATAGGTTATAAAAAATATAATGCTCGTCATACGGTTCCAACGACATATTATGAGACCAAAACGAACATCATTGACCCTCCAACAGCCTTCCAAAAGTGTCATATACAATTTGATAAAGGGATTTAATATGTTGTTGTCTTTTGTAATAATTATAATTGTATTTTATATGTGCCTTTTTGTAAATGGTGGGCATTTAAATCATATAACGGTGAGCCTTTTATATGTGGATTTCCGACCTTATATTCACAAAATCACAACAACAAAAATTTTAACTGAAATTTAGAAATTTAGGGGCCCATTACAATTGGATGCCCTAGATGGTTGCCTCTTAGGCCTACCCTTAGGGCCGGCCATGGGTGGGCAACAAGTAATGTTGTCCATCACCCTTTGATACTAAAACGTTTTTGCTCCATACATTCGAAGGTGTTGTTTTATCGAGAGGTTTGATGTGGTCCGAAAGCAGTCCATCGACAAGGGGGTTGTTCTTATAATCTTAAATTGCCGATCGCCATACCACGTGATGCGATGTTGGCCTTCAATTTTGTTGTTTATATACTGTTTTGATTTTGATTTATAATTTAGAGCTAAATATGTTAACATCTATAATTTGTAGGGTTCATATTTCAAATTTCATTTAATTTTACCTAATTATTAGAATAGATAATTATTATTTTGGTTGATAGTAACACTAAAATTTTTAATTTTGGTTTTTAAATGAACAAACCTAACAGCCAATAATGGCAGAACTGATGTTGAACGTAACAGTGGTTTGATGATTGCGGTGCCAATCAATAGCTATAACCATCCGATTTGTTACAATCAAGAGTGTTTATTATTTTTGTCTTAGCTTGATTAATGTCAATATTTGTAATTTTTCAAGCATAGAAAACAGAGTTAATAATGTGCCATTTTCTTTGCAAATGAATCCTAAGCCCAGTGGAAGGCTTTTCAATGACTCATTGGCACCTTTGCTCATATATTTTCTTCGTTACTTGGAAAAGAAACTTGCAAAGGGAGACATAATTTGCATCATCTACAAAACATTGTTTGTTATCGGAGAAATCTTGAATGTAACAGTTTCACTGTCCGTCCAATCAAAGCATGTCATCCGATAAAAAGACTATTGAATTAAACATGATTAGCTACTAGCCTACTACATGGTGCATGTTTCTCCATTGAACTAGATATCTTTGCAGTTCGATGCTGGGTTTGAGGAAGATTAATATTGTTCTTAGCGATGACAATTTCACCGGGACCTCAACCACAAGAGTCGGGTATGATTTTTGTTATTCGGGTTACTAGTCAGATTCGACAATAAAATGTAAATCCAAAGTGGGTTCCTGTTAAAAAAACAAATAAATAAAAAATTTCAACCTGAAAACAAAAATATTTTTTAAAACATAAAAATCGTTTTGAACAAATTAAAATTCTAAACTCAAAACAATATTATTTTGGGTTAGTAGATTGAAACCTAAACTTGAATAATTTAGTAGATGGGTTCGAATTTTGTACCCAAATTACTGAAATTATCCAGGTTCAAGTTTCACCAAACTAACATGTTTTTATTTTTTTAAAAAATTTTTTTTATAGATAATATCTATTAATTCGGGATGAAGTATTTTTTTTTTTAAAGCTTTCTCTATTTGTAGGATTCGAGTCTCCGACCTGAAAGTTATTTACCGAAACTCCAAGCTCTTCCATCTACCATTTGAGTTATGCTCATGTTGGTTCATGTTGCCATCCCTTATTCGTTCTCTAATCTCTGTATTACATATAAAGTGTTACGCTTGAAACATCCCTAAAACCCCAAAACCATTCTTTGAAATCAAATGAAACATCCCACCAATTACTAAAACAATTAGATTATAGCTTGAATGCTCATTTCGGGGAATGCTTGCTCAAAAGTCTCAACGATAGAAACTCGATGGCGTGATGCGCTTGCACAACCACGGCCCAAATACTTAGACTGTGGGCTTACCCTTTCAAGAGTAGTGAGTACAAAAAGCCCAATCAAATTTCATTCTCCAACCATCAATCCATTTTTCATTTTGATAATTTAAGAAACAAAAATGTTAATACGTATATTACGTTAACATAATAACCTATAATTTTCCCATGGGTTAACGTAAGTAATGAAATTAATGAACATGAGGAAAATTTAATTAATTTACAACAATCTGTTAAAGTTTTGTCATTTTATCAATGAGGATGGTGTGGTATCATAGCCATTTATTTTGGTTTGAAAATTGAGTTAGAGTGGTTGACTAAGGTTATACAAATTGTAAAACTACACAAATTACACTAACTACCCAAAAAAAGAAGGTGTGTTTGGCAATTGGCATCAGTTTAGCTTTGTAGACAAGTTATTTGTATATAAAATCACTTAATGTTGTCCGCGAGCACTAGCGTATGTAGACGCATCTCCCTTTCAAGTCTGCTCAGGAAGAAAGCAAAACCTTGTTAACAAGCAACATTAAATATTGCAAAATACGATTAGTCAACAAAAGAAGAAAGAAAAAGCAGAAAGCATGTTGTTCACAAACAATTGCATCTGTATTTCTTTTCATGTTCTGGGTGGATTGCAGAGGTGTTTTTGTCGATTATTTTTATTTAATTACACTTAAAAAAAAAAAAAAAAAAAAAAAAAAAATTGAAAGCAAATCCAGTTGTCCTCATATTGACTTTTTTTGCAAGGCTGGAAACAGTTTTATTTGTGAATTGATTACCACCAAAGTTTAGGGGATTGTTGGTTGAAAGTTTTGTAAAGTCAATACATTATTGCCTAAATTAGCCTTGATTTTTGGAATTAAAATATCACATTAATGGTCACAGTCCACGGATATTAATTAGAGGATAGAAAATGAAAAAAAACAAAAAACAAAAAACAAATTCCTAAAAAAATTTAATTCTTTATATATTTTTTCTTTAATTAATATGACCGTTCCTCAATTTAAAGTGTGGATGTTTGAAATTTAAATCAATACTGATCTTCTATTTAAAAATTCAAATTGAAGGCGACATGTCAAAGAATAAAATAAAATTTTTGTTTTCAAAACGGTTTGTATTCATAACGAGATGAGATTGATCATGTGGTAAACCTTTTAATTCTGTACCATGAAGTTATGAGTTCGAATCTTAACAACTTTAAAAAAAGTCTCGAATTTATATAACAGTGTAATAATTAAAAAAAAAAAAAAAAATTTTTATTCAATTTTCAAACATCATTCTCTCTCTCCCAGTTTAGCTTATAGTTCTTGAGTTTCCCCAAATATTATTTCAATCAAGTTCATTTTTCAAACTGGTACTTTGTTCAATTATTATCATTTGAAAATAACTAGAAGGGCTTTTACTTTGTTATTGATTTTTGCTTTTTGTTTATGAAGAAAGTCTTGACATTATATTAAAATTTCAGTAAATAGTGGTTCGGGTTTAGTGTATAAAAAGAGAATGTGGTTTTGACTAGAAAGAGGAAAATGTTGATTTAGTCAAGACAAGAAAATAATCAAAAGAATGAAAACGCCGGTAATGATTATAGTAAGCATCTTTTTTTCGCCGTTTGAAATCTTTTAGTGCTTTGTTATATATAGATTTTCGAGGTTTCACGTCATCCTAATTTGTATTTATATGATTTTAGCTTTCTCACATGAATATCTCTGTGTTTATTTCTAAATCCAAATTAAAACGGTAGTTTTGATTTAGTTATTAAATTAAAAAAAAATAAAATCTTAAAATGAATTGTAAATTAGATATAACACAATTATTACTAATTCGTGATTCTAATTAGGGAGAGTTCTTTATTTTTAGCTATTAATTGTTTTGTAATTAGTTATCTGTTGTAATTTATTCGGTAATTATTCTGAGATGCATATAAATAAAAATAATTTTGATTACAGTGGAAACTGGTATTATTGGTAGATTGATATTTTTGATTAAAGATTAGATTCACACGTAAAAACCAAAAAAAGAAACCATTTGACTACTAGATATGAAAAAGAAATTTAAATTTGAATTAAGTTTTGTTTACTTTTTTATAATAAAAACATTTTTTTTCAACGTCTACTTGTTTGTAGGCAACTTTTTCAAAGTCCAATTGGAAGCCATAAAGAGAGATAGGTCTATATAGGGGTGTGACTAGCATTGCCGAATTCAAAATATTAAATATTATTCAATGATTATATCCAAAAAGTGATATCAACGGCACAAAACAGATCTTAGAACAATCAGACGGTGGTGATGGGCCTTAGTCTCGTAGATATATATAAAAATAATAATAAAAAAACTGGCTCATGTTGTGGATGAAGAAAGAATCCCATGTGACTTGTGGGGTGAGAGTTTGACGTAGCTTCCGGTGTCCGGTAAAAGACGAACTCTCGGGTCCCACAAATAAACCTTCACCTCTTCACTCAATGACTTTTGCATTAAAAGCTGTTAAAGGTCAACTCTACCTCACTGTCCCCAACTAATATTTTTCTCTCTCTCTTTCTCCCTCTTCCGATTTTACCGAGTCATCGATCTATAACGGGTCATCACAACCTTTTGACCTTATCGCACACTGAATTTACACGGTCTCCCAACCGGTTCATTCCGTTAAAGGGACCCACAATCGAAGAGAGTGGTCAACAGCCTGACAGAATTAGCCACGTGGGAAGACATAACTGGAGGATAGGTTTGACGGCAAAGCAAAGCGACAGGTCAGTCATTCGATGCTTTGTATTACAAGAGAGGGCATCAGTTTGACTCGAATCCCTTCTTTTTATTATCGTCTTTAATAACAACTATTTATTTTTCCCTTCTTTTTATATTCTTTTGCTTTATTTTTCATCATCATAAATCATTATCATTAGTTTTTTTTTTTTTTTTTTGTTTTTTTGGGTTCAATTTAAGCTTTCTGCCCTATAACTCTCTCAAGAGTTGAAAACCCTTTTGCTGTTATCGCTATTGCATGGTGTTCAAAGAGATGGCTGTGGAGCTGATGATGGGTTATGGTTGCGGCGGCGATAGTTTCCCAACATCGGCGAAGATGGAAGAGAATGCCGTAAGAGAAGCTGCATCGGCGGGTATGCAGAGCATTGGTGACTTTATTAGATTGTTGTCTCGTAGTCAAGCATCTGATCAACAACAACTACAACAAAGATACCAAGAAGCCTCCTCAACTTCAAATCTTGAACCAGAGAAAGAAATCAAAGTTGCTGCAGAAGTTGCTGTCAACAATTTCAAGAAAGTGATTTCTTTATTGGGTCGTCCAAGAACCGGTCATGCTAGATTCAGACGAGCTCCTGTAAATCCTCTCCCTGTTGTCTCTCTTAAACAAGAAAAAAATGTTCATGAAGCTGGTCCTTCTAATCAATCTACAAATACCAATCACCAATCGAACAACAACGAACAAGTCTCTGCTTTTAAGGTTTATTGTCCGACCCCTGTTCACCGTTTGCCTCCTCTGCCTCACAATCACTCTCACCAGGTTCACAAGACGACTCCTATGGCGGTTAACAAGAACGGTGGTTTTATAGAGAGAAACGATGCTCAAGCAACTATCAATTTTTCAGCTTCTCCACAGATTTCTGCTGCAACATCTTTTATATCATCGTTAACAGGGGATACAGATAGCATACAACCTTCTCTCTCATCTGGGTTTCAATTCACTACACCATCACATGTCTCCTCTGTTGGAAAACCACCTCTGTCTTCGAATTTGCTAAAGAGGAAGTGCAATTCCATGGACGATGCTGCTCTTAACAAGTGCGGTTCATCTTCAGGCCGATGCCATTGCTCCAAGAAAAGGTTAGTTTTAGTCCATCTTTAATCGTTTTAAATCCTTCATAATTTGATTGTCATGTTTGTTGATTTATTTATTGATTGATTAAACAGGAAATCAAGGGTTAAGAGAGTTATTAGAGTTCCTGCAATTAGCTCAAAGTTGGCTGATATTCCACCAGATGATTTTTCTTGGAGAAAATATGGTCAGAAACCTATCAAAGGCTCTCCTCATCCAAGGTTTGTGTTTTCACTCTGCAATCACATCTTCTGTTTGTTTACTTCTGTAAATCGGTGTATGACTCGTTTTCTGACTCATTAATTCCATTGATGTAAACTTTTGACTAAAAAAATTGCAGCTCCGTATACTGCCATTTGGCATTAATTGTTTCTGTCAAGAGAACTGTTGCGTTTGTCATGACTAATGACTCGTACCCATTTGTGGGGTTGTTACATTTTGACTTTTTCTTCGGTAATTATTGTTCTTTAGTTGAGTCGACTCGACTCGAATACCCAATTGATTGAACGAGTCAAAGTTAAAACTCAGTGCTTTTTTGTTTACGATTTCAGGGGATACTACAAATGCAGTAGCGTGAGAGGGTGTCCAGCACGCAAGCACGTAGAGCGTGCTCTTGACGATCCAATGATGTTGATTGTGACATACGAAGGTGATCACAATCACGCCTTCTCAATCCATGATTCACCTGCTGCTATGGTCCTCGAATCGTCTTGATCTTGTTTTTGTCAACGCGATCAACGGTCTATTAAAGAAGAGCTCTTCAAGGGTTTTTTAATCGGGCCCGTCCAAAACTGCGAAGGTCAAGCCATCGGTGGTACTCTTACCGTGTGATTCAGATTAGTCAACGTAGATGCAAAGGGGGCTTTGTCTACAAGAAGATTGATTACAAAGTGGGTGACCTAGCTGTTTTTAAAAAACAATATAGGATTCCTTGCTTTTTGTTTTCTCATTTTTCTTGTTCAAGACTTTTGTTCAAAAACGATAAAAAAAAAAAAAGAAAAAAAGAAAAGAAAAAAAAAAAAAAAAGAAATAGCAAAGTGTAGAAATTGTTGATTTTGATTTTGTGGGAGTTGAATCTTGCAAGTAGTGCTCTTCTTATTTTTTTATTTATGTACTTATTGGAAATTTGCTTATATATATATAAATTAAAAATATATAGTGGTGGATCTACTGTCTATAATATATATTCCGTTCTCCACTCATGTTTTCTTCGATTTTCTAAGGATTAATATTAAAAAACTCCCTTTACCTTTAAACTGTTATCGGATATATAGTTACAAATATTTTTATTTTTAGAAACCTCTCCTATAAATCAACATCGTTAGCATTTCATTTGTATTGATTGAGTTTGACTGTTAAAAAAGTCTAAAATATCCATATTTAAAATGTAATTGTATGAATTAACCATTATACTTTTATATTTTTACTAAATAAATTAATAAAATAATATAATTGAAGCTTAAATTAATATTGCCTTTATTCCGTTATTTTGTTACTTTTAGGGATAAAATTGTCCACAAAATAATCTTTCCTTTGCAAATTAACGTTATCACATTTTATATCTGTTTATTAATTTATTTAGTTAAAGTATGAGAGTATAATGATTAATTCATACAATTGAAGCTTAAATAGAGATATTTTTAAATTTTTTAACGGTCAAACTCAAACGGAATACTAATGGTGTTAATTCATAGACGGAGGTTTTCAAAATAAAAGTAT
Source organism: Acer negundo (assembly GCA_035582765.1). Taxonomy (NCBI): domain Eukaryota; kingdom Viridiplantae; phylum Streptophyta; class Magnoliopsida; order Sapindales; family Sapindaceae; genus Acer; species Acer negundo. The sequence goes on along the minus strand of CM069231.1, from coordinate 6,757,257 downwards.
TTATAATTATACAACTAATAATAGTTCAAAGGTGAGGGGATATTTATAAAATTAACCCATTTTTTAACGTGGGGGTTCAGTCAATGGGCACAAAGGAATGTTTATTTAGAAGATATTGACCCTTTTGATGCCGAATTTTTTTAACCGCTACTAAAGTGGGAAGTTAGAGAGAAATTTTGGTGCTTGTGTTGTTAAGTTGCAATTAGTTTATTTCCTGCTTGTTTTTTTTTTTTAATTATTATTTTATAATTATTGTGAATCGGTGAGAGATTGGAATTGCTATGATGGATTCATGGTCAGATTTTGGAGTGAATTAGAATATTTGTGATATGGGTTTGGTTTGGATGACTTTCTTTAAACAAATATGCGAGTGTGAGACCCACCCAAAATGGGAATTTATATTGCAAACAAAGTCAATGCGGCCGGTTGATGTGATGATAATTTGTCCCCCACTTTTTTTTTTTATTTATTTTTAATTTCAACCTTTCCACTTTAGTCTGTGTTGCTGGATGTATGCAGAAATTAATTATAATTCAAAGATGCTGCTTTCTCAAGTTTTGAAATTGGATAACTAACAGTAGTGTGTTAAAAATTTCTCAACTTTGAAAGGTTATTGCCAACTAATTCTAGGAGAAAATGGGATCTCTAATTGTGACTTTTGGATTAATGTGGTTGTTTGCATTTTTCACATCTGAATCAAGTAAGAATTTTTTTCTAAGTTAATGAAACGCAAATTTGAAGAGGTCAAGGTGTTGAAAGGCACTAAAATGGACTTGGGGTTGGGGATCTTTTTTTTTTTGCAATTTGTAAAAGCTATACTTGTATTGCATGTTTTGGCTTATTTGATAACTTTAATTGTGACCTTACTTGATATGGGCTTTGGATTGTTTAATGGTACTCTTTTGGGTCTTCCAGTATCTTTCAAGCAAATCCAGCTGAAGCCCAAGCTAGAGCCGGCTTGTTTTAAAGTGACAAATATGCATCCACCCCTTTAAAATCGTAGGTGCAATCTAAATTCGTAATTTAGGACAATCCTTTTATAAAATTATTAAAAATGACATAAAAATAGAAAATACATACCTAAACTTTTAGGTCATGTTTGGCATACCATACAATACTGAATTGAAAAGTATTGCATAGGATTGTACTGGATAGTATTTGACTATATAGGGTTAAATTTTTAGACTCTCCATTGTTTGATATTGGATAGTACTGGATGGTAGTTGTATGGCTAATATAATTTTTTTATTTAAAATTATATTTAATTATAAAAAATTGAATTTAAAAATGAATTGATAAATTCTATATTTTTTAATTTTTTAATTTTTTTTTTAAATTACTTAGAGGCTAATAGCCTCCATTTTGGAGACATCTTGGCCTCATCTCTTGAAGGGTTGTCGGCCTCCGTTCATGGAGGAGACCAGCTGGCCACCTCATTGTCGAGGTCACTAGCCAGTCCCCTCCATGAACGAAGGCCACCGGCCTCCCATCGCGATCTCTACAATGGAGATCTGCAAAGGGATCTCCATCGTCGATGCAGATCTCGCAGTAGGATAAACTCATCTCCTACCGTTTGGAGATCCAGCCAGCAGAGAGAGATCTCCATACAGTGGGGAGGTATCTCCATCAGCAATCTAGATCCTCCATCGCGAAGATCGCAACGGGAGGTTGTCAGCCTCTATTTGTGGAGGAGAACGGGCATCGACCTCGTCGTTGGAGAGATGAGGCTAGGCAGCCTCAATGATGGAAGCTGTTGGCCTAAAGTAATTTATTTTTTATTTTTTAAATAAAAAGTTCAAATTTTTTTTAAATTTTGTTATAAGTAAAGTACGGTTGAGAAACAACTCTTCCTACGGTATAACTTAATACGGTTATGATAATGTTAAATCAGTACATTGTTCAATTCAGTACGACAATAAAATGTTACCGGACCCCGTACAATACTAAATTATATACGGTGTGGTAGTCCTGTCCAATACGGCGTACCAAACAAGCCATTAATTCGCAATAAGCTATTACTGTATACTACCTTACATTCTCCAACTTTAAAAATTCTCAAACAAACAAATTCAATATATGTGCTGTATATTATGTTTGTGTTTGTCTCATTGTCTGTATCAATTACTAGCTTGATATGATATTGGCAAAGCTCGAAATTTTAAAAATATTTTCTTTTTCGTGAAACAACTAAAATGTGAATTTGTTTTCTTTGTTTTTGTTTTTGTTTTTTTTTGTTTTTTTCATTTAAGTCACGTAAACAGCCTCGTTTTTAAGTGTTTGAAGAAGGCTACTAGTTCACCCAGTTATTAATTTGGACTTTTGTTTTTCTTTATTAATTTTATTTTTTTGCTTCCTTAAAAAAAAAAAAAAAAAATTGGTTTATTTAATTAACTGTTCAAAACAGCAAAATAGTTGAAATGGCCACTCAACAGAAGTTCCAAATGTAGCAAATATAAAAATTTAAATGGATCAATATTTTTTTACTTAGAGCCTAAAATATATATTAAAATAAAATAAAAAACAAAAGAAAAGAAAAGAAAAACAAAAACAAAGTGATGCACAGGTCATAAAACAATAATCTAAAAGGGTACAAAGATTATTTTTATTTTTTACTTCAAATATTTGTATTAATTATTAGTTTGATTTATTTATTTATTTTAATTATTATATAAATTCTGACTCGAACCTACATCCTTTTGGTATAGATGTGAGATATTTACCATCGAACCAACCTTATCTCGTGAATTATTATTAGTTTGCTTTCTTTAAATGGATCAATATGTGCAACTGAGTAGAGCTCACAGGCCACATGAAACACACGAGTTACAGAAAATGAAGAAGGCCCATATGTTTGTATATAAGCATGAATTTTCATGACCAGACAAATAGTGGGCCACTGACCCAAAAATCGAACAAAAAGAAACAAAAATGTAAAGAAAAAAGCGCAAACAGCATGGGACACGCCAGCTTGTTAAAATATAAAATTATTTGGAGATCTTACCTAACCTTATTTTCCAGTCTCCTCTTTATAATCATATTACGTATCCTATGAATGATAATGAAATGATTCCAACTCACAATTTTATTGGACAAACTCATTTCGTTCTGCACGCTGATACATTAACAACGCATTCACTTGTTTTTAAAATTATTAATAGTAATTTTGCACCTTAGCATTCTTCATTGTAATATCGAAAAAAACATAAAGAAAGAATTACACTAAAGAGAAGATTTCTCATTTCTATCCATTAAATTGACTGAAAGTGACCATACCATATGCTAGCTGGAACCATTGTTGACTTGTACTGGCAGTCCCAATGAAATAAAATTTGGATTCTATTGGCTTTTGATATATCATTGAGAAAACAATTATGGTTTTATCCTATTTACCCGATTAAATGCAACATATTGACAAAGTGAAAAAGGTGGTAAAGTCTAATCCACTATAAGAATTTGCTTCAAACGAACGATTTTGTTAATGATAATCATAAGTCACAATAAGTCTTTGGATCCTTGACTAAATAGAAAGAACAAAAAACCAAAAATGACTCTACTAGGACTCGGACTTTTAAACCGGAAATATGCTAACCTCGAAATTTATCAAAGAATGATAGATTTTAGTTATTGACAAATCCTAAAAGAGTTTTCTAAACGAACGCAACAAAACAAATATGACTGACTACAAAAAGTATTTATAAAGATCTGAAAATACTACATAAAAAGGAAAATAGTGAAAAATAAAGGCCGAAACAATCAAATTTTGAAAAACTAAAGTGAATCATGGGGGTAATTAGCACAAATAAAGGTAGGGCTCGTCAAGACGATTCCAATAATAAATTATAGACTCAAAACGGACATCATTTACCCCTTCGTAAAAACTTCCATACATGTCCTACGTCACATATCACTGCATTTTTCATCAAACAGAAAAAGTTTATTTGAAGTGTTGGAAAAGAACAACAGAAACACACATCATTTGGTTTTTAATAGGGTAGGCCTACAAATTTCTTTCTTGCTCTCATTATGATTGATAATTTCTTTTAAAATATGTATTCAAATTTTTTATTATTTTTTTTTGTTGAAAGAATGTATGCATTTTTATTGATTATACATATACTACCACTTAATTATGTTGAGAGATGATTATACTAGCTATCACTTGAAACTTTCTTTGATTTATGGTATTGATATGTTTATATTTATGATTAATAACCTAATTTATTTAGGTCGGTACAATTATAGATACGTGTAGAAACTAGAAAGTGGAGCTAAAAGAATAAAGCCTTTGAAACAGAAACAAATCCAGATGATTGTGAATACAGCACACACTAGCTAGTGTTTAAAATACAGTTCTTCCTTTCTTGTTCCATCTAAAATAAGCTCCTTCTCACACTTTTTCTTGCAGGTCACCACCCCACTAGCTAACTTCAAGAAATTACAACAGGCACGACAATGAGAATCAATATCTCCACCATGATCCATATTGAAGCTTCACTTCTATACTACATCCTCCTAGTTTGTTTTATTGTTAACACAGTAGCACAAACAACAAACAGAGAGACACTAGAAATTGTCATTGGTGTCAAAGGCAGTGGCTGTGGCAACCAATGTCAAAAGCCAATAACTTCTCTTGCTTTACCACCTCTTCCTTCAAAACAAGAGATTCTACAATTTGTAGACAACAGGCTCGCTGTTGTGTACCCTGTAATCCAAAAATTCAAGTCCAGTATCACATCTGATCCGCTTAACATCACAAAAACATGGGTGGGTTCTGATATATGCAGTTACAAAGGATTCTTTTGTAGCAATCCTCCGGACAACAAGTCCGCTATTGGTGTTGCTTCAATTGACTTCAATGGATTCCAACTTGGTGCTCCTACTCTTGATGGCTTTCTTGATCAGCTTCCTGATATAGCTCTCTTCCATGCAAATTCAAACAACTTTGCTGGTGTTATCTCCCCAAAAATTGCTAAGCTTCCTTATCTCTACGAGCTTGATATTAGCAACAACAAATTTTCAGGTCCTTTTCCTTCAGCTGTTCTTGGTATGGAAGGCTTGATATTCTTGGACATACGGTTCAATTTCTTCGCTGGTTCAGTCCCACCTCAAATATTTGTTCAAAATCTCGACGCTCTCTTTATCAACAACAACAATTTCATGCAGATGTTGCCTGACAACATTGGCAGTACTCATATTCTTTTGCTCGCTTTGGCTAATAACAATTTCAGTGGTCCAATCCCAAGAAGCATTTTCAAAGCTTTGTCATTGTTAACAGAGGTTCTGTTCTTAAACAACCAGTTAACAGGCTGTTTACCTTATGAAATCGGGTACCTAGGAGAGGCCAGAGTGTTTGATGTTGGCAACAATCAATTAACAGGGCCGTTACCGTTCTCATTGTCTTGTTTAGAGAAGGTGGAGCAGCTTAATTTTGCTAATAATCTTTTGACTGGTATGGTGCCAGAGATGGTATGTAAACTAGGAAATTTGGTGAATTTTTCGCTGTCTGGTAATTATTTTACCCTTGTAGGACCTCTGTGTAGTTTCTTGATTCATAAAGGAGTGCTTGATGTTAGGAACAATTGCATTCCTGGTCTTCCATTCCAACGATCAGTGATGGAATGTGCAAGGTTTTTCGCTCGCCCGATACGTTGTCCCCACATGTGGTCTTATTTTTATATTCCTTGTATGCCTTACATTCCTGAAATGGCTCCTTCACCATGATCTAATTTTACTACTTTAGTATTCTGTTATTGTAAAAGTAATAAATAATGTGTTCTTGTGATCATATCAAATACTGTGCATCACATGGTTATATATAATGATTCTACCAAGCTATCATTCAAATGCAAGACTAGCATTGTATTTTGGTCTCCCATTCAAAATCTTTGACTTCTTGTTGTATCCACAAACTATCTCATCATATCCACAGTACAATACTCCAAATAAGTTATCCCAATTCAATCTTTGAATTGAAGGAAAAGAATGGGCATATTCTCACAAAACAATGGGAAATGAAAATCCTAAAGTTTGAATTATGAAAATGGTGCACCATTCTTCTGCTTTGAATCTAGAACCAGCTGATAGCTGACTAGCTGAGTGCTGGTGAGTGGTCACTTTTTTATGACACTAAACAAATCTCATGATTCTCACCCCATATACTAAGTTGTTGGTGAATGGTGATAGTAGCAGAAGGGCATTCACATAATTATAACTCAACTAACCCACTTCATTTCATCTCTGACTGCAACCAAGTGGTCCACTCCACCTCAAAAAGTTGCCATGACAAGAAAAGTATCAAGACAAAAAGAAGAAGAGAATTTTATATGGCTCAGCCTTCTCATTGGTCAGTGTTCTTGGTTTTATTGAGTTTTAAATGCTAATGGAGAGATGCAAGTGTATTATGTCATTGGAGCTGCAAGTGTATTATGTCAGTAGGTTTTGTTTTGTTTTTGTTTTTAGTTAGTATTATTATTAATTCACTTCATCAATTATGAAAAAGTTATTGGCAGTATTTTTCCAGTTTCTTCACACTTGCCGACTTATAAACCACGTTTCGTTTGAGAAATTAAATTTATTTATTGTGTATTAATTTTTTTTTTTTTCCCTTCTAATTATGCTTTGGTATATATTTTCTGATATCCAAGAACATAGTGGAGAATTGACTCGATGTACAGGTGTACATCTTATATAGTGGCGGATGATTAGGACTCCAAGAGGACAAACTTATGATAAATGTGATGGAGAGCAATTGAATCTCCAATTAAGGATGAGGTAATGATTAGGACACACCTATATTATCTTATCTTGACGGGTCTAACAGTAGACCTAACACAGTTTCGGTTTCAATTCCAAAGTTTGATGGTTACGGTTCCGGTTCTGACCAAACCGGTGGTTCTGAATCTTCTTCCTTTTTTATTATTTTTTATTTTTTATAATTATAAAACGCAGTTAAGAGACCAAGAGTTAGTCCAAAACCCCCCCTCCCCAACGCCCAACCCAGATCAGTCCAACACTCCGATTGTCGAAGAAGAAGAAGAAGAAAAAAAAAAATCAAAATCAGATGGTGGTGGATTGAAGGGATTTGGGGTGGATCGAAGAAGAAGAGGAAGAGATCGAAGTAGAAGAAGAAGAATCTGACGGCTGAGTAAGAAGAAGAATGATTTAGGTTTAGTATTTATATTTAACAACAAAAAAAAAAAACACTAGAACCGTCGGTTCGAACTGGAACCGGAACCGGAACCGACGGTTTGAACTGGAATCGAAACCGAAACCGAAACCGAAACCGAAACCGGCGGTTCCAGGTTCCAATTCGATTCGAATCGAATCAGCCTGTTCCAGTCCGGTTCAAACCAGCCGGTTCCATGAATCTTGGAACCGGAACCGAAATCGAAAAAACGGTTCCGACGGTTCGAACCGAAACCTTGCCAAGTTTACCTGACAGTCCATTATCTTATCTTGGCGGGTCCCGATAATTTTAATTTAATACTTGTAATACTTAAAAAAATAATAATTAAAAATTAAAATAAAAAAATAAAAAATAAAAAAATAAAAAAAAAGGTATTACACTATTATATAAATTCAGGTTGTTTTAGGGGGGGAACTCGAACCCATAACCTTAAATTGCAGGTATGAAAGGTTTTACCACCAAACCAACCTTATCTAACTGTTCCTTATCTGATTTTACATCGCCTGATTATCATAAAATTGACCAACGTGCACGTCAACTCTTGATCTAGTGGTTGCGCACTTCTACGACCACTCGAGTTGATGATAGAGAAAACTCTGAGCAGTGGTGGACTAAGCAAGCAGGGCTTGGGCCCAATTCTAAACCAATCTCTCCTCATATGAACATGGACTGTGTTGTACGTATTGTGGATTTTCCATTAAACCAAGGCCCAAAGACTCTTTTAGGAGCCTATTATATTGAGGTACGTTAACATAACTCCTCCTCATCTGGGCCTAACTGTAAGCTTGTTGTGATCAATGTCCCAAACCCCCCTAATGACGTTACTAAAAATACATAATCAAATGGGTTGGATTGCTGTTGTAACTTATACAGTTGTACCTAATCAATTCCGTTTTACTTGAAAGCGCATAATATTGTGTCTGAATTCTGATCTACTTATTGCATGTCATGAATTAGGTTGTTGAACTTCTTAATTATTAACACCAAAATAGCCATTGATGCTTTCTGGTAGAGCATGCATGATCTGAGTATTATTTAACTCTGATATTATATATTGGGGAACCAACCAGTACTGGTTTCATCATTCATGAACTTGATGATTTTTGCAGATGGTAGGAGAGCTATTTACTTGCACTTGATGACAAGGAGGTACTAATTTTACTAATTTTAAATACCTTGTATACGATTCGTACAATTATCTGATTATTTTCTTATTCAAATGGAACAAGTTCTAAAAATGATATAATCACACTTGTATTTTAACTGTACGTATATATATAACAGTATAACTACTCTCATTGAATTTAAAATATTACAATACTATGTAGATCCCTTTTGTAATTAAAATTATTTGTGTACCAGCTGCTTCATGTTCTTCAGTTCTTCTCTGTCGGCTGTCGCTTGTATGGATCGAAATTTATGTAAAAGATGGTTTAGTTATATTTGGTTACAAATACACGATGACAAACTACAAAGAGAAATCAAGATATATAATTGGAATATCCTCCTTTGATTAAGCTGTTGATTGGAAAACAAGTTGACGTATTATCTTGAAATTTCAATTAATTAATTATAATTATAAATACCCGTCAACTTCAATAATAATAATAATAATAATAAACTAATAAAGGCAAGAAATATAATTTCATCCTTCAACAAAAGATTAAAAGATGGGTCCAAGAAATCTAGTTTTTTGATATATTTACAAGAGAAGTAATGCCAATTTAGTAATTACAAACTGTTAAATCACGTGACACCGTCCATAGTTCAAAAACTTTACCCAACACAGAGTGACAAGTGTGACACACAAGAAAATTTTGTTTAGAAAAGGCAAAAAAAAATTGAAAAGCAGCAGAGAGAGAGAGAGAGAGGGACCTTGCTTGCGTGCTTTGGCAGAATACCAGCTGCCATTTATAATGACTAGACTCAACGTACATGATTTTTATTTTTTACATTACATTTTCAGATGAAATTTTTAATATATAAATATTTTTGTCCATTCTCTTCTCCTTCACGTGATTCTCTGAGCTTATACAGTTCCCGACATCATCTGCTGATTCTGCTCTTCACTTCTATACATGCTCTGTCATCTACTCAAACCCCAACTATCTCACATTACCATCACCATTTTAATATTTTCTATCTCTCAATTCTTTTGCCCTACCGGGGAACAGTGCCGTAGTGGACCCCGACCCGACCCTATTCAACCAGTTTTGTTGTTTTCTTTCAAGGGAAAATAAACACCAGAAGAAAAACAGAGCTCACTCACTCACTCACTCTGGTGTTTCTGTTTTCAAACCATGTTGATTAGGAGAAAATTACTGGTTCAAAATTTTTTGTTTTTCCTATTGAATATATTTCTACTGATATCATCATCACTTGTTTTTGCTGCTCATCATTCTCCAAATGCAGTCAACTTTTCACTACCTTCTGATGCTAAAGCTCTCATTGCATTCAAATCCAAAGCCGATTTAAGAAACCACCTTTTGTTTTCACCAAAAACAAGCTTGTATTTCTGTCAATGGCAAGGTGTGATATGTTATGAACAGAGAGTGGTGCGTTTGGTTCTTGAAAACTTGGATCTTGGTGGCATTTTCACTCCTAACTCGTTGATTGATCTTGACCAGCTTCGAGTGCTGAGTCTACAAAACAACTCGCTCACCGGTCCGGTTCCTGATCTTTCCCGGCTAGTGAATCTCAAAACCCTGTTTCTTGATCATAACTTCTTCACTGGTAATTTCCCTCTCTCAATCTTGTCTCTTCATAGGTTAAAAACCATTGATTTATCTTACAATAATCTCACTGGACCTATCCCAAAATGGTTAGCTTCTATAGACCGGTTATACTCTCTTCGTCTTGACGTGAACCGGTTTAACGGCTCGATTCCTCCACTTAACCAGTCGTCTCTTAGAATATTTAACGTTTCCGTTAACAATCTGACTGGTGCAATACCAGTAACACCCATTTTGTCGCGTTTTGGTATCTCTTCGTTCTTGTTTAATAACCCTGATTTATGTGGCGAGATCATACACAAGGAGTGCCACCCAAGTCCGCCGTTTTTCGGCACAGGTCCGACGAAGGCGGCGCCGCCCCCGGTGATTGATCTTGGTCAAAGTGCGGAAGTGCATGGTGTTGAGTTGACTCAACCGGGTCCGAAGAAGCACAATAGAATCCCTGTGATAATCGGTTTCTCATCCGGGATCGTAGTTTTAATAGGTTCAATCGTGTGTTTTGCAATGGCTGTGAAAAACAAGAAACAGAAAAGCAATAAAGGATCGACGGCTGTGATCACATCTAATGATGCGGCGGCGGCTGCGCAAGCAGCGGCTATAATTCAATTGGAGCAAGAGAATGAGTTGGAAGAGAAGGTGAAGAGAATGCAAGGGATGCAAGTGGCAAAGAGTGGGAATTTAATATTCTGTGCAGGTGAGGCACACTTGTATACGCTGGATCAGCTGATGAGAGCCTCCGCTGAGTCACTTGGAAAAGGAGCACTGGGGTCCACGTACAAGGCAGTGCTTGATCACCGTCTGATTGTTTGTGTGAAGAGGCTTGATGCTGCTAAATTAGCCGGAACCAGTAAGGAAATGTACGAGCGGCACATGGAATCAGTGGGTGGACTCAGGCATCCAAATCTAGTGCCACTCAGGGCTTACTTCCAGGCCAAGGAAGAGCGGCTGCTCGTCTATGATTATCAACCCAATGGCAGTCTCTTCTCGCTAATTCACGGTAAGGTTTATTTATTTTATTTTATTTTTCTCAGTTGCTTGCTAGATCTGGTTAACTGCTCAGTGAGTCAACTCACGATGAGGAGAGATTAGACTCGGTATTCAGAGAAAAAGCCAATTAGATTTGACACGCAAACCGAGAAAATCTAAGAAATATATAGTTTACGAGTTTTATAATGACTCAAATCAACCGTTTTTAAAAAAACGTTTTTATTGATATATATATATATATATATATATATATATATATACCTTTAATCACTTTTGTAAGGGGATATCCTTAGGTCATATAAGGAAGAAAAGAATAATTAAGTAGCTGTACACGTTGTCACGTGGCAATGGTGCTATTGCTAGTAGCCTACTACTATTTTTGGTGGTATCTACAGCACCGAGAATCTTGCTGCTGAGCTGACCGACTTTGGAAATTGGTCTGCTTTTTCCTTCAATTATTTAATCAATCGAGTAAAAAGCATTTTATTTATTACAATTTACGTTGGGTACTGTTGCTTTATATAGAGCGCGTGTAAAGTCACTCTTCAATGTTTGACTAACATTTCCTACAAAGTGAGAAATGTCCTGCCACGTGTCCTGTACTGACTGCTTGATAGTTCAATCACTGTTGATGGATGGAACGGTCACTAACAGTATCTCTAATACCAGTATGATTTGCATTTTGGGGTCTAATTAAGGTTGATAGATATTCCAAAAAAAAAAAAAAAGAGAGAGTGGTTTTCAATGTTTCACTTGTAAGATATATGTTTTGAATGACGTGTCAATTTATTATCGGTCTTTTTAAATGTATTTTAAAATTGTTGAATAAAATTAGATAAAAGACTAGTGGTTGCTGACTGGGTCAACAAGATAGCCCTTCAACAAACCGTCTGAAATCAGAGAGTCACGTTGACAGTCTCTAAAAAAAAGTTTCTTTCACAGTTTGAACTTGTATTAGAGAAGTTGCATTGGAGATAGATTTTTTAACAAAATGAATGTTCATTTTACATGACAACTAATTTTTTCACAACCCATATTAGTATCGGAGATGCTTTAAGAATCCAACTGGACCCCACCTGTTGTCTCCAAACTGTGTAAATATTACGCGCGCAGATGCCCTGTCAAGCATCAACTCACTTATTTTTTTGAAGAGAATGGGTCCCATATATAATCTTTGTTATTGATTGTTAATATCTAACGAGTAGGGTACAAAATTGCATGGTGCATGTCTGAGCAGGTTCTAGATCAACAAGAGCAAAGCCACTTCATTGGACTTCATGCTTGAAAATAGCAGAAGACGTAGCTCAAGGCCTCTCTTATATCCACCAAGCGTGGAGGCTTGTCCATGGCAATCTCAAGTCCTCTAATGTCCTCCTCGGACCTGATTTTGAGGCCTGTCTTGCCGATTACTGCCTCGCTGCTCTCTCCAATTCACCGCCAATTGTAGATGATCATGACCCGACCAATAATCTAGCATATAAAGCCCCGGAAACTCGCGATGGAAGTCAGCAATCGACTTCAAAATCTGACGTCTACTCATTCGGAGTGTTGTTGCTAGAACTGTTAACAGGGAAGCCTGCGTCGCAGCATGACTTGACTTTGGAGCCCGATGAGATGTTGCAATGGGTTAAATCCACCAGAGAAGACGATGCTGCTGAAGATGATAGATTAGCTATGCTTCTTGAAGTGGCCATGGCTTGTATTTTGACTTCACCTGAACAAAGGCCCACTATGTGGCAAGTGTTGAAGATGTTACAGGAGATTAAAGAGGCTGTATTAATGGAGGATGGTGAATTGGACCCACATTCTGGGATGTCCTAGTTAATTTATTCTATTACTACCCCATGGTTAATGCATAGAGAAAAGTTGGTACATATTTCTATAAAGTAGATGGAAACTAATGCAATTTCAATTACTTTTTTTATTCTTTCCACATTATTATATTGCTTTGGTTCTTTCATCGTCAAGTCTCTACATATTGTTTATTTGTTTTGTTGGGTGAATAGCATGAAATAACCATAATATATAAGAGAAGATGTTACTTGCGGTCCTGATCATGGCAATAGGTAATTAAACCTTAAGCATCTGTAATGTTTTTTCCTGTTTTTTTCGAATCAGCTCTATAACGAAGCAAAACCCATGAACTCCCTAATAAGAGAAGCACTTTTTCTACATAAACCACTCCAAATTTAGTCATGTCAGTTGAACGAAAAGCACAATGTTATTAATTCTTTGTTTCTACAAAGAATTTAACATGATTTTAAAAAGGGTATAGAGGAAGGAGTAAAAAATGTGACGGTCTTTTTTACTCTTTAACCAATACGTTTACAGACAACTCTATTGCTATCAAAAAAATATCTTCCCACTCATAATAAAAAAATTAAAATTATTAATTTTAGTCCTACATCCTTTAAAACACCAAAACCATCATTTAAGTATTTTTTTTTTTTATTTTAAATATATATTTTTTCTATTTACACCCATTTTTCTTATTTTTCTCATTACACCTATGGTTTCGGATTTTATAAGAAAAAGTTTCAGATCGTGTTAGATATTCTTAATTATTGTTATTTTAATTCAACATTATTTTAAACATTTAGTTTAACATTAAAAAAATTATATGATTAGACGATGAAAAAAAAAAAAAAAAAACGTTTTTTAATGGAACTGGAAATGCCTTATAATTTATTAGTTGCAGAAGCAAGTTTGTTGCAACAAAACCTTCTATTTGGTCGATATCAAACTAATTCGGGTTTCAATTATATCAATTGGGAACTTCTTCAATTTGGTCGATTTAGGACTAATTTGAGTTTCAATCACAGTACAGATTGTGTTTGGTATTGCGTGGAATGGGTATAAGTTGAGGGACTGTGTTTTTTGGACTCCACTGTCTCTTTTTGAAATTTTAGAAATATGCTAAACGCAGCGTTTTGTGCAGCTACATACTACAGTTGTATTTTATAAATTTGTTTTTACGGTATCCACTTCAAACCAAAGCGACCCAATTGAGGCCCAAAGATTTTTTTTTTTCTTTCTTTCGAGTAGATTAGATCCAAATTAAATCAAATGTTATAAATTATATTATCGTCTTGGCCAAAATAAAATAAAGGGAAATTATACAAACATCCCTAAGGTTTAGCATAATTACATTCATATGATAGTTTTAGAGTAATTACAGAAAACCTACTTGTTGTTTGAAATTTTTTACATAAACACCCCTACGTGACGTTGCCCTTGCTTTGTTTGGTGTATTAACTACTTGTTAGGACGGTCTTACAAGTTTTGTACCGTCTATTTTGGTGGTCAAAGGACAAGAATAACCAAACAAAACCACCCCCCACGGTAACAAATTACGTGAAATAAAACAAAAATTTTATTGGATTATTTTGAACGATTTCCTCAATTTATGAACCCACCGCTGTGCCATTTAGAAGTTGAAAGTTGAAATAGAAGTAGATGGGAGTGCAGTTTTTTTTTTTAAAAAAAGGCGGGCCTCAGAAATATGAACCAAAAGCATGAACCCATGAACCACAAAAGCTAAACGAGGCCCAATGAGTCCAAACCCGAAATCAAAAAGTGTACTTGAAAAGATGCACAAAGCGAAAAAAAGGAGTGCTGCCAGAGCAGAGCTTGCTAGAATCGTCTAGCTCTAGCAATAACGAAAAAGCAAAAGAGAAATTAATAATAAAAAAAATTATTTATTTTTGAAAAAAAGGAAGCCATATCTGAGGGTTGGGTTGAGTTGAGCAGAATGATATAAAATTGCAGTTGGGAGAAAACATAAATCGAGATTAACATGACAAATGACATGGACCGTACGGACACCGAGATGATGGAAACCGAGACGGCGACGGCGACGGCGACGCCGCAGCGGGACCAAGGAGATTCCGTTAGAGAGCTTCTTACATTGGCTCGCCAGCTCATTAATCAAGGCAAGCCTTCTCAGGCTCTGCAAGCTGTAAGTTTTTATTTTTATTTTATTTTTTATGATCCTATCATCCTATTTATATATCTATATATATATATATATATATATATTTTTGATTGTTTGTTTAAAATTAATTACTATGTTGAGTTAGTGATTCTGATTTGCATCAATTTGATTTTTATTTGTGTGATAAATGATTGCACAATTGAGTTAAATCCTTTAAATTGATCAGACCTAGTTCAGGTGTATTGGATTTCTATACGGACTTGGCAAACAATGTCAATTTTGATGGTGGAGTTAGTTTCTTTGATAAAATTCCCTTCTATTGGATAGAAATCACAGTAATTATTTTTTGTTAGCATCATTCTTCTGTGTTTATGCTTTCAAAGGATCGATATATTTTTTCATAGTATTGTATGGATATCATGTATACCTTGAAAATGTACCCCGTATTTATCTTGTTTTTGTATATCTTGATGATATATATTTGAAGTTACAATGGTAGTGAACTCTTCTCAAAGAGGAGTTTTGGCAATTATCTCCCTGCGGAATCCCGATATTTGTTGCTTATCTAATGTTTGAAACAGGTGGTGATGGCAATGAGAAGCAAAGGTGGGGAGGAAGCTGTATTTCAATCTCTGCACCGTGCTCGTGAACTGTACATTAGTAGACTTCAAGAAAACACCGGTGTTGATCAGCTGGCTGCTTTATTTGCTGAGTGTGCGATTGCTGAAGCTCAGCCTTTGAATGTCGAGCCAGCATCATGTAACATTGGCAACCCATCAACTGCAGCAGATGCTGATGGAACTTCTATACTAGCGGAAAGTGGGAGGACACAGATTGTATTGGACGCTTTCTCGGATGGGAGCAGCTTTATCTGCTTACAGTGTGGGGGTCTTGTTAGTAACCATCGCAAAGATGAGCACTATGCGTACTGGTGTTGCAATCTCTGATGCGCAGGTAAGAGTAATGGATATTTGCTCTTACTTGACAGGGTGCACCTCCAAGTACAATTATATCATGCTGTTGTCCTACTTGTATTGCGATTGACTGCATATTTGCTTTTTATCTGAGCATACACTATGGTCAGATATGCTGGTCACTGGCCGGAAAGCTGCTAATTTCCCGGTCTAGCAACTAGAGGTCATGTATCTATATGAAGAGGAGTGGATAGTACCATTTAAGAGTTATCTTCCAATCTTGTACTCTTTCAGTGATAGACTGTGAGTAATTTCTGATCAAGCGAATGGTGATGTACCATACTAGTGTATAGATATAATTGTACCAAATGATTTTGGGAGTAATGCTTTGATTTCTGGTTGTGCTTCTTTTCCTTGTTTGCCTTATTGCATTCACAAGTTTTTCAGTTTTCTAGTGGATGATGGTCAACTCAAGAGTATGAGTTCCTAAATTGATTATGTTCTGCACTTGTCAGTTTAGTTGGAGATCTTTTATAGTTTTGTAGGACATCTTAAGATCAAATGGCTCTGACAATTGGGTTCTGGGGTATGTTGGTTGTATTTGTCATTAATTTATTTTGAAAGAAGAAAGAAATTTTGATTGTCTTACTTGTATCAAGTATTCGAGTCACTGCAATATTGCTGTAGACAAAAGCAATGAAATCTAGCTCACTTGTTAAAACATGAAACTGAAAAGAGTGGACGCTAGAACAAACCAACAACCGGGAAGATCAACTCTGATAAAATAGTTGACTTGTGGCAGGTGATATATATGTAGAATTACTATTTTCCGTTTCAGGATTTTTGAATGCATGGCAATTTTTGAAAACTTGAAATGGTTTTCAGTTGATTAATCAGAGGTGTGGAGGAAAATGTTTAGATTAGCGCATCTGGTAGAGTCTAGAGAACTCAGTTCTTATCAGAATGATTAATGAAGTTCAATGTCGTGTACTCGTGTAGACTAGATTTTTTTTTTTTTTTTTTTTTTTTTCAATACTCAAAAATCTCTTTCTTTTTCTTTGTACCGAAATTTAAAATAGAGAAATATAAAAATATTATCGATGTCACAACTTGGTAGGAAAGAAAAAATAAAGAAAAATTTGTGGATACACCTCCACTTACATCTCAATCAAGGTCAATAATATGACAATTAGACTCGTATTATATATGAAAAGTTGATTAAATCATTATTAACACGTCACATCATTGGTTATGATATACGTGGAATATCAATTATTAATTGAGATACAAGTAAATACAAAAGATGAGATATCTAACTTTATTGATCCAGAGCTCGCTTAACAGTAAATACCCAACTATCCTAAAAGGATCTTGCACTATTTGAGCTTATCAATGAGTAAAAAAATATATATATATATATAAAAAAAAAAAAAAAAAAAAAACCAGCGTATGTATTAACCATCGCAATTCACGTAAATGGAAAATTATGAAAGTTGATGGTGTGTGAGTTGTAACTACGAGAGTGATGAGTTAGTTTCATTTGAATAATTGAATAAAATTTTGCCCGAATAATTTAGGGAGGCTAGCTTTTGCATCAGTATCTCAAGATGCTTAATCAATGGGAAGCACAAATTTCCAAGCGGATGATCTTTCCTCGTGAGCTTCCTCACGAGATGATGGACACTATCATACAAATAACATGTAATACTGTATTTTGATTATGATTTTTCCCGGGTTGTATTAGAACACCTACCCATCTAAACAGAAAAAAGAAAATTAGATATAAGAAGGGAGATTAAAAAAAAAATTCAATAAAAGAATTTTCTTTTTCTGTTATGTAATAGTAGTTGCCAACTACAGATTTCAATCCGTTTAACAAAATCAATATTGTGCTTACACACAATAACACCAAAACATATTAGACAGGAAAACTAAAAACAGAAACAAAAATGCAAATATAACACTGGACCTTTGATACTAATTTCTTTGACTTGGTGGGGGGTAACTTGTTCCTTTCGATCTGTTGTTATTGACAAAATGTACCAAATATTAGAAACAGCAAGCGAGAATACTCTTTCACCAATGCAACACACTCGTGTCATCGCAGTCTCTGGCATCTCCTTGTCCATCGGCAGCAACAACACTACTACTATACAGGATGCTCCGAATGTTTAATAATCACAGCAAAAATTTCCACGATTACAGACTTAAGTTTTCCAGAATCAACTTATCCAAAACAGCTATAAGCAGAGCTCCTTGAAAACAATTCACACTGCATCTGTTCAGAAAAATAAAAATGAATAAACTTCAATTACTTGGTGGTATCAATTTTCATTGTCTAGGGGATTTTTAGTTCATGTATAGATGAACTAGAGAGCTAACACCAAAATTGTTGGAAATTGTTCTTCCAAAAGTCTGATTAGTTTTCATATGAATGAAGAGATTTGCATATAGCCATCATATTTGCAACTGAATCTGAGATATCATATTATGAAATCTCATAATTATAGCCAGGTGCCTTATAGATATATAAATATGAGAAACTATTTGATGATCAACAGAAAAATGGAAAACTACACGGCATCAAATGATGCAATCTAAAATGTTGTATACTGACGATATAATTGTAGAAAAGATTACCTTGAATCCTTCCTAGGCTCTTTCCTTTGCCATGGGTTGGGATCATACTTATTGGTCAGAGATTAGTATAGGGCACTGATAAGCTTGTGAACAAGACCATAGAGCATCACACCACACGTGTTAGGGACTGTAAACGAGGCTTTGACCTCACAATTGTTTCATCACTGTGCCTGATCAATTCTGAGAGTCTCCATGGCTTCTGCCACTTCCATTTAAATTGCACAAGCCACTGGTGGTGACTTCTTTTCCACCTCCATAGCTTCCCACCTTGTCCTACAGCTGCCAATTTTTTCATTGACAACTGCCCTAGTGGTACCATCTGCTCTAACAGAAAACTTGTCAACCTCAGCCAAAGTGGAAAGGCAGGTCATAATTCAATAATTTAAGGATGAAAAAGAATATTAACCTTCCGATTTTGATTTACAAAAGCTGCTGACTCCCTTACTGAGCCGTTTACAATGCCTGGTGTATATTTCAGCTGTTTCTGTGCTGGCACAGGTATTGGAGAAGGGGGACCACTCATATCGTCGGCAAAGTGTTTTAGCGAATTGGGCGAGTTCCCCTGTTCATGGCCAGCCTGAATAATTAGGTGTAGTAGTAACAACAATTACAATGACAAAACTAAAAAAGTGATCCACACACATACGTCCAACATTAAAATTTAAAACACTCTCAATAGCTTTGTAAACATGTAGAAAGGACCCCAGGAATTTGCTGGAATCATCACAGATTCCTCCTTCAATTAGGATTACAAATTTTAAGCATTTCTTGAGGAAATGCAGGGTAAAATTTGCTACACCTGGCCAAGGATGAGTAGCATTAGGGTTTCTTAAGTAAGATACACGACTTTGCGGGTACTTACTAGTTACTACCATTTTGGCTGAATACCTCTTTGTGGATTATCAGGAAAAAGTCATTCTTCTGGAGGTCTCTAATTTAAACAAAGTACATTAAAGCCTTGTCCAAGACAAAATGACTTTTACATCAGAGACATTGACCAAAGATAAGTAAAGAGTAAATTTAGAGGACCAAAAAGTCACTTAACCAACAGTTTTCACTTTACCTTCAGGGTTTTATATGTACAGGTCCAAATCAGGATATAACTTCATTTGTGTGCTATCTTCTAAATGGAATGTTAAGTTACCACTAAATGCTAAAGCTAAAGCTTGTAAAGGTCCAGATAAAAATATTAAGTTCTAACACATTCCATACATGTAAGACCAATGGGCTTGCCATGTGGACTAAACCCAAATTTGAATACAAATTTAGATATACAAATTCAGACTCAAACCCACGATTATATGCTAAAACTGCCTCTGATGCTATGTTAAGGTACCACAAAACCAAAAAAAACTTGAGCTTGCAGTTAAGGAATTTTCATTATTTTAGCATTTTTTATGTTTATGAGAAGTGATATATATAGTGGATAGCCTTGCAACCCAAAAGACTAGCCTTTTGGGTTGTGGCATCCATTAGTATATATACCCTTCTCTTGCTTTTTATGTTTTCAATGTGGGATTCATTCCCTTCATTTCTAACATCTTATGTGGGCTCTCTAACAATATGCACATGATCAAAGCTCAAATTACAGAAATCTCACCGAAGCTGCTGTAGCCAGTGCAATTGCAACAGCCTGCTCTCTCAATTTTAGCTCTTTCTCTACTTCCATTCTTCGTATCTCACTCTGTCGGAACATACCTACAAGTTCTTTAAGTTGCTCTTTCATTTCCTTGATTTCTAATTCTTTCTCCCACAATTGGCACCTGTTATAAACATGCAAACAGCTATTTGGAATTTTGACAGAGTAAAAGAATTTTGTTTAACCATAGAACTACAACGACAATATAACACTGGCTGTTTGAAAAATTTATGGTATAAGCAGATGAAAAATATAATCAAGTTGACAGGATTAATTAATTTGAGTAATATGCATAGCATAAACAATTTGTGCTTCTATGATATAGATATCAAAAAAAAATTTGCTCGCAGATCCTGTCATAAATATATATATATTGAATCAACCTGTAGTAAATATTTTTATAGGTAGAATTAATTATGTTTATTTATATATTGATTTGTTGTTGGCTGTTGACTCAAGCAGAATTTTTACTTTCAGATCTCCAACAAAGAGATAATTATAGGATAGATGTTAACAAGGGGAGAAAGACAGGAAAGATGATGATGAAAAGCATAACAATGGGGTACTGCTCCAGCAAAAACTGTATAGAAGAAGCAAATCATTCCCCAGTCTTGCTCCAAAAGTTTTCAAGTGAAGTATTTAATATTTATGGGGAATAACTAGATATATTATAGGAATCACTGCTTATTTCTTGTGTGGCACCTAAATCCTAGCTCCGTGTTAATATTGGTGATTTTTCTGTTTTCTGATGAAGACACTATGGAGTAAACCTTCTTTTAATTTTCTTTATTTCCCATTTTCTGTAGGTTACCTTCCCCACTTAACATATCATTCTACTGGATTTTACCATTTAAGTTCCACGCCTTCATGAATTTTCATTTATTTTGAGCAATGTTACATATCATATATAAGACGACTGAATGAACTTTCCAAACAGGAAAAAGATGAGATAATTTAGGTCATCAATAGGTCACAGAAAGAACCTTGAATCTGCAAGAGAATTGAACATGTATTGAAGCAAGTTCTTTGCATCTCCCATTGAACGCAACTGATTCCAACGTCCACGGTTCGTGAAGGCACGCTCCCGTTCTTCTGCCTCAGAAAGTTGTGAAGCCATTGATACAAGTGAATTAGATGAAATACTCAGCATGTTCTCAAGTGAAGATATTCTGGCCATTCTAGCATTCGGTGACATGGAGGATGCTCTGGATAAGAAGTATCAAGACTCTGTTATTTTTCATCAATCCGAGACCATAAAAGGGGACTAAGTTGACTGTAATTAAAATGAATTATTTTCACAACTTATACCTAGCAAACCCATTCTTTCCCCTTGGAGGACTAAGTCCCTTCGAAGCAAACTCATCCACTTGCTTCAGCATTGCCAATTCTTCAGCCAGCGCAGCACGCCTGCAGATTGTGCAGTAATAAATAGAAGGACCAGGAGAAAGATTTATCTTACTAAATTATTACATAAATATGAATTAAAAACATACACTTGACTCTGCTTCTCATATTCAAAACGAACTTCGTGCACATTCACCATGACTTCTAGCTCATGATCAAGCCAACGCTGTAAGGATTTCTCATTGCTCTACAGATACAAATTAATTTAAAATCAATTTAAGACTTAAATTGAGAAAAAGAAAAAAGAAAAAAGAATTCATCCTTTGAAGAAGAAGAGATCATCATTACCTGCCCATTAATTCCATTTCCGTTTGTAATAGCTGGAAGATGGCACACAATTAGCAAATTGGAGTACAAAAATGAATTGGCCATGGTCTAAAATCCCATGTTTCTGGTAAATAGTCGACTCTCCACCACAGTAACCATTATCTGAGTACATGTGATGAAGAGTAATCTAGAATATTCTAAGCCTTAAATAAAAGGAGCAACAGGTTTACTGAAGACAAAGGCTTTCCTAATCAGCAGCCTAAAAGATGATTTTACTCAAAACTAATAAATTTACCTGAGTTGTCACGGGCAGAAGATTTGCGGGCTTCTAGCAACTCCTTCAGCCTCTTGGTGGCCATTGCAGCCTCTTCTGTCTTTCTCTGAAGAACCTGAAAGAAAGAAATTTGTTCAAAACTTAAGATATATGGATTTCCTTTTAAATGTATTTAGTGAAACAGATCAATTAAATATTCAAGCAAGAGAGATGTGCTCACCATTTTTTGGCGTTGATTCAAAGCTTGCAACTTATGCCTTTCATACTCATTTCTCCTTCCTTCCTTCCGTAACTGCTTTCATCATTTTGTAATTGCCACCAAGTTTGTGGGAAAATTATTAAGCATGCTCAACTAGAACTTATATGTTAATACATATACTTAAAATCATCATTTTCACTTGTGTGACAACATATTCAAGTATCTAAAATATGATTAAGCTATTAATCCTGATTTAACCACCCTAACTATGCTCCTCTAATAAAGATGAAAAGTAAATATAAAATATAAATTTTACAGCTAGCGGATTTTACAATCAATCATTATGTGAAGTTAATACAGGGGAAATCCAAGTCTGCATGAGCAATTGCATGCAATTGCATAATTGAGGAACTCAGAATATTTAGTCAGGCTTATAATTATCCCGTGGCTTGTCATTAGGGTGTTTAAAGAGAAATGCCAAAGGAATAAATTGGCAACTGTGATACAATATGCAAAGATAAAGAATAACTTTAGTTGATCATGAACTCAACTACCAAAAGTTGAAATTTGTTATAATTGTCAGAAAGACTAAAGATACAACCCACAAAATTATAACTAGTGACAGAGTTGTATATAAATAAATAAGATTGTGTTTGTGTCAAAAGAGAAACCAAGATAAAAATTCTTATTATTCCTACTCCATTTAATTACCTTTTTAACTGAAATCCAAAAGGACATTTAACCTAATGGCAAGAGCATAAGAGTTGATGCTGTCTTGCATGTTTTCCAAATTATTTATTTTCAAAGGGAAGAAGTAATGCACCTGCAAGAGTTCCTTCTCTCGTGAGGCTTTCCACAGTCGAAATTGTTCTGCCTCTTGTTTTATCTTATGCTGCAATTGAACCTGTGTAGAAAGAGAAAGAATGAAAATTTAGCTACACATGGAGAATGTAAACAAAAAGAGATATTAAAGAACAAAACGAGATTTAACCTTCTGTGCCTTTATAAATTGAATTTCATCTTGCAGACGCTTTGCTGCTTCATCACTCTTTTGTTTCTGTTTTAAAAGTTGAACCTGGTTCTCTTGTTTTTTCTTGAGATCCAGAATCTGGTGAGCATTAATTATGAAGATAGTTTACTACTTGAATAAAGTTGTGTTTTTTAATCCAAACCAAACAGAAGTTTGGCTAAAGCCTATTATTACCTGTGCTTCAAGGGATTTCAATTTCTGGGCGTGGATATCTTGCACTTTTTGTGCTTGCCCATCAGAATTAGCAGCAAGATTCTCAACTTCAGTCAACAAATGATCCCTTTCTTGCTGCAGTAATTAAACAGATGCACAAATGAAACATGGGTTTTTTCAGGTAGTAAGACTTTAAAAAATCAAGAAACTTCTTTTTTACCTGCACGGTCCGTTTTTCATCTTCCAATTCCGTGATTTTCTTTCCAAAATGTTGCTTTAGTGCCACAGCGTCATACCCTCCAAAAAGTTTCATCTCTGACTGCTCAACCATCAAATATGATTGTACACACAAAGAATAAGTTATCAAGAATGCTGAGAGTATATATTGTTGATAATATATAGATATATTTGTTAAAAGAGTCACGGCATTCCATTAAATAGAAACTGCAGGGGGCAAATTTTATCATCCTTGAGCAATATGAAAACAAATGTTTAGAGAACATGAACTTATAATTGACAATGAAATAATAATAAAAATTCTGCTATATTGAAAATATACCTCTTTCTCCTCTAAACGCCTATTTAACTCATGCAACTCTTTATCCATTGAATTCTGCAAAAGTGTGTGCTCCCACTCTTTTGCTACTTCTTCATCAATTTCCCTGGAATCACCTGCTTATAATTTGGGAAATTGAAACTGAATGAAACTTGAATTTTTACAGCATATAGTTTTTGTATAACGTGCCTGCGTATGAGAGAGAGAGAGAGAGGGGAAAAAAATACTAATACTAGAAGAGAGAATTGTAATCACACCTCCTGAGATTTTCCTTGAGGTTTTCCCTAATTGTACCCAGATGAGTAAAGATGGTTTTTCTACACTTGGACCCCCTGGACTTAACACACATACTGTAACAACTGACAGGGTAAGGGTATTATAGTCTTTTAAATCATTTTCCTAATAGAAAAAAGAAAAAAAGAAAATGGAAGAAGAGGTTAGCAGCTACTCTTCCGTCCGCCTCTCATGGAGTTTGCGCCTCTAGTAACGGAAATCCACGGCAGAAAGCGGCCTCTCAACTGGTCTTCTTTGCCGATCTAATGATGTAGATGGGTTTGTGTGGTTGTTCAATTTGTTTTGGTGGGTTAGATGTGTTTGAAGTGTTAGAATATTCAATCTCTTTTCTCTTTCAATTTCTTCTCCTCTTTTTCAATTTCAATGGTTTGATTGGGTTGTGGTGATGGTTTCTGGTTGATTTCTGGTGTAAGATTTGGTTCCAGTTGGTGGTCAAGCTTTGATGATTTAATATTAGTTTAATTTTGTTGGTGATGTTGGCTGGTTTGGCAATGGTGTTGTTTAGCTGATGGTGATGGACTGGTGCCTATGATTTGATTTGGTTATTTAGAACTTCCATCGTTGAGTTAGGGCCAAAAACAGAGTGTGGCTAACACAGTGCAGGAGGTTGCGCCTCTGGTAACGGAAATCCATGGGAGGTGGTTTGGGTTTGGGCTTGGCCGAGAGTGGGGTCATAGTGTGGCCAACACAGTGGAGGAACCTCAAAAATTGCTTGAATGTAGAGGGTTCTCTTTCATTTTATGTTTTTCTTCTTAGGTTGTTGATTAGAGTTGAAGAATTGATGTTGAATATAATTTCTCACTATTGTTGTAGAGTGATACTAGGTTTGTTTTTTCAATTTTACAAAATTATGCTTGAAGAAGAAAATGAACAGAGATTTTTCACAAAAAAAAAGAAAAAAAAAACAGTTTAGGATTAGTTTTATCCATTTTTGCAGTAGATTGTGAAGACTTTATCTGTTGTTCACATAAATTTACAAGGTAATAGGAAGTTTTTTTCTTTCCCTTTCTTCCTTTAATGCCTTCATCTTTTTATTATTATCAGTTTTGAGAATTAATTTAATCATTTCTTTTATTATTTTATTCACAAACACAAGGAATTTTTGACCTTTTCTTAGTCAGGACTCAGGATGGGTCCAAATTAACGGAGACACCGGCATCCTTTAAGTACAAGGGTGTTAACTGTGGAATATCCATATTAACTCATCCGGGTATCATTATGCCAAACCTCAGGGGTGTGAATGCAATTATCCCATACTAGTAAGCTGACGACATATGTGCAGCAACCTAACATTAGAAAGCTAATGACATATGCAGCAACATGAAATAAATTTCATACCCATTTATACTAATGAATTAAGTATTATCTTGTTTTGAAATCAAACAAGTGTTGTACCTGCTATAGTTTCACCCATTTGATAATCAATTGGCACAATACTGTTCAAGCTCCTTTTAAGTCCATCACTTTTCACAGGACATGGACTACCATCCTGAAAGACAAAGTGTTGAATTCACATAAGTAGTGACCAACAAATCAAACCTATCTCTAATGTTTAATGAAAGGAGAGAAGGATAGAAAAGTCCTAAGAAAAGGACAGATATTATCTCATACTTGTGCATCTGTTTCACGCTGGTCCACAATTGTACATCTGCTTCGGTATTCATGAAGTTCTCGGCAAAGATCTTCATTAGCAGCTTCAAGCCAAACAATCCGTTCCTTAAGAACCTATTCAAATAGTAATGACATAAACCTAAGTAGCTCAAAAAAAAAAAAAATCATGGAACTTGATTAAAACTATCTCCTAGAAAGAAATTTGACTAGTCCACTTTAGTCAAGCAATCCTGAAATGTTTTACTGAGAAACCTGCATAACTAGTCTGGCGTAATTTGTCTCCAAGAAAAGATAAAAATGAAACTATCAAGATTATTTTAGTGATAAACAAAAAATCAGATACAGTTCATTGACCCAAATACCTGTACTTCATCAGATGAAGTTCCTCCTCCACGAGCACATAGTTCTGCCTGCAAATGCTCTAGTTGTTGACGCATTTTTAGCATCTCACTGGACATAGGATCTCTGTTGACCTATTGAAGACAAAATTCGAAATTGAAAATGCATAAACTACCATGAAGCAAGCATAAGATGGGAAAACATTGAAATAAAGAAGAATTTTCTGAAAAACTTACAACAGGTTTATTTTGAATATTTCGAGCACGGTTTGCATATTTGAGAGTGTTGAGTGTTTCCTCAACATTAATATCAGCAGGACTAATGCAGGCTGTAGAAAGTAAAATTTTGATAATTTCAAAAAAAAAAAAAAATCGCAAAAGAAAAGTTGAGCAAGTATCAAATTCCAGGGAAAGAAAAGTTACCTATCATAACAGTTCTGCTATTACCACCCAGTGAATCCTGCCAAAGTTCATGAACTTAGCCCAAACATAAATATATAAAAAGATGAAACTATTTAGATAATAAATGAAAACGGTGAAAAATAAATTTTCTAACACTATTAAACACTTCCTAGTGAATCACACATCATCTATTCATGATTATGATCAATTAAAACTATTCTTATATCAAATCCTTACAACCAACCTTACTTTAAGATGAAAAGGAACTTGAAAGCGTTCAATATGTCAAACACTCACATAAGTATTATAATAGCTTGTAAAAACTAATAAGATAGGCTTCCTCAAGTGTCGTTCCCCCATGGGGTCAAAATGAATCTACTAAGGTGAGAGAACACAAGGCGTATATCCTAGTTCAATATCACTTTTGCTAGTAATATGAAGGCGACTAATTTTCCCCCTACCCATGAGCTTACTAAAAATCTATTAGTTGGGATAACTCAAAGCTTATATCTTAATGCATCGCCATTGTTAGTATTACAGAAGTGACCAACTCCCCCACCAAGGCCTTTAGGACCTTATGTCTTCTTGAATGTCCACTGCACACTACTATCAAATATTGAGCTGGCTCTAATACAAAATGTAACCGTCCAAACCCACCAAGTATTGTGCTTTAGCTCCAAGCAAGCATTTGTAACTCACAATTTTGCTTCAAGTCATGGGCTTCGTGCAAACATTCTTCATCCACGTGCCCCATATGTATCTATGTAACCGAGAGAACCAAAGCTTATGTCTTACTCTAGGATCACATTCGCTAGCGATGTGAGATGTAAAGTGTTTATATGTCTTTTTAATGAGTTTCTGAAATGAATATACATCTCATTTCAAAACCTAGTATTACCACAGTAAAGTGGCAGGCCTGATTCCAAAGCCACTTTCAATTTTTTGGATGGAAATTTCTATCAACAGTTTAATTCCTTCCTTACCACTTTATTGCATAATAATAAACAACGACAAGTGATCACTTTAAAAACTCTTCAAAAATATCATACCTGCAAAAGCCGGGTAAGTTTACTGTCACGATAAGGAACATGTAAGCCTTCTTTTCGCTTCTTTTCATCACCAAGGGCACTGATGACGTTACCAAGTGCAAGAAGGCCCTTGTTGATGTGAACTCCTATTTCAAAAATGAAGATGCTCAGTTAATTATGTTTTGACCAAAAAAGCACATTAAGATTCAACAAGTGATCAACATATCCACCAACCTTCCTTGAAACGCAAACCATCAGAACCAGTTCTTTTAGCCCTCTCTGATCCAGCAAGATCAACTAAATGCAACTTGGCACATAGATATTCTTCATTCATACTCTCATTTGGACTGCTATCACCCACAAAAACTGGATTGAGCTTACGCATTTGCTCTAAGGTGATGGTGAAGATCGCATGTGAACGACTATAAGAACACATACCAGAAAATGGCACATATTAATGAAAGGTGTGATAATTACTGCAAAATTACAGAAAGTATTCAGGAAAATGCTGTGTTTCCAACCCTAGAACAGATTTATAAATAGGAAAAAGATTTAATCGTTAGAAATCTATTTATGATTTCAGTATATCCAATAGTAAAACTGAACTCAAGTTTTTAATTGAGAGTGGGATAACTAATTAATATTATATTGGTATTTATAATGAGATCCATAAACTAATGCAAAACCAGGTTTGCTGAATGAAATTTAAAATTATAAAGGACTTCTCCTTATGATAGAAAATATAGTTAAATACCATCTATTTGTAATCTAAGAGAAATGAAATTAACTAAAAAGAATATAATTAATTAAGAAAAGAGAAGTAAGATGTAAAATTAACCTTGATTGATTGTTCATGTTTGTACTCCCTGTAGCCCTGCTTGATGATCCTTGTTCTAGGCAAGCAGCCATTTCTTTTAGTGAACTAACACCGACTTCAGTAGATCCAGCCAATGTAATAACACCATTTGATGATTCCCGGATTTGTATTGGCGGTTTCCCAGGGACTGTTACTTTTCCTGTGTGCCCATTCGCAGTATCTGATTTGTTCAAACAAGTATGATCCAGCAAATCTCGTACTTCTTCTTTTAGAATCTTTTACATAGCAGGTTTTTTAGTTAGGCATTTACCACAAGAAGGCAAAACATCTAGCCATGCATAATATTGTTAAGAAAATATCAATAGATAACTGTCCAAATAATGGCTTTGATATTACATTAATCCAACGAAAACTTAAATCAACACAATCTAAGTTCAATTTGGTAAAAAAGTATGCTATTAACTATAATATGTGATGAATTGATGAATATATTATAGAAAGCAAGAAACAGCTATATTGCAACAGAGGAAAAAACACTTCTGAAACAAATAGTATTTTTGGGGACACATACACCTAGATCAATGGTGAATGATAACAGACACCGCTGATCTCATATGATTTATAAATAATAAGTAATCGACAAATATATTCTGCACCAGTAGCAAAATTTTATCTAATCTTGCTTGAATCACAATGAGGATGATAAATCGTTTCTCTATCTATGACATGGATTTTTTTTATTTTATTTTTTTCATGTTATAAACATGGAAAATTTAGATATCTTTTATGAAATCCATATCTGAGCTGTACAACTGGTTTTTGTACTGAAATTGATCATTTAGGAGAGCAGCATATAGCTTAAATAAGTACATAGAGATAGTACCATAGAGTGTGACTGATGGCTTATCTTACAAATTATTTCACACAAAGAAGAAGAAGAAGAAGAAGAAGAAATGGTTCAACAAACCTCAATGAAGGAAACGTGCAATTGGAATTCTGTTTGGTTCTTTAAATTTTCAATTTTTCTGAATAAAACATTCATAACTTGAGGAATTATTCCCGTTTGCAATCCATCTTTGAAGCCAGTACCCATTGTATATGTTTTCCCAGATCCTGTCTGCAAAATATTGGAATGTCAACTGCAAGAACGGCAATCAAACAATGCATACATGAGTTTTGCTCCACCTGAGCAGTTTTCATGGGATATGATTTTTACCTGACCATAAGCAAGAACAGTAGCATTATATCCTTGGAATAGACCGTCAACAAGTGGAGAAATACATTCTTCAAACATGGCAGTTGAAGGTGAGCCAGTGCTCCCATATACATGATCAAAGGTAAAGGAATGCGCCCCAATTTGTACCTGCAGCATAGTTAAAACCGATATGTCACTCAAATGATTCACATTTCAAACACACAGTGCACACATGCGTGCATACAGACCACAGAGCTTAGCAATTTGTTGACAGGCAGTGCAAAAATTTATTCTATTAGTATGTATCTTATACACCCGATTTAACATCATTAAATATTTGTGTGAATCATTTCACGCCATGAACAGGGACACTGCAATTCACAGCTAATATCTATTGTAACTCCGTACCTACTCCAATCTATTGAGCCAGCATGTGAAAGCAAATAGTACTTCAAAAAAAATTGAAAAATTTTATTTGAACTTATATGCCAAATAAAGACTGCAAATGCAAAGACAAGGAAAATACTCCAGACAAATGAAACACTAATGTGGTATATTTTGACTTCTGAAACACACTCCTCCCCACCCAAACCAAAAAAGAGAATAAAATGCTTATAATTCCAAACTGGCTGGAAGCTTTGTGATCTTAAAAGAAAATACAAAATTGCATATGTAATCCAAACAAGATATTAACTGTGAATATGAAAGCCAAAGTAAACAGACTAGACTAGAGTCCAGATAGTAACAAGAATTTGCAGTTACTTTTCTACTTTCTTTTTTTTATAACATATTCTGAAATTTTACTAAGGACAACTTTGGCACTAAGCTAAACAAACAAATCTGTTCACACTCATAATTTTTACCAATATATTCAAGCTAAGGCTCTGACTTTTTGAACCTTTTATTTACAAAAACAAACAAAGACTGTTGATTGAAGAATTCCTCAATTGGAATCATAACAGGAATTGCAGTCACTAAATAACCAAAAGGAATATTCAGAAAATTAGCAAATATCACCTATTTCAGTAATTCTCTGTAATCACAGCAGACAATTATGAAACTATTCCAATTAAGGAAATGAAAAATGATGCCTAAATTAATTTCTTATCAGAAATCAGATTTTTGTGAAACACACACTCTTCCTCCAAGTCAAACATGCAAGAGCTTCAGATTTCTCAGCATCCTAAGATCTAGATCTTCATAGATTCACCGATAAACAACTCTCGTCACCTAAAAGTAAAGCCAAACACTAAAAGAACTATCCACTGACCAGTCACTAGAGACTGAACCAGCCACCATGAAACTTGTCACACGAAATTCACACAGACACTGAACTCTCGCAATTCACATTCTTACTGTGCGCATACCTGAGGCTTCCCTGCAACGACAGTGACGCAATCTTTACAACCCTGTGCACGCTCATCGCCGATGAGCGGTCTTACGTGTACTGCAACCTTCACGCAGCAGTCCTCTGCGCCACCGCCAGCTTCCATATGAAGCAACTCAAAGATGAAATTTAAAAATAAAATAAAAAAACTCACAATTTTCTGAGAGACGGTAAGAAAACAGAACTAAGAATGAGCGTAATCTAATGCCGTGTCTGGAAATATCAATATTCTTTTCCTTGGCTATAAACCGCTCTCATTGTCTGCATTTGGAGAATTGTAGACAGAGAAAGTGATACTACAACAAACAAACACAACGGGGAGCAAAATAGAAGCTGTGAGTCAAGTTTCAGAAAATGCGTTTTAGAGAGAGAGAGAGAGAGAGAATGTGTGAGAGAGAGAGTTAAAAATAAAATAAAAAAGAAGAAAAGTGTAGAGATTTTAGAGAGAGGGAGAGAGGGGTAGTTGGGGGAATTTAGCGGCTGAAATAGCAAGTATGCAAAACAGTTAACTGCAAGGACAACAACCACTATCATTTTCCTTAGGCTTCACTGCACTACAAAGGACAAACCAGCTTAGACGTTTGTGTGTGTCAAAATAAACTTTCACCACACTCTTTCCCATTCTGCCCTTCTCCTTACACAACGGCTTTTTTTTTTTTCTTTCTTTACTTTTTTATTTATTTAAATTTTATCACTTATAGTCTTGTAGGATCAATGCGTATTAATTATTAATGAATCGGTGATATGTGATATCTACCGCAATAAACATGATCTGAAATACAAGCCTTGAATCATTATATATATAAAAATAAAGTCCCGACTATTTAATTTTGTTAAAGGTGGTTATACGGCTTCTTCACATAAATTATGAATTTATTTTTTTATTTTGTTTTATTTTGGGTGTGGATGCTAGCTATAATAAGTGTTAAGACCCCGTAATTCCGTATTATGATGTTTATACGTCATGATTGTCCCCGGAATATAGTTGAAAAAAAAGAGATGGCACAGCACACAAGCCACGTGATATCGAATCATATGCGATTTCTGGAGACAAGTTTTTTATGCACGAGGTGGAGGATTCATTCTTACAAGTTCCATGGACAACCTATACCTACCAAACTTCTTCCTTTTTTTTTTTTTTTTTTGGCATGTGCTGTGCATATACGGTGGTAGTGTTGTACTTTCAGTTTTATGTTCAACATAAACTAGGATTTGTTTAATAATTGAAAAGTAATCCATCTTTACATTATTTAATTAATTTTACTAAAGAAACCTAATTTACAGACCAATCATGATCAATTCTTGGAATTGGTCATGGTAATTAATGTATAGTTATATACCCATGTGAATTTGTATCTATAAATAAGCAAACATAAACATAAATCAACATTAAATTTTCATTACCTACCTTTCTATATATTTATTTTAATAATTATCCTAATATGTTTTCTAATAATGAATATTAATTTCCAAGGGTCTATTGCCTTATTGTTGGAGATTTTGAAATAAAACTCTATTATTATATTCAAACCGTATTATTGTAAATATATGTCTACCTTTACTTATTAAACTGTAATAAAAAAAATAATTAATATTAATTTTCTTCCTATTGATATCATGTATTAGCTTAGAAAAAAAAAATTTATTATTATTATTATTTTGTAAAAAAATAAAAATAGAAAGTGACGGGGAGGTGGTGGTAGAGGAAGAGAAGTAAAAGAGAGACCCACAAAAATAGACATAGCCAGCTGGTGGTCTCCCATCCTCACATGGGCCTTTTTAGTGTCTATAACTAGGTGGGCCCCACTTTTAACTCGGTCAGACTCTAGCAAGCTGGTCCATGTTTTACTGATTTTGTGGCAGTTCTTAAATTCATCTTTGGTATTTTGCAACTTTAAGGATCATCCAATACTGTGATGCCAACACACCTCATCATCTCTTCTTGGTACATTAACCATGACCTACCATTTTATTTTCTTTTATATATATATATATATATATATATATAATCCCTTTGATTTTTTTTAATGATCATTAAGGCCTTTTACACACCTTTAAATCTTTTCTTTGTGGTTTGTCTCCCTTTGATTAGATTAAACACACTAACTCATTAGCACCAATCCAAATTAAGTTAATTGAAATAATTCCATTCTATTTCATATTTGTTGAATTGGGAAATTGTTAGAATCACCGGTAAATTGTAGGTGATACACTAGCTCATTTTAGAGCGTGACGAGTGTTTTTTTATTTTTAATTTATTACGAACAAAAACAGTCTTTTTCATTTAACTATAAAAAATGCAATTCAAATGGACAAGACGAATGTTTCAAGAATAATGTTTAGGTACTAAACAATCAATACCTAATATATTGGCCCAACCAATGTGAGTGTAATATGTGGTCTTTTTTTTTTTTTTACATTTTATATTTATCTCACAAATTGATCCACGTATTACACTCCTATCGGTAAGATCGATATTTTGGGTACAAGCGTAATTCGTGTTTCAATTCCATGTCAATTATGTCATGCGAGAATGATAGAGATGAACAACCAGAGCCACAGACTGGCCTATATACAGGTCTAGTTTCACTCAATTATTCGGTGAGTCTTGAAAAAGAGCAACAACCCACTGCTTCTTCTTTGTATGTCTTAACTAGCAATCAGGTCCACGGTAGGACGGCTGTGGCAGCCCAGCAGCGTCCATATTATTGGCCACTGATAAGTAATAATACAAATATTGTGCTAAAACGCTGTAGATGGTTGTTGCATTGATGGGTCGTTAAGATGGGGTTAAAGCAAGTGTGCGAAGTAGATAAACAACACAAATCAATGACAATAAAACCCAGCATCAAAGCAATATCTCATTTCATCTCTCATAGCATATATATCTTACTTACATGACAAATTTTCATTTACAGAGTGTTTGACAAGCATGCTTGTTATAATATTACATATTAGTTGCAATAGAACAACACATATAAAGGGTCAAATCGTTTGATTAATATTGCTCAATTTTTGTTTAGTTTATCTTTTCTCTCTCTCTCTCTCTCTCTCTCTCTCTCTTCATGGTCTCATTGGTGCATTAAAGCATTAAACGATAAAATATGGGTGTTGTTAGGAGGTTGATAAGATTTCCCCACCATATTATGGAGCGTGCCTGACTTTTTTAAGTGGGCCTTAGCTGAGACATCTTGTCAAATTTTCCATTCTTGTAGGGTTGGTTAACAAGCAGAAACTAATTAAACATTACTAGTTTGGAAATTAATGAATAGTAAGTATCGCATTCTTGACAAATATTTCCCATCTATCAAATGTTACATTATTATTATATAACCGTAGACCCGGAAGAATGAGATTGTGATCGAGATCGAGATCGAGATGAGATGATTCGTTGATCGGCACGACGTACAGTGCCTTTTTTTGCTTGATGCGGTAGACCTCAAGCGAAGCAATGTACTATTGCTGCAGTGTAGAAACAATCAAAGAATGCTGCAGAAACCTTTTAAACTGCTTCATTTACAAGGAAGAGTTTTGAGGAAAACAGAGAAAGCTAACTGCTAGCTGATGCGAAGATCCTAACACAAAGTTTCGTTTTCTCGACCTAACTCTCAGTTCATTGGATTTCCCCCATGTGACCGTTAGCTTGGACGCACACCAAGCAACCACAGAGATAGACCCCACTTTCAAGTTGTGCTGGATCAATTTTGTCGTGACATTGTAGCTTCTTCTTATTATGTGGATGGAGATCTGTTGATCAGCAAAAACCGGCCCTTTTTCATTTTGTTTTCTATATTTGAACCTAACTTACCAACCTCTAAAATAGTTTGAAATAAACTGATAACCTTGATATACTTGCAAAGTTTTTGTCTTTTTTTTTTTGCTTTACCGCAAACACATGTCTTTTATAATGATAACCAAAAATATTTCTTCAACTCTATCTACTTATGATGATGATGATAAAAAATAATCATAATAACTTTGATTAACAATGAGAATTTAATTATGCTCATCTTATTTTTCAATTCGATTGATGATTCATAGTCTTAAATTTGTTTAACATGTAGGATATATATATATATATGAAGCTTAGATGAGTAGAGGATCTTAATACCCTTTTTATTTTGAGAGAAAACCAAAACTAATCATCCAAAACATTAAACTTTTGTTTATAACCACTTTTGAAATTTTAATTATTAATAACCACTTTTTTGAGAAATTACTTGAATGTCCTCATATAAAACTATCCCTAAACACACACACACACACACTCTCTCTCTCTCTCTCTCTCTTATTGTTAAGAACATGTTTATGGAATAATAAATGTTGGTATAATAAATGTTGAAATGTATCAATTTTTAAGGGTTGATTGGGTTGAGGTCTAGTATTTTGGATGATTTGAGACTGGATGTTAGAGTTTGATTTGAAAAAAAAAAAAACTTGAAAGCGTGAAATCTTCGACAAACTTAAAATGTTTTGTGAAAACTTGAAATCATGCTTTAAATCTCTAACATAAAACTTGAAATTTTATGTAAGAACTTGAAGTAAAACTTGAAATCTTCTGGAAAAAACTTGATTGAAGTCTTACCCAGAAACTTGAAATCTTTCCCAGAAACTTGTCAACATTTCAAGTTTTTACATAAGATTTCAAGTTTTTCGAACCAGTGAACTTGAAATCTTCTGGAAAAAATTTGAAACTTCATTTAATTCGATTCTTTACAAAAACACACAAAGGTGATACAATAACGCTAAACTCATGTTAAGGTCACTGTTTGCAACTCAATTAATGAACAAATTAAAGATATTTACACACCAAATACCGATTTAGAGCAAATCGAAATTTTTGTTTCAAGTTTTCACTTTTTTAAATCTTCTCTAGTTAGTCGATTTGCAAGAATAACAATGGTTCAGCCATATTAGTATTCTATTTGTAGGAAGGTGAAGGAAGAATGAACAAAGAAGAAGGAAGAAAATAAGAAAAAAGGTAAAAAAAAAATTGATGAAGAATGAACAGTTAAGAAGAGGAAGAGAGACAGTGAACAGTGAACAAAAAATAAATATTAATTTGGGGGCATCTTGGTAATTTATGGATATCCAATGAATTTTTTTTCAAAACATGGTTATTAACAATTAAAGTTTCGTAAGTGATTAAAAACGAATTTTCCATATTTAGATTGGTCATTTTTGACAATTTCCATTTTTATTTATTTATTTTGTTTTTACAATTAAACAAAATCCACATGATTGGAGTAAAATTAATCCATATTTTAACAAAATTGGTTAAAATTGAGAAATGAGCAACTACTTGTGTAGAAGTGCTTTCTTTATTCCCACTTTGTGCTTTTCAACCAATGCGAAGCTTTGCATCACATGCTCCCGCCCTCCTTTACATCACAAAATGATTCCCAGCTCTTACTTTTTATCCCAAAAACCCATCTTTCTGTCCCCTTTCATTCTATCATCTAACAAGCAACTCTTCTTTAATCTTTAATCACTAAAATTATGAACAACTTTATTATTAAACTAACTTGGACTTATCTTAGTGTCCAATCGCATAGTTCTCTGTGAATTAGTGCCACTCATTTTTAAGTACCACTTTGACATAATCTAATTAGGCTTCATAGAGAGAGAGAGAGAGAGAGAATGAATATGATACCACATAATTATATCTGTGACCCTTTGTCAATTCGAAGGAAAAAAAAATGCAATGCAAAATCTATAAGTGTGTATTTAAAAATAAAAATAAAAAGTTTTTATCACCATCATTTCTTGTCTTGGATATAAACTGCAATTCTGCTAAAGTTGTTGATTTTGGAGAGTGGAGACACGACATGTGCGACATAGCTAAAATTCATCATGCGCAAGCGTCATGCGTCATTGCGTGGACTTAGTGCTTGGAGCTAGTGGGGTAGCCCAGAAAATACAATCTGTTGTCGAGTCATGAGCCTTGACTATTGAGTCATCCAGACAAGGAGATAATTTGGGCTTCGTGCGGTTTCATGACTCGAAGGCCCAATTGGCTTCTGATCATTAACTACACGTGGAAGGTTAAAGCCCTTCAATCTAGTATGTGATATACTGATATCGCGAACAAGGCTTCCCGACAAGAGAAAATAGGAGTATAGGGCTTCACAATAGAGACAAAACCAAAAATAGTCATCGGAAACATTCAACTTTTGTTAGTAACCACTTTTGAAACTTTAATCGTTAATAATTATTTTTAAAAAAAAAAAATTCAATGTATGTTTGTAAATTACAAGAGTACCCCTAAAATTAGTTTTTTTTTTTTTTAAACCTCGAAGCAAACTTGAAATCACGACTAAAATTTGAAGCAAACTTGAAATCATGACTAAAATCTAAAGCAAACTTGAAATCACGACTAAAATCTAGAGCAAACTTGAAATCACGACTAAAATCTGATAAAACTTGAAATCACGACTAAAATTTAGACCAAACTTGAAATCATGCCTAAAACTTGAAATGTAAAACTTGAAATCATGCCTAAATTAAAATGTTGAAATTTGAAATCTTGACTAGATTAAAATTAGGATTAGGTTTTTCTGTTCTTCCCCTTCTTCTTCTTTTTCAAATTAGGTTTATGTTTTTATTTATTTATTTATTTATTTTATTTTTTATTTTTTACGGACCACATCGCCAATGATCTCAAAGCACGGAGCCGCCCGACGTCGTCACCATCCCTTCGCCCATCGTTAGACATGGCCCATCGCCTGGTTGTTGCACGAACCAACGACACTATGCTTGACGAACCAACAACGCTCGCAAAGCCAATAGCGCACGACGTGGTTGCAAGAAGCACATCGGCGCTCAGCAACGCCTTTGTCGGCGCTCGATGACCCTCAAAGGATGACAACGAGAGAGATCGGGGAAAGAGAGAACAGAGGAGAGAGAAAGAGAAAAGGAGAGAGTTGATTTGAGATTGTTTTTATAGGGTAGGCATTCAAGTAAATTTACAAAAACATGGTTATTAACAATTAAATTTTCGTTTGTGGTTACAAACGAAATTTCCATGTTATAAGTGGTCATTTTTAACAATTTCCACCTTCACAATATTCCACGAAATTTCCAGGGTTCACAAAAGTTATTAAACCATTTTAATTCCTAACTTTTCAAAATGATAGAAAAGAAATTCATTTGGATTAGAGTTTAGATATTTGTTATCTAACTAATTAGTTTGACTAGGTATGACTTAAAAAAAATAAAAATAAAAATAATTGAACATAGGGGAGGAGGCCTTCATGGAGGAGACATAAGATCTCTTCCTCCATGTTGAAAATTATTTAGTGTAATCGATGCTTTTGAGGACTTCATGTGTAAGAGGCTCCAAAATTGTTGTATCATCATCAACTTCGTAATCGAAAAGATTATCGGTGATGCTGCCAATGATTCTTAATAAATACAAGGGATTGTAATTTTTGAGTGCAACTTTGCTCACCCCCCTTAACCAAAGATAAGCATTACCCTCCACCTCAAGTGTTGACATGTGTCCCAAACTTTAGTGCAACTTTGATCACTCCCTTTAACTGGAGGTAAGCATTACCCCCCACCTTAAGTGTTGACACGTGTCCCAAACTTTTATGTATCTTGAGATTAATACATATTTAATTGATTATATTAATAAAACACGATAAATATTTAATTAGTTAAATATATACCATGAATCTCAATTGATTACATTTGTACAATTATAATTAATTTATTAAATTAAATAGGTAATTACGACTAATTTAATTTTTAGTAGGTTAAATGTATGTGCATCGAATCTCAATTGCTTAATTGAGTGAGATGCCAATATTGAAATCAAAGGGAAATAAGGGTTTGTCATGCATGCTGTTTCAGTCTATTTTCCTTTTTGTTTTCCAAAAATGATTTCGAATTCGTGTTCGGTAATCGTTTTTCATTTTATTTTTAAAATACAAAAACAAATAAAAAACAAAACTAGTGTTAAAAGTGGAAATTTTGAAAAAAAAAAAATTGTTTTTCTTGAATTTGTTTTTATTTTTCAAAAAAATTAACAAATTTTTTTTCCTTGAACCGGTTCTTCATCTTCTTTACCATCTTCATCTTCTTCATTTTCTTTCTCCTCCTCCAATCGCCTCCGTCTTCTTCTTCCTCTTCCTCTTCCTCTTCCTCTTTCTCCAATCGCTGTTGATGATCGCCTTCTTCTTCTTCTTCTTCTTTTTCTCCCTCTTCCTCTGTCCGCCACCAATCTGGTCTTCTTCTTCTTCTTCTTCTTCTTCTTCCTCCTCCTCCTCCACCCACCGCCGATAGACTCTGCGTTGCCTCTCACCGCTGTTGAGTGGCTTCTTCTTCTTCTTCTTCTTCTTCCTCCTCCTCCTCCTTCACCCACCGCCGATAGGCTCTGCGTTGCCTCTCACCGCCGTCGATCTGCTCTGTTGAGTGGCTAATCTGGTCTTCTTCTTCTTCTTCTTCTTCTTCTTCTTCTTCTTCTTCTTCTTCTTCTTCTAATAAATTTTGTTTAATTTAAAAATTACATTAATTTTTTAAAAAAGTTAATTATTTAATCAATTTGTTTATAATTGTTATAATATTAAACAAAATGTAAAAATTGATATTTCAATTTTTGATGGTTTTCAGTTAGTCTACCAGACGCGTTTTTCCCGTTTTTATTTTTAAAATACGGATTCCAGTATATGTTACTAGACACATTTTCGAATTTCGAAACTGAAACCAAAAAAACTGTTTTCATTTTCATTTTTCTTTTCGAAAAACAACAACTGAAAACAGTTTACATGACGGCCCCTAATACACTACCTCTGTTTATCTTTTTATTTTGGGCTTAGTTCCCCTAAATTTATGGAAATACATAACTTTTGTTAATCTTATTTGTCAATTGTTAGTCAAAGTTAATGGTTTTAGAGGATTTTTGTCTATATATATATATATCTCGTGCCAACATAAGTAGGAAAAGAAGAAATCAAATACATCAAAAGTATGGGAATAACATTATTTTTTTAAATAAAAAAATAAAAATCCTTAAACACGTTGATGAAGGTTGTGCTGCTGCCTTCTGCACAGTCTCCCCTTTTTTTATTGTTTTTTTTTTTTTTTAAAGCTTTTATTGTATATTTTTTATTTTAAGGTCTTATTACTCACATTTAAACTCTGTTTATATATATATTATTATTATATCTATTATTTTTGACATTTTATATTTATTTGATATGTTTTTATATTCTCGTATTGATTTCAGTATTTCAAATGTAAATCCATTTTTTATATAATTAAAGGTTCAATTGGGGTTCTTAGATCTCATCGGAAGAATTGATTGAGAGGATTTTCTCTAAATAGAGGTGTTGGTAGTCCTTTGGAAGATGAGTTTTGGGGGCTTGTTTGAAGGACATTCCATGGCATGGATTGCCGGTTTTAGGAATATTATTGTTGAAACTGTCTCTCTTTCTATTGTTCATCTTTTTTCTAAGGATTTACCCGTTTGTCACCCCCTGTATAGTATTGTTGCTGGTTGTGCTGCATTGTTGTCTGCGAATTGGAGTTATGTTTTGAAGTATGTCTATAGGGAAGGGAATAGACTTGCTATTGTGTTGGCTCAATTGAGGCATGACTTGGATTTTGGTTGTTGGTTTTTCGATGCCCCTCCGCCTAAGACATGTGAGGTGTTCCACGCTAATCAGATTGGCCTTACTTCTTCAAGGTTGTGTTCCTCTCCTCTCTCCCCCTATTTTCTTTTCTTTTTTACTTGGGATGTTGCTCTCGTTTGTAAAAATAAAAAAAATAATAAAAAATAATAAAAAAACAGATAATTATGTTTTTTATATTAAAATATTTTAACTTGTTCAAGGATTAAAATCATTAAATCATATTTCCTTTTATTAAATTAAAGGCAAATGACAAAATAGTCCTTTTATGTTTTTATTTTTTATTTTTATATTATGATTGACTGATAAAAATTTGGTTAGAGAGACTAAAATAATATATCTTTTGAGAATTTTATAAAACACGAGTGGATAATGAAAATATAAGTAAAATATATATATAAGAAAATTTTGGGAATGATAATTTCTTTATAGAAAATTTTGTATAGTTATATGGATAGTTATGAAAATAATCTAGGCTAATTAGCACCGATGACCCCTTAACTATATCTGAATTTGTACCTTACCCCCTAAACTTTTTTTTTTCCGCCATTAAACCCCCTGAACTTTCATATATTGGCAATAGCTAACGGAATAGTAAAACCGTCCATTTTTTTATGATGGCAACACCAAGTTCCCCTTGTTATATACATAATTGCATCAAACTGGAAAAATATAATAATATAACATAAATACCACTCAAACCAAATTTTAAAAGTAAAAATTTTAAAATGAAAATTTTAAAATTGAAATAATGGTTAAATCATAATAATAAAATTTTGAACGTTTTGATAAAGAAAATTAAATAAATAGAGAAATGAAAAAAATTAAACTTATTTAACAATTATTCAAATAATATTTTTTATTTAAATATCCTTAAATGTAAAACCCAGATGAATATTTAAATTATTTAAGGGGAATTATCATTTAAATTATCTTTTTTATTTAAATATCCCTAATTATCACTTGTTCATTTACAATGGGGATTAATAATGTCAAAAAATAAAATAAAAATTGAATAATAATAATAATAATAATAATAATAAAGATAATAATAATAATAATAATATAAAAAAAAATACTAAAAATAATAAAAAAATATTTAAAAAAAAAAAACAATTAGGCAGATATTTATATTGATCTCCACCATCTATCTCGAAATATTCATAGTGCTGATCAAATTACTAAAAAATAAAATAATAATAAGAAAAAAAAATTACAAGAAAATATAAAATAAAAAAAAAATTGATGGCTTTGGAGATCTAGAATCTCCACCATCAATCTCAAAATACAGCAACGTGAGCGGATTTTGATTCACCATTCAATCTGGATCTACACAATGGATGGTAAAAATCTCCGACCCATTCCAAACCGTTGGGTCGGGGATTTGTGAATCAAAAACAATATCACTAATATTATTCTTTTATATTATTATATTATTGTCATTATTATTATTATTATTATTATTATTATTATTATTATTATTATTATTATTATTATTATTATTATTTATTTATTTATTTTTTATTCAATTTATTTATTTTTTGACATTTTTATACCCTTGTTATTGTAAATGAACAAGTGATATTTAGGGATATTTAAATAAATAAAAAAGATAATTTAAATGATAATTCACCATAAATAATTAAATATTCATCTGGGTTTTATTTTTAGGGATATTTAAATAAAAAAGATAATTTAAATAATTGTTAAATAAATTTAAAATTTTCATTTCTCTATTTATTTACTTTTCTTTGTCAAAAAGTTCAGAATTTAATTATCATTCAACCATTATTTCAATTTTAAAATTTTTATGTTTAAATTTTAAATTTTGATTTTTAAAATTTGGTCAGAGAGATATTTATTTCATATTATTATATTTTTTTGGTTTACTGCAATTATGCATTTAATAAGGGGAATTTAGTGTAATTTGTCATGATTGAAAAATGGACGGCGCTACTATTCTGTTAGCTATTGTTAATTTATAAAATTTCAGGGGTTTTAATAGTGAAAAAAAAGTATAGAGGATAAATTGTAAATTCAGGTATAGTTCAGGGAATTAGTATCAATTAGCCAATAATATATTTTCTTTTAGTTATTTAATTTTTAAACTTTTAATACGTGGGCTCTTGACTAATAATAACTAATGCAACTAGGAATGCCAATGGGTCTTTGGGTCCGTTTAGATGAAACAGGAGTGGTTTAGGGGAATGTATCCTCGTCCCTACATTGTTCCCCATTTTCCCCTTTTATCTAGTTCCCTATACCCTCGTTTGATCTCATTGGACCCGAGATTTTAAAAACAATCACTAATAAATATATTCTTTTTCTTCTCTGTCAATAATATAATTTTTTTAATTTTTTTTATTAAGTTTAATAATATAATTAAATTGATCATTTACAAAGAAATTAGAACATAGTTAAAGTAATTTAAAAAAAAAAAAAAAAAAAAAAAATCGGAGGAACTCATCCCCGCCATCATGACATTTACACTTTGGTGGTGAAATTCTCCCCCGCTCGCGTTCCCATCATCATCCCCACCTACAAAATTGGAGCACTTTTGCTTTTCAACATTCATACATTCAGCTATGCATAACCTATATAGTAAATACTTGTTTATCTACTATACAAGGAAGAAATTATCGGTATTGGTATCCATATCGGGATTCTAAATTTATGGATATATGAGAGATATTATCGATATTGGTGGATATTCGGTAAAAAAATTTAAAAAAATGATGGATATTTACATCTAAAGTTTAGAATTTTTTTGTGAAATTTAAGGACAAGCTTAAACAAGTAATTATACATCAAATGAATTATATTTCAATGATAAATTAGCATAATTATGAGTTTATTATAAATTATAACATAGATAGAGTCTGTATATAATTTTTAAAATTGAGTATTTAATAGAATAATATTTTGTTTCAATTTTACAATATTATATACAAATAAAGAGATTAAATATTTAATAAACAAAATTACCATTAAAAAATATATATAGTTCCATACTTATAAGATTCTATCATAAATCATAATTCATACATAATAATACATTGCATGTATGGAATTTAAAACCAAAATGAATTCCTTGCTGGTTCAAATACATAAGATACATTTCTATTTTGATTCGAACAATAATTTTTCCAGGAAAACGTAATATCATAGTTTTAGAAGTAGTTATTAATATGTCACACATATGTTGCTTGATCTCTTCCAACTGATCCATGAACTGGGTAGTTTGGATTTACCCAACTTGGTGGATATTATTGATCTGCATGCATAAGTATTGCATATGGCATTTGTGGAGAAGGATAATCAAATATATTGCAGTCATCATAATTACCATAATATGATACATGAGAACCTGATATTGTTTGCGAATCACTCAAAGAACTATTTTCTATGTCCATACTCATTGAGGAGAGAGACATATTAAAAGAATCTTCATTAATTTGACTTCTTCCTCCATGTTGTCTACCAAATTACCTGCATGAGCATTCTAACCTCTTGCACTAGCATTCCAACCTATTGCACCAGCATCACAACCTCTGGAATGAACATCCCAACTTGTTGCACCAGCATCCCAACCTCTTGCACCATAATCCCAACCTCCTCCATCAACTCCATCATCTTTTCCTCCATTATTTCCATCAAAGATATGTTGGTCATCGGAAGAGCTGCTAACAGTAACTCCACGATTTACACCAACTTCTTCTCTAATCACTTGTTCAACATTTATTCTCATGTTTCGAGCATGAGAAGCAATTTGTGGATCATGATCTCCCTCATTATCATCCAAATAGGCAGGTCTAACCCAGTCAAAAAAAGGATTCTCATTGTCGTCCCCTACTTCAGCAGCTACTTGAAGTAGATATAAAATCAGTTTCATCTACTTTATCTTTTTCAGCTGCCATATCCCTAATTTTCAACTTCATATTATAATAACGATAAACAAGTTATTCAAGCTTAGAATAGGCAAAACGGTTTCTTTGTTTTGTATGGATTAAAGCACATGTGAACCAATTTCTTTTGCATGCAGAAGATGATTCTGTTTGTGACAATACGCGAACTGCTATTGCACACAATGATGGAGCACAATCTCCATACATTACCCACCAATCAGTTGTAATAAAAATTATTAAGTATTATAAGTATGAATACCATTTCAATGATATTATTATTTATTATTATTACATATATTTTTATAATAAAACTTATATGCCTGGTTGCATTTTGCTTCTAACTGCTATGATTGCTCGTTCACTAAAATTTTTATTTCCATCCTTAAAGTAT
Source organism: Acer negundo (assembly GCA_035582765.1). NCBI lineage: Eukaryota > Viridiplantae > Streptophyta > Magnoliopsida > Sapindales > Sapindaceae > Acer > Acer negundo. Next base: position 6,712,342 of record CM069231.1, on the reverse strand, counting down.
ATGAGCTACATTTATGACTTATGAGATCAGTATGTAAATAATATATATAAATATTAGTATATGACACAATACTCTCATACAAAGAAGTTATAATATTAGAATTATAAAATTGATTGTAAGTTGTAACTTTTTACCTCATTTCTAAAATTAGTAATCCCTGCAGCTTCATGGTCTAATTACGAATAGACAATATGTATGACTTTCAAAATATCTGAATTATCCCCAATATTGTTTCTATATTGGTACTTTGGGTTCAAATAGTAAGCTAGAATAATAAAAAATATTAATTTTAGTATAAATAATTAAATACTATACTAAATATTAATTATGAATGACTAACAATCCGAAATAAAATTTACCTGCAACATGTAGTAGGTGATTAAATATTTTATCCCACCGATTTTGTATAATGTTTAGAATCCATTTAGTATTCCCTCTTTGCTATTTTATTGCATCTTTCATCACACACATTAACTCATATAAGATATGTATAATGTGTACAACTTCGGTATCAACCAATTTCAGAACGGGGTATAGTGGCTCATATATTTTAACTACAAAAGTCATATTATCCCAAAACTTTGAATCTAAAATAAGCCGTTATATTCTTTTTCCATTTGCAGTTCAACTCAATCGATTTGTAGCCTATGCATCACTGGTAAATAGATGTTTCAAACTTGTCTTTAAAAAAAAAAAAAAAAAACTATCAAGGGCAATATGATTAGTCGCAAATTGAGTTGCATCAGGTCACACTATCTCCCATTTACAAACCTCCCTCATTTGCGATAGTAACCATCCATGATTATATATAAAGTTTGTCATAGCCCTAACATCATGAATGACACATGCAACAATGTTCTTTCCAATATCCTCAAAAATCAAATATATACAATGTGTTGCACAAGCAGTCTAAAATAAAGAATATTTTTTCATCAAAATTTTTACCTGCTTTCATAAATGCAGAGTCATTGTCGGTGATAATTTGCACGAAGTTCTTCTCACCAACCTTTTTCATCACATATTTGAGCAATCCATAAATATACTGATGATCTTTAATTTTGTCGGATGCGTCAACAGATTTTAGGAAAATTGTGTGACCTTTATAATACACCATAAAATTAATTATTGACAATCTTGTCGGTCCCGTCCACCCATCACACATTATGGTGCAACCATATTTCTCCCATTTTGTTTTGAAGTTATAAACATACTCTTTCATTTCCTTGTACTCGATGTCCAAGTACTCATGTCTAATTTCAAATGTTGATGGTGGTTGAACTCCAACATCTATATTCACATGCATGTTAAATTTAATTGTGAAATAAAAAATAAAACGAATAAAAAATTTCAAAAGTATTATTATTTTTTTAAAAAAAAAAAAACTTGATTCTTGAGCACCAATAATCATGTTCTTAAAATGATGAGAACCGGCTTTATATGGGGGCACATTATCATAAATAAAAAACTTCGATACTAGTCTCCCCAATTTTTCTCTAATACTACCTCCCATGAACATATCTTTAATATTCTTTTGCTTTGCACTTGATGATTTGTACAATGAAAGTGCTTTCCACTTTGAGTGCGACGTACTTGTTGTGATGGTTGGCTACTACCACCGGCTCCTGAACTCTCTCTTCTCTTTGACCCCCCTCCAAAGATTCTTTCTACTTGTTTTCTTTGCCATTTAGATGCTTTGGATGCATCTATTGTAGAACGATAATCATCTCGCTCATCAGGATGCAAATCTTCAGGATAAAGATACATGTCATCTTCCTTTTATGTATAGGGCAAATTTCCCCTTAATTCTTGTTGAATTTCCTCAATCTCATTTGCATTTTTATTTATTATTTATTTTTTATTTTTTTGCAATTGAGATATTAGTTTTTTCACTTCTGGTGGCACATTTAGGCATGCTTTTACATTTTTGTACACCTCTTTACCAGATAAATGAAATTTAAACCGGGTAATTCCCCCACTTTGCATAATATGACCACAAAACGTGTATATAATGCCATTTTTATTATTTGGTTGGCAATACTCCCATGCTGGATCATTTCTAGTACCATCATATGTAATGTAATTTCATATAAAACAAAATTAAATTTTGTACATATCAATTTATAAATATGAAATTCTAATGAGTTTTAGAAACAATACCACAAAACATCAAAATGAACATTTACGTACCTGCTTATTTGAAGAAGATTTTAAAAAAAACTTGTAAATTGTGATGTAAAATTTGCTATGTGTAGTGTAGTCGTGTAAGATGAAAACTTAAAAAAGAAGAGTGAAGATGATATGAAGTGAAAATGATGAACAAATTTGTTCTTAATTCTAATAATTTATATTTATGTGAATAATTGATGCATTTTACTACTTTTCAAACATATGCATGTGAATAATCGATGTATTTTGATTCTTTGAATAACTGATGTACTTTTTGTTTTGTTTTTTTTTTTTTTTTTAATAAAAATCATGGGTTTTAGTGTTTTACACATTTTACACAAGCAAATCAGATTGCTTTCACAATCTTTGCCCAATTCTACTTCAATAATTCTACTATTGACTATTGTGTTTGAAAATTTTATAAATTTGTTAATGCTTCTTTTAAAATAATTTTCAATAAATATTATTTGAACAATAATTTAAGTGTTTATGAATTTTTTTTTAAAGTAATTTGCAAAATATTCCTGGATTTCGAGATGAAATTCACAATATTTTGAAAATATCGGGAACTCTGCAAATAATACATCATGATGATTTTTTATTTCAAATGCATTGATTGCATTTCACTTTTTCAAATGCATTGATTGCATTTTACTACTTTTCAAACATATGCATGTGAATAATTAATGTAATTTGATTCTTTGAATAATTGATATACTTTTTGTTTTTTTGTTTTAATTTTTTAATAAAAATCATAGGTTTTAGTGTTTTACACGTTTTACACAAACAGATCACATTTCTTTCACAATTTTTGCCTAATTTTACTTTAGTAATTATACTATTGACTATTGTGTTTGAAAATTTTTAAAATTTGTTAATGCTTCTTTTAAAATAATTTTCAATATAGATTATTTGAACAATAATTTAAGTGTTTAAGATTTTTTTTTTTTTTTTATATAATTTTTTTTTTGCAAAATATCCCTAGATTTCGGGATAAAATTCACAATATTTCGGGAATATCGGGAGATTTTTATAGATATTTCGAAATCGACTGAATATTTGCTAGACATTGGATATTACCCCTGTTTCGATATCGATCCCTCAAAAATATGGATATATTGGTGGATATGTCGATTTTACAAACCCTGACTATACATAACATTAAGGTCATGTTTGGTTAAATGGTGGAATGGTAATCAGAATGAGAATAAGAGTGGAATGGAATGGAAAACTGATTTCTTCGTTTGGTTAGGACTTTAGAATTAGCATCTGAATCAGTATTATTTTGTTCGATTAACAACTGAATGGAACGGAATTAACTGTATTTTGACCAAAATGCCCCTAATTACATAACAGTTATAATAACATGATATATTATGGATAATAATAATAAAATATGAAAGTATATAAAATAATTATATACATATAAATTAATCTAGTTAATAATAAAATATATATTTTCAATTACAAAAATTTTATAAGAAATTTTTAAATAGATTGCTTTTGGAGGAGGAGTCTCTAATCGAAACCACCATCTTCTTTGCAGTCACGAGGTTCTCGGCAGAGACCGAAATCGCCACCTCGAGGACTTGAGTCAGAGTCGGATTCCCAGGGACGCGTTCGGAGAGAGAATTTTGTCAGGTGTCAGGGTAGCACATGGCCTTACATGTGACGTGGACCTGGGTGACGGTGGCCGAGAATGAGGGCTGAGACGACGGAGGAGGGGTGGATAGCAATGTTTTTGGAGTGGCGGGAGGAGAAAGAGACTGAGAAGAGAATTAGAAGAGAGACGAGAGATATGACGATGAGAGAGGCCATGGTTATGAGATGAGAGAGGCCACATCGGAGTAGACGGCGAAGGAGGGTGGGTAGCAATGTCTTTGGTGCTTTAGCAATAGAGGAGGCCACGACTTTTTTCTCAGAGCAAACAAAGCCAAGCCCTAATTTGAAAAGTTATACCAATTATTAGCAGAGGGTTATTTTTGGAAGTGAAAATGTTGTTAGGAATTGGAATACCCTTTCCATTGGATTGTGGATGGAAAGCTCATTCCACCATTTTGGTGGAAACCCAATCCATTGGAATTCTCTTTCCATTTGATTTTTGTAAACCAAGCATTTGTAATGAATTTGTTTCCATTCATTTTCTTTCCATTCCAGTGAACCAAACACAGCTTAAGAGTAATGCTAGGCGTCTCGAATTTTTTTTTTTTTTTTTTTTTTCAAATTCCTTCCCAAATGATATGGTATATGAGATGTCAACATTATATCACTCACTATATAATCTCATGATTTACAAAGTACTATATTATTTGGGAAAAAAATAATATAACACATAGTATTATTCTAACATTAATTATACAAAGTGATTACAAAAGAGATGTTATCCAAATTTATTTTTTATTTCTTAAATTCTTATTTTATTTAAACCATTAATTTGGAATCTAAAGGTTATTAAACTATCATGTAGTGATATGACCTAATTAAAATGTAATACATGTCATTTTTTTTTTCATCCATTCCAAGACTTCTTATACTATTTTTAATGTATGGGAATATAAAATCCTAACAAAACCGAATTTTATATAACTACAAAAACTTGAAATGATGAAAGAAAAAAAAAAACATGTATTAAAATTCAATTGAACTGTATTATTAAATTAATATTTTTGGTACCGGTCGGTCAACGACAATATTATCGATAACTAAACCCATTAAATAAATAAGGAGCTACCATATCTTCGAATCGTCGTCGAATTGAAGCTTCCAAGTTGCGTAAGCGGTAAGCTTCCATATCACACCTAGAAAATATAAACAAAAAAGTCAATATTCCACATTTCCACCCAGCCACTGGTCTATAGACTTTTGTTCTTATTGAGAAGCGAAACCGAGAGAGAGATAAAAGTGTTAATTGAAATTTCAGCAGATCAAGATCAAGCATCTTCATCATGTCCGGTGGCATCGCGCGTGGCCGTCTTACAGAGGAGCGCAAATCCTGGCGCAAAAATCATCCTCACGTATGTTCATTGCTTTTCTCTCTCTGTGTTATTTTTTCCTTTTTTAGCCCTCTAATGTTACTATTTTGCTTCTATTTTATTTTTGTTGTTCTGTTTGTTTTTTATAGGGTTTCGTGGCTAAGCCAGAAACTGCTAAAGATGGGTCCGTCAATTTGATGGTCTGGGAGTGTATCATTCCCGGCAAGGCAGGGGTGAGTGTTTGTTTTTAATTTTCTTAACAAATTTATAGCCAATTGAGAAAATACAATTTGGGATTTTCTTTTTTGAAGCTTTGATAGTTTAAAGCTAGAACTTTTTGTTGGTTGGACGGTGAATTTTGTATTAGGGTTTAGAATAAGGTTGTTTTAGTTCTTAATATTTTGTTTAATTGAAGAAATCATACTTCTTGAAAGAGATTTGCGGTGTCTAACCCAGCTGAAGGCTTGAAAGCTTTACTTGCAGCCGCAATTTGTAAAAGATACGGTCTGAGCATGCCGTCTAAAGATTTTCCAATGGACTTTTGACATCACAATTCCTGTAATTTTCTTGTCCATGTAACACTAACATTTATGCTATTTTGCCTTTTATAACGAGAGAAACATGTGCACTGCAATTTATAATACATGTTGTAGTTTCCTTAATTTATCCTAATGCATGTTATCTCACTCTCCTTTCATGAGCTACACTTGTAATTTGAATGAATAATCTCTATCAAAGTTATGGAATGTTCCTAATTGTATTGTGTGCTTATTGCTTCGATGAATATTATGAATATATGTCAGAAATTATAGTTATTGGGTTTTAGTCTTTATGTGGCTTACATTATGAGATGGTTTGTTGAAATGAATATGAGATTGAAAGAAGGATGGATAGTAAACATTGAAACTTTTTACCTCTTTTGAACTACCGATTTGTTTGGTGATATGATGACTTACTTTGTTTGGTGATACGATGACTTGCGTTGTTTGTGTACTGATATTACAGCAAACTGATGTAATGCAATGTTAGTATGTTACTACCTCATTTGAACTGTATCAACCTTCTTAATGTTGCAGACTGATTGGGAAGGTGGCTACTTTCCGCTATCACTCTACTTCAGTGAAGACTATCCTAGCAAACCTCCAAAATGCAAGTTTCCGCAAGGTTTCTTTCACCCTAATGTTTATCCTTCTGGAACTGTTTGTCTGTCTATCCTCAATGAGGACAATGTAAGTCTTCTCTGTGCAATTCATGTTCTCTTTTAGATCGTTCCTAATTTTAGATAAGCTTAATTTACAGTTAAATGAACATGAAAATTTTTCTTAGGGTTGGAGACCAGCTATTACTGTGAAGCAAATTTTAGTGGGCATTCAGGATTTGCTTGATCAGCCAAATCCTGCTGATCCTGCACAAACTGATGGGTACCAGCTCTACATTCAGGTGCTTTGTCATCCCTCTAAAATCTCAAATTTCAGTATTTGTTCAGTTTCCATAGTTGTTTTTGAAGAAAAACCTTCTTCCTCAAGTACTGTGATTTTGACAATGCAGGATCCTACTGAGTACAAGAGGAGGGTGCGACAGCAATCCAAGCAATATCCACCTAATCTATAATGAATGTTATCTTCACTGGATATGAGAAACTCATTTGTTACTCGCATTGTTTATGTCTAACTCTCGTTGCTAGAGTAGAGCAGCTTGAGTACCGGTGGTTCTAGTTAAGTTTTAAATAGACTATATTTGTTACCCGTTTTGTGTGATGGATGCTTTAATTAGATTTCATGTTTTTATGATCCCGACAAATTGAAAACTCATGGGATATATATTTATGCGTGTTGTTTTATAAAACTAAGGGTTGGTTTTCTATTTAAGTATACCGAGTAGAAATATCAATTCATAAACAAAATATTATTTGATGGTTGTGTAAATTTTTACACTTCAGTTTTTTTATACAGGTATGTCTATCATGCTACTGCTGTGTTGTGAATCTTGTATGCAAGCCGTCCTTCATCGTTTTTTTTTTTTTTTTTCTTCCCTTTTTTTCAATTATCTGACATTGGGAGCTGCAAACAATAGTTGAAACTACTAATGGATTGACAGTGGGAGTTTCTTCAATGCCCTATATTGATGCCCACTAAAAGGAGTATTGTGGTAGAGGGTGAGAAACTTTCTTACGTACGGATCTATAGCTTATATGTTGTGATTTCAATGTAAGGATTGGGGGCTGCTTTCAACAAAAATGAAATTATTAGTGTATATAGACTATAAAGAGAAAAATGGTGGTAGTAGATGTAGCTGTATCACAGCTGCTCTATCCTTTTTGTTTACAGGTTTTCTGGTATTGGGAATCAAATAACTAGCAAGTCAATAGTTCGAAAATGAAAATGTTGAGATGCAAATGTTTATGAAGTTAACTAAAGTCTTTCTGTACGATCTGATATCCTATGGTAGAACTTTTAGTAGATTAAGATTTCAATAATGTCAAAAAGCTATGATCTTCTTATCTTGCATTTTCAACATCACAAGTCTCTTTGTACAATCTGATATCCTTTATAAGAGCCGTCAGGTCATTGGAAGAAGAACCACCTTCTTCGACAGCCTTCTTTGCCAATTTGCTGAGATGATTCACTCTTTTTCTCATCTCTACTGCTACATCTTCACCACACATGACTGCAGAGACTGCATTCTTGATCTTGTTTCTGTCAATAAGAGTTGAATCCTGTGTTGCCCATATTTTCCAAGTTTCATTGCCTACCGGTACTCCTATGTTCAGCACTTGAGTTAATAACTTTTCATTGTAGAATTGCTCGGCAAAGATTGGCCAAGTGACCATGGGCACAGCAGCACTCACCCCTTCGAGAATAGAGTTCCAGCCGCAGTGGGTCAAGAACCCTCCAATGGCTGGATGTTCTAATAACAAAACTTGTGGTGCCCATCCCCTTATGATCACTCCTTTATCATTTCTGGTGATGTTGTCCTCGAAGTAGTCTGGTAACCAATATTCTTGTTTCTCGCTGTCGTTAGCGTCTATAACTTTTCCTACAACCCAAATAAATGGGTGGCCTGATGCTTCAAGTGCACTTGCAATCTCTGTTACTTGAGCTTTGCTGAATCTTGTTAGGCTTCCGAAACAGATGTAGAGAACTGAGTCGGGTTTCCTGGAATCAAGCCAACTCAGGCAACTGTGTTTTGATACGCTAATTGTGTCCTCTCTTGCAGCTTTATCCTCTGTGTCTCCGTTGAATAGGGATACTGGGCCTAAATTCCACGTCTTAATTCCGGTATGTTTTCTATGGTGATCTACGTAAGCTGGTTCAAAGTCGTAAAAGCTATTCATTAACACACCAAAGCTCTTCCTCTCAGCTTCCTTGAGTACTTCAAACATAGCAGAGAATGCAGTTTTGGTTTTAACAATATCTGGCAGTTGTGATCTTGTGATTTTCACTTGGTCCGGCAGGCCTGGAATGATAAATGTTTCTGTCTCGGATTGAATATTCTCATGAGGCTTGTAAAGTTCAATGTTATGTGCGACACAAAGATTGAAGAATCCACTGCCACTAAATGCAAGCCTTGGTATGCCGAGTTCTGTTGATAATTTTACAGTCCATGGGAATAGATAATCCGATACAATGCAATTAGGACGCTCTTCTCGGAAGAGCTTTTCAATCCGCGGTTGGAGCAGATCTATGGCGTGAAAAAGCTTTATGCTCATTTCAGGGGTTGGAGTGGAGGACAAATTCTCACAGCCTTCAGGGAGGCCGGCTTCTGCATAAGGGAAATGGAGAATTTCGAGAGCAATTCTCCGACCAGATATAATATCTCGGTCAATAATATGTTTGAAACGAAGAGCATTAAAAGCTGTAACTATTATAGTGACTCTTACGCCATTCCCAGCAAATAGCCTGGCAATGTCCACCATTGGCATCATGTGGCCTGGTGCCATGTATGGAAGGAACATTACATGAAGATGTTGTTCATCTTCTGAAACCATGGTGGAATCTCGAAATTAGAAGTAGAACTTGCTGATATACAAATTCCACCTGGTTTCATTTACTTGTTCAAAAGACTGTTGTTTTCACTTACATAGTCCGATGCACACGGAGGATTTGGTAAATTTTTTTGAGGCTGAGATGCTGCTAAATATTTTACCAGACAACTGCCTATTTCTCAGGAAATGGTAAGCCCTCAATTCAACCGAAGGACCTAATTTAGCTTCTTAAATTAGATATCAATCAACCACCACATAAATTAGATAGCAATTAAGAAGAGATTAGACTGAACAAATACAATCCAAATAAACTTATCAACTTTTTGTAATATATAAGTCATCGTTATTTTATTATTATTATTTTTTTGATAGAACATATTTATTTTATTTTTGAGTAACCAGATGAAGACAAAACGCTGGGTTGAATCAGCGGCACTGTCGAAGCTCATCAAGCAAAGCGGTGACATTTGAGTATGATGAACCACCTTCTTTAACAGCGGCCTTGGCAATGACAGAGAGCTCTTTCACTTTCTTCCTCCTCATCTCCGCCTCTTCACCACCACCCATCAGCTCATTCACTGCCTTCACAATCTTCTCCTTTTCAACATACGAACGACTCTCCTCCAACAACTGAGTCCACGACTCCGACCCAATTTTGACCCCGACTCCCAACACCATAGTTAACTTCTCATTGTAAAATTGGTCAGCCCCAAGTGGCCAAGTAGCCATTGGCACTCCGGCCGCTATTGTCTCCAACACCGAGTTCCATCCACAGTGAGTCAAAAACCCACCAACGGCTGGATGCTCTAAGATGGATATCTGCGGCGCCCAACCCTTCATGATCAAACCCTTGTAGCTCTTTGTTATCTTCTCCTCTAATTCTCTTGGTAGCCATTCTCCATCTTCGTTTTCTTTGTCTTCTTTTCGAACTACCCAAATAAATGGGTGATTCATAGAGTCAAGGGCCTTTGCTATCTCTGAAATCTGAGCTGAGCTGAAAGAACACAAGCTTCCAAAACTGACATAAACAACTGAGTTGGGGTTTTGAGAATCCAGCCAAGTTAGACAGTCGTGCTTGTCATCATTTCCAGAGTTGTTTCTGGCGTTAAAAAGCCGTACAGATCCAATGGACCAGGACTTTATTCCCAGGACATTTCTATAGTGATCAGCATAATCTTTCTCCAACTCATAGAAGCTATTCACCAAAACCCCATAGCTCTTTCGAATGGACTCATTGATCATTTGCATCAAACTGGTGTATACATTCGGTACCTTAATCCATTCTGCAATCTCCGATCTTGTCATTTCGATCTTACCCGGAAGCCCTGGCAATAGAAACTGCTCCTTGTCGGATTGGACTGTCTTGTGAGGCCCGTATCGAAGAAGACAATCCGCAGCACAAAGAGCCAAGTGTCCCATCCCATGAGACGTAAGCCTCGGTATCCCGAGGTCAGAAGCTAAGTCAGATGCCCAATAGAGAAACATGTCGGCAACAATGAAGTCTGGTCTGTTGTCTCTGATGAATTGCTCAATGGGTTTTTGGAGCATGGAGACACCTTTCCCTATCTTGTGACTGATTTCATCGGAGGTAGCATCACTGAAGTTCTCAAGTCCTTCGGGGAGACCAACCTCCTTGAATGGAAACTTGAGCTTGTGAACATTGATATGGTGGCCACGAGAGATGGCTTTGTCTATGGATTTTTGGAAGAGGAGGGAGTTGAAGTAAGTGGTGACGATGGTTACGTCAACACCATGAGCTGCAAAGATCATGGCCATGTCTACTTGTGGCATCAAGTGACTTGTTGTCAAGTAGGGGATGAAGTAGGCTCTCAACGGACGATTCTCGCTTCCCATGGCGGTATACCGTATATCCAAGTTATGATAAGAATTTTAGCAAGATTTTTCTGCAAATGATATTGTAGAAGAGATGATTTTATTTTTTATTTTCGAAAGAGAAGAAGAGAAGAGATGATTATTTAATATGTAAGGCTTATTACCTTGGGATTCTGTTCTTTTGCTTATGTTTAAGATGTCACGCGGGTCACATGAAACTTAAACAAATACATATTATCTTTCGTTCTCCATCTCCTTCAACAACACTCAACACTCTCTTGTTCTCTTCGCTCTCCATCAACAACACTTTCTCTCTTGTACTATTGTGTGAGGCATGTTGTATTACGACATGGATAAAAGTAGCTGGTCCAATTTTATCTCTTTTTACTTCCACATTCACAATTAAAGCAAAATTGCAATTTGAAGAGATGTAGATTAATGATAAAACTAAATAAGACCAGCTGTTTTACAAACAACTGCATGTATGTTGAGAGAATTTCCATCGTTCTCAATTTTTTAATGAACTAATTACTAGCTCATCTTTGCTACTTGCTAGTTAGAGTCCATTAATAAAATAGCTATCTAACTATCGTAAAAATCTCACTATGCATATCCGACGGACTATAGGTGCACCACCCATTGTGATACTTGTATTTTCTTACCACATATTACATCTTCTCACCACATATCGAGCATGGTTCCCAACGTCTGGACGATGTTGGAAGATATCAAGTTGGAGACATGTTCCTCTTGTACTGCCTTGTTATGTTTGATCGCCTTCCTCAATGACTCCATTCATTCCACGGTAGAGTCTTTCTCCGGGCACGTTTGTTTGTTGTGTCCAATTGAATGACAGATGCTGCACTTGCGACGGTATTCATCGGGAACACTTATGCTGGGACCTTCATTAACCATCGGTGGGTTGGAGCACCGCCTGCTATTATGTCCTGATTGTCCACATCTTCTACACGACTGTGTGGTTGTCCTCTCCGAAGACGAGGCATGTCGACCCTCCATCGGGCGACCTGATTGTCTCTTCGACTTTGGATTTAAAACCACCCGAGATGCGATGTCGGATGGCACTACCCATGAAGAAGGATGGCCAACAGGCATAATAGGAACCGAGTATGCATCAATAAGTGTCTCTCTCTTGTAGTAGTCCGCACACAGAGATGTGAAATCCAAGTTTCGCTCCCTACAACAATGAAAACAATGAGATTCACGAACCTAAATAATATAAATCGTTAACTGTAACATCTCATGTACCTTGCCGCTGCGAGTGCATGAGAACATGGGAAATGGTCCATTTGGAATTTGTTGCATGTGCAAGTCTTCAAGTGTAAGTTAACCGTCCATTGGTTTCCCTTCAATTTGACGGAGAATATGTTCCAGTCAACTGGATTTACGGTCATATAATTGCACTTCTCGACACGTTTTAGGATCACAAGATGTGCTGCGTCGGTCAGTTGATGACGCATGGACCGTGCAGCTGCATGACGATCGTGAAACCACTTTTGTAGCATATTCCTAATGAACTCCGCCAGTGTCATCATTGGCAGTTGCCGTGCGAATTTTAGGCATGAGTTTATGCACTCAGCAACATTTGTGGTCATCAGCCTGTACCTTCTTTGGGGACAGTGTACGCGAGACCACTTGTGTGGACCGGCAGCAATGGCATATTCGAATGCACCCTTGTGCAGCCTATGTAACTCCTCCATGTGCCTGTTATAATTGAATTCACTGTACGTCCTAGCTGCTGAATCCATTATGTCGGCAACATCCTTTCTGTGGAATCGCTTCTTCATATTTTCACCAAAATGCCAGCAACATATAGTATGGGTTGCATAAGGGAACACTTTAGAAATCCCCGCTTCAATGCTTGCATGGCGATCGGAAATGAAAACCAGATCATCTATATGACCAAGGGCACCCCTCAAGCATTCCAAAAACCACTCCCATGAAAGGTTGTTTTCTGAGTCACCGTACCCAAAAGCAATTGGATACACCTGTTCGTTTCCATCTTGTGCAGTTGCAACAAACATTGTACCCCCGAATCTTCCCTTCAAATGGGTACCATCAACTGCAATCACAGGACGCATACACCTCCGAAAACCTCTAATTGAGGACCCTAACGACATGAAAAAGTACAAAAATGTATCATCGTCTGCGCATTGTAAGTCGGTGATTGTGCCAGGATTTTGCTGTTCCAAAATGTACGCAAACGATGGTAACAATTTGAAACTTTCTTCATGCGTTCCATAGGTCAAGGACAATGCATATTGCAAGGCATCATGTGCCTTACTGTACATGACTTGGATGCCATACATTGTTTTCATATCGGCGATTATGTCCTTCGGACGCATGAGACGACCATCATGTTGTTGAAGTCTAGGTGCAATGACTTCTCCGATTATGACTGCACTAGCTTGTCGGTGGCGACGGTGAACCTCCTCCAAAGGACAACTGTGTTGGTTGACAAAACTTCTGACTTGGAAGTAAGTCCTTTCATCTCTCCTCACCGCTCTTAATTTCCACGTACAGTTGTCAATGATGCAAACTAGATGTAACGTTGTCTTATTAGACCTTTTCACCTTCCATTCAAAGTTCTCCCGCATTGAAAAAAGGCCAACTAGCCTCTTCAAATCCTTTTTACTCGGGAAAAATTGACCTTTATAAATCATGCATGTAGGTTCTTGCGTTGCCAAGGTGCTGCTTCTACCAATACCAAACGAGTATGAATCTGCTCCGGGAATAACCCACGTTATCGTATTATCAGAATCAGATACAGTTATATTATGTCGGACCTCGGAAGTCCCAGGCATATTTGGTACAGTGCAACTAACTCCTTGTACATGTCTTCCTTGTGTTTGAATTTGTGTACGCTCTTCATCCACATTTTCTAGATCATCTACCTGTTCATTATTTGCCTCATTATCCACCTCATGGTACTGCTCAATTCGACAACCAAACACATCGCCAATTTGAGGTTCAACTACTTGGTCAACCGCTACCGGTGGGACACCACACATGTTTTCCCCACTTTCGGCGAAACTCCTTTGGGGATATAGTTGGTTGCTACCGCTAAAGGATTCAAATTGTTGGGTATTTTCAGGAGGAGGAATATCATTCCCTATCACATCTCCAGGTGTCCTCTGAGTTAGACTTACACATACTTGAGGGATCACCCGATCTTCCCCTAGCATAAACTGAACATCATCGTTATTTCTTATAAATGTATGACATGTACTGCCAGGAACGATTGATACTGATGCCAGATCAACATTGAATTTGTTTACATCATACTTCACAATGGTATGCACGATCGCCACCAATTCTTCGTAAGTCATATTCTTTGACACATACATTCCCTTGTTATCGGATCCAACAAACCTCTGACTTCCGTCGGGTAGTTGCTCCCATTGACCGTTGTAAGATATTACTATTCTAACCCGATTCATGATGCTGTCAAATTAATCAAAACTATTAATAAAAACTCAGGAGTACAAAATATTTTCATAAATTACATTTACAAAGGCTCGGGTGAGGATATTTAAAAGGCTCGGAGAACACTAGCAAAGTCTCGAAGAATACATGAAAGTTTCGAAAAAGACATTTTTGGTCTCGAAAAAGTCTTTAAAAGACTCGATTAGTAATTCAATAAAAAGTCTCGGAGAAGACCTAACAAGGCTCGATTAGTGATTATTTGAAAAGTCTCGGAGATGACTTGAAACGTCTCGGAGAAGACTTGAAAAGGCTCGATTAGTGATTTTTGAAAAGTCTCGGAGATGATATGAAAAGGCTCGGAGAAGACATGAAAAGTCTCGATTAGTGATTTTTGAGAAGACATGAAAAGGCTCGGAGATGACTTGGAAAATGCTCGATTAGTGATTTTTGAAAAGTCTCGGAGAAGACATGAAAAAGCTCGGAAAAGACTTGAAAAGGCTTGGAGAAGACATGAAAAGGCTCGATTAGTGATTTTTGAAAAGTCTCGGAGAAGACATGAAAAAGCTCGGAGAAGACTTGAAAATGCTCGAATAGTTATTTTTTAAAAGTCTCGGAGAAGACTTGAAAAGTCTCGGAGAAGACATGAAAAAGCTCGGAGAAGACTTGAAAATGCTCGAATAGTTATTTTTTAAAAGGCTCGGAGAAGACTTGAAAATGCTCGGACAAGACATGAAAAAGCTCGGAGAAGACTTGAAAATGCTCGAATAGTTATTTTTTAAAAGTCTCGGAGAAGACTTGAAAATGCTCGGACAAGACATGAAAAAACTCGGAGAAGACTTGAAAAGGTTCGGAGAAGACTTGAAAAGGCTCGATTACTGATTTTTGAAAAGTCTCAGAGAAGACTTGAAAATGCTCGAATAGTTATTTTTTAAAAGTCTCGGAGAAGACTTCAAAAGGCTCGGACAAGACATGAAAAAGCTCGGAGAAGACTTGAAAAGGCTCGATTAGTGATTTTTGAAAAGTCTCGGAGAAGACATGAAAAAGCTCGGAGAAGACTTGAAAATGCTCGAAGAAGACTTGAAAATGCTCGAATAGTTATTTTTTAAAAGTCTCGGAGAAAACTTCAAAAGGCTCGGAGAAGACTTGAAAAGGCTCGGACAAGACATGAAAAAGCTCGGAGAAGACTTCAAAAGGCTCAATTACTGATTTTTGAAAAGGCTCGGAGCAGACATAAAAAGGCTCGGACAAGACATGAAAAGGCTCGGACAAGACATGAAAATGCTCGATTAGTGATTTTTAAAAAGGCTCGGAAAAAGGTGACAAAGTCTCGGAGATCCACAATTGTCACAATGAAAATGTGAACAAATGAAAAGAAGTATTTACACGAAATATTACCTTGTTGTAATGAAGCACGTCCAGTTGTTTGGATCTTGAACTTCTATTTGTATTGAGAGAGAGAGAGAGAGAGAGACTAACCCCGTTATCGTTTTTGTTGGAAGTGTGGAGAGAGAACCAGACAAACACAATAACATAAATGATTATCTAAGGGCAATTTTGGTAGTTCACCATAATAGGTGTCTTTTAAACTTAAGTTATTAAACCGGTCATAGAGTCACCAAATGAGTTGGAAAAGGTGATACTTTCCACCATTTCCACTATTCTAAATCATCTAATTATCGAGAGATACGTGACTCATTAATTATCTTAGGTTTAATTGATGTTTTTATACAGATTGGAGTGAATATAGAAATCATGTGCCGCCCTCTTGGTTTACTTCAATATATATATATATATATTTCTTTTCTCCTCGGTACGTCCTGATATAACTCCATCAGTATATTATATGTGGGCCATAGATTATGGAGAAGTTTTGACAAGTGTATATACTTTGAGTCAAAACATATAAATTTAATGGTCCGCATCCAACGTATTGATGGAGTTATATCAGAACACACTGACTTAAAAATTTTAATATATATATATATATTCCCACGAAAAACATGCATGATGCATCAACAATATTATTCTAAACGTCTAATTATCGAGAGATACTTTAGTACCTATGAGTCAATGGCTCTATGAGGTGACACACATCAATAAATTTTCACAAATGTTATTATTTTTATATAAACTCAATAATTACTACAGCCATGTCAAACAAATCTGCTAGATCAGAAATTCATGCTCATGTTTCTCTTACAACTTTTATATCTCTTTACATCTCTATACCTGAATTTTTAAAACCCACCAACTAAGATTTTTAGAAATCTCTTATAATTTAGTGAGGCTTGATTAGGGAAGGCGTTTGCCCACGGCCCCATGAGGTTTTGGAGGTAAATTTTACTCACAAGTGGGTAATTTTACTCTCAAGTGGGTTTTGGGGGTGAGGGTAAACTTGGCTCCTATTTTATAAATGGAGAAGGTGGTGGGGGACCACCCCCAATCCCCATTCTCCCAATTCCCCCAATTCCCCCATTATATATATATATATATATAATATTTATTTTTATTTTATATCTAAAGTGTAAATTAAAAAAAACTAATATATTAACATGAGTTAATATTTAGTACTTAGTATTTGTATTTAAGGTCAAACTAGAGATTGGGATGATCGGTATCCGAATTTCAATTTTCGAAATAGATATTAGAAATTTGAGATTAAAAATGAAAAGAAATAGGTAAAATGGGACTTAGGGATCCCCTCCCCCCATGCCAAATTCCCTGAGGGGTGAGGGGTGAGGGGTGAGGGGACCCTCCCATGATCCAATGGTCCCCACGCCCATCCCTAGGCTTGATGGCGTCTAGAAAATGTAAGATTTAAACTAAACAAATATCTTTTTGGAAAAAATAAAAAATAAAAAAACAAATGGAGGTGAAGTAGCATCCTCCTCTAGATTGGCGCTTACTCCACCGACATTGCTTGTCGAGTTCGGCACAAGCCCGCAAAACTAAGCAAGTTCAGGTACGAGTTTCCACCCAAGGGTTATGGGAGAACGCATGACCTCCCATGAACCTACATAGCAAATCCACAAAAAAAATCAATGTTTTTACATTAAATAAAAATAAATAAATAAATAAATAATATATATATAAAAAAAAACTTGAAAGAGAAAAGACATTGGATAGAGTCTAGAGATTAATGGGCTTTTACCTACTAACCTTGTCCAAATCTCTCCAATCCTTTTTTTTTCCCCTAAGTTTTTTAGTAGATGTTGACACCTAAGCATAATATAAAATATATGATCAAGATTTGTGGATTTCTTTCTCTCTCATATAGTGAGTGGATATACAAGGTTCCTAAATCTCCTCTTTATGTTCTCTCCATGAAGGATAAGTTCATGTTTCACATACCATGCGCGCTATTGTGACAAAAAATATATATATATATACATTGATTAATCAGGAATTAAGGAAATTGGGTGTTGAACTTTCGTGGTTCATAGGAAAGAATCTTTGTTACACGACTGAAAAATGTTAAAGCTTGCAAAACCAAGTTATCCTCTTCCACCATTTGGTGAAGAATGATTGTATAAATATTTGTATCTCACATCTAAAAAAAAAATTAAAACTCTAATTCTTATATGAATGACTTTTGGCAATAGAAAAAAAAATTTACTTGAAATGTGTAGAAACTCTTCTTGATACTAAATTTCATTTAGTTTTGAAATTTTACACTATGTTAGGCCAAATATGCATTGGGTCATGCTGAACGACAATATGCATGGTCCAAATCTTTTCGTACTGTGCACCTAGCACGGTTCAAATCTAACATGGGTCTTGTAAATATAGGCCGACCCGGCCTGGAGTTCGTTCCACCAGGATAGCACACTTGCATGCTCCATATTGTTAAACTCCTATCTAATTTTTGAGCTATATGTATACTGTACGTTTTGATATTCGTAAGTAACTTTGAAATACTATTGAATATATATACATTTGAAATAAGAATTGAGTCTGTCTTTTTGATAGATAATATATAATTCTTGTGTTGGCCTTTTTGGAAGGAACAATTCGTTGGAACAAAATCTAATTAACAGTAAATCTCAATCAATACAAATTATTATAATGGGCAAACGAATCATTTCATTACACTGTCTCATGATTTTGCACGGTAGGTAGAGCACAACATAGCCACACACACTCACTTGAATCAAAGGCGCTGTCGAAGCTCATCAAGCAAAGCGATAACATTTGAGTAGGATGAGCCGCCTTATTTAACAGTGGCCTTGGCAATGACAGAGAGCTCTTTCACTTTCTTCCTCCTCATCTCCGCCTGATAACTCTTATTTCTACACAGAGTGTAGCCCCCTTATTTGTATCTTTTATGCTCATTTCTCGAGTAAAACCATGTTTTTAACGGCTCAAATAAGTGTTTCAGGATTGCTTCCAGCAGAGAAACTACAATGTGAAAATGTGGAAATACTGGGGCAAATGCACAATTTTGGAAACTATTTCTGTGCCCTTGGGAAATGGCGGTTACCGGTTACCGAATCAGGGCACAGAATTCCTAGCAGAAGTCCACTGTTTCTCATTTCTGCGCCCAAGGGCGCCAAATTTGCCCAAGGCTGTCCTTTTCAGCTTGTCTTTTGGGATTTTTGTCCCCCTTAATTTATGGAAATCAAATCTTTGTTTTGTCTGTTATCCTTAATGAGTTAAGGAAGGTATTACTTTGAAGATCTTTGTGGTCTCCACTTCCATAAATAAGCATGTTGATGCATGTCGTGGGGAGGGGTTGGAGGCTTTTTAGTAGGATTTTTAGGGCACCATTCAAGGACACCAAGAAGATCATAACATATAACTCTTCCTCTCTCCTAGCAAAAAAACCTTGGTTCTCCCTTGAACTTAGCAGATCATCAAGCAATCTTAGAGCAACTAGGAGTTGGATTCTTGGAGGAAGGAAGCCATTGGAGCCAAAGCTTTGTAAGAAGGAGATCTTCAACTTAGTTTATCCCTTTGAACTGTATATTTTACCTTCTTGTATTTGATATGGCCTGTAATTATTTGATATTTTGTATGGCTTATATGTGCAGTATGAACTAAACACTTTTGTGCTAGAACAAAGATGAAACTGAACCCTTAATCTATTGTTAATAACTCTTTGATTTCTCTACATGTGTTTGTATAGTTATATGGATATTTTGAATGCTTAAAGCCTTTACTAGATTGATCACCCTGTGAATGATTTTTGGTTGAATGTTATGTACTGAGAGGAAACGTATTTAATATGCTCAGATAAATATTCACTATATATGACTTAAAAGTGAGAGATTCACTAGGCTAGCATATATGGTTCATGTGTGTGTCCCATAATTCTTAATGGATTCATGTATATTTTCTGGGGTTATCGAGAAATAGACTTTGGGTATGGAAGGACGCAATCTCTAAAACATCGAGAGAGATTAGAGATTAATTAAGGGTACGAACATATACCATATACTTGCACAATTGAGAGATTAAATGAGTCAAGTGTTTAATTAGAAAGGTGAGGTAGATTCGAATTCTAACACGTTTTCATCATATTATCTCATTCGTTCTTATTGTGATTGGTAATTTTATTTTGCTTTAGAATTAATTGTTTTAGTGTAAAAATCTAAAAAATTTTATTATCGATTGTCCGAATAGAATATGAACCGATAAAAGCCAGTAATCAATCTCTCAGTCCTCGTGGGAACGAATCTTACTTATCATTGTACTACTCCTACGGCCTCGTGCTATTGCTAGCGCACGTTTCGGAGTGGTCAATTTTTGGCGCCGCTAACAAGGACTAAGCGGAAAATTGATATCAAAATTAATTGGTTTTTACTAGTTTGGACTTGTTACTTTTATTGTTTTTTAATGTTTCCTTTCATGCAGGTTGCTCTTGTATGCACCAACATACAAGGAGCAACAACCCGCAAGACTTGTAGTTCGATTCGGATATTGAAGGTATCGTAAGGAGAAATCGTCGGAATCGAAGACAAGCTAGAGCTATGGAAGATCAAAATCCCATTCCAAGCCCCAATCCCAATCCACCCAATAGTCCAAGTCCAAGCACAAGAAAGTGCCGATGTGGCAGATGAGAGGGTTCTACAAGATTACTTTTTGCCAAGGGTAGACATAAATCTATCCTCAATTCGAAGACCTATGACAAATGCAAATAATTTTGAGATCAAGTCGGGTTTGATTTCAATGATAGTGCCATAGTGCAGTTTGGAGGCTTGGCTCATGAAGATCCAAATGTCCACTTATAGAGCTTTAATGACATTTGCGATACTTTCATATACAATGGAGTCTCAGAAAATTTTATCAAATTGAAGCTGTTTCCATTCTCCATCAGAGACCAAGCTAGGGGATGGCTCTATGGACTACCTCCGAACTCTATCATCACTTTTGAGCAAATGGCTCAAGAGTTTCTCAACAAGTACTTCCCACTTGAAAGAGTGGCTCAGCTCAGAAATAAGATCACAAACTTTACCCAATTTGAAAGCGAGAGCCTTTCTGATTCATAGGAAAGGTTCAAAGAGCTAGTAAGGAAGTGTCCACACCATGGACTCATGAAGTGGCAGCTTGTGGAATCATTCTACACCGGTATTAATAACGCCACAAGAACTTTTATTGATGCGGCAGTCGGTTGATCTTTGATGAAGAAGTCGGAAGATGCAGCCTATAACATCTTAGAGGAGCTTTCTTTCATAAATAGCCATTGGGGGAATGATAGACAAATAAAGAAAACCCCAGGTAAGATTGAAGTGAATGATGTCACCGCTTTGATGGCTCAAATTGAAGCTTTAAGCAAGCAAATGAGTAAAACGGGAGCTATTTCAAATCAAGCTAGTGTTGCATGCTGTGACTTGTGCTTTGGACCGCATGGTAGTGCAAAATGTGAATTTGCAAACCCTACATCAATTGAGCAAGTAGCCTTTGTAAACTATAACAGAAATTTTGCCAACCAAAACCAAAACAAAAACCCTCAAAACAACTCATACTCAAATACATACAATCCGGGGTGGAGACAAAACCCCGCCTTCTCTTGAAAAGACAATAACAATGTCTTTCAAGCACCACAACCCATCAACCAAGGACAACCTCCTGGTTTTCAAAATCAACAACAACCTCAAGCCTACAACCGCCAAAATCCAAGTTTTCAGAACCAATTTTTTAGAAACGACTCTTTGTCGAATTGGACCGTCTTGCGAGGCTCATATCGAAAAAGACAATCCTCGACACTAAGATCCAAGTGACAAGTCACATGAGACGTAAGCATTTGGATGCCGAGATTAGAAGCTAAATCAGATGCCCAATAGTGAAACATGTCTGCAACAATGTAGTTGGGTGTGTTGTCTTTGATGAATTGTTCAATGGGTTTTTGGAGCAGGAAGATACCTTTCGTTATTCTGTGACGGTGTTCATAAGATATAACATCACTGAAGTTCTTAAGTCCTTCGGGGAGATCACACTCTTTGAATGGAAATTTGAGTACATGAACATTAATACTATGGCCACGAGTGATGGCTTTGTCTATAGATTTTTGGAAGATGAGGGAGTTGAAGTAAGTAGTGACGATGGTTACATCAACACCATGAGTTGCAAAGCTAATGGCCATGTCTACTTGTGGCATCAAGTGGCTTGTTGTCAAGTAAGGGATGAAGTGGGCTTTTAGGGGATGATTTTCCCTTTCCATGGTGGTATATGCAAGTGATGATAATAATTTCTGCAAATGATATGCTAGAAAGTGATGATTCTCTTTTATATACGTATAAGCTTTCTAGTATATGATCCTGTAAGAAATTTCCAGGATCCTATCATGGCAGTTGGATTGGAATATAGAATCCAATGGCCAAAAGGTACACACAAAGGAAAAAAGTCTTAGAGAGAGGAGGTTGACAGGGCTGGTGACTAAGGTAAGAGACGAGACCGGTGGACCTTGCTTTTATTTTTATTTTATTTGATTTATTTAATATTCATTTTAGCCATTTGATTGATTCAATCCAACGGTTATGATCGGTTCTTGAAAATTTCTTACAATCCAGGATCCTGTACTTGAAAGCTTATCATATATATCTATAATGGAGGCACGATGGTGCCATTTATTGGCATGATAAGCATTGATCGTTAATTAGTTTTTTAAAAAATAAAAATAAATTATATTTAACTAATTAATTAATAATTTGATAGATTCAAAAGACACTAAATTATTATTATTATTATTATTTTGAAAGTGTAAAAGACACTACATTAAGAGTTAAAAAAAAAAAAAAACACACTAATATTAATTGATTAATCAAATTAATTAATTAATTAATAATTTTGTAAATTCAAAATCATATATATATATATATATATATAATTTCATATAAGGATGTCCTGATAGAATTATATAAGGACATTAAATATGGGCCACTCGTTTTATATACTTTGACTTAGTATGTATGCACTTGTCAAATCACTTTTATAAATGAGTGGCTCACATTCAATATCATGATAAAGTTCTATAATGATGCTTTGATAGGAACAATACCGTATATATATATATAGATCACCAAAAAAATCACTAATATTTCACTTTCATTTCTTTTCTTTCTTTCTTTCTTTTTTTATATAAAAAAAATAAAAATAAAAACATCACTTTAATTAACATGTGAAGTTTCCTTTTTTCACTTTAATTTCCTTTAATTTCTTTTCTTTCTATTTGTGAAGTTTCATGTGAACCGCGTGACATTGACATCCGGCTAAGAGCCGGATTGATTGGGCTGTATTGACATTGTGCTTATACAATCCTGGCCCGTATATATGGAGGATACCCCACGGAGTTATATTTAGAAACCGCTGTTATGGGGGTACATGTATCAAACCAAATTACCTAAAATGGGCTTGGGCATTGAGCTTTTAGCAAAAGAGCCGGACCCATTAGTTTCAACGAACCAATGCTTATCCATACATTACAAAAATTAAAACCTTATTTTGTTTGACTAGACAAACCCATTCTTACATGATGAATTGATGATCCATTTAGGAAATGTCTCTTCATTTTTGTTCAAGACTTTCTCCAGAACATTTTGTTTGCATGTCCAGTCCATTGTGCACGAACCTTTTCACACTTGTGACATTGTTTTTAATCTCACTTTTAATCATAAAATTACAATGTTTGAGCATCTCCGATAGTAATGTGAATCGTCAAAAAATTAAATGTCACGTAGAATGGATAGCCACATTGTTAAAAAGTTCATTTCCAATGCAACCTTTCTAGTATAACTTTAATTTGAGGTGCTAACCTTTTTTTTTTTAGAGACTGTCAGTATGATTTTCTAATTTCAGAGAATTTATTGAACATCGATCTTGTTGGTTCAGTCAACAACCACTCCTATCTTTTATTTTATTTTATTCAACAATTCTAAAGTATATTTAAAGAGATCAATAATAAATTGACATGTTATTAAAAATATATATTTTACTGGTGAAGCATTGGAAACCATTTTTTCATTTGGATGTCTATCAAGTTTAGTTACATGCCATATGAAGTAATTTACTTGACAATATTATAGAGAAAACATCTTGGATTCATCAAGAATAGCAAAGAATACAACTGAGAAGAAGAAGAAGAGAACTCTTCGAGAGAAGAAGAAGAGAACTCTTCGAATAAGAAACGAGAGAGAAAAAAAAGGAACCCTGATCTAAAATTTAAAAAACTGATGCCGTTCTCTCTCCTTGATGCTTATATATGCCTATCTTGATGAGTCACCACCGAAATCTCTAATGGTCAATAGAAGCTTACCACATTGGATTGCATCACATGACTTTATCAGCTCACAATCAGATAACTCTGATTTACACCAAAACGCCACCGTTTTTGTTGAGTGAAGGCATGGCTGATTGTTGTTGAAGATCAAATGGGCTGCTGGTTGTTGTGCTTTTATTTGAATTTTTTATTTGGAGGTCTGTTGGACAAGAGTGGTTGCTGGCTGGACCAACAAGATGGCTGTCCAACAGACTCTCTAAAATCAAAGAGTCATGTTGATAGCCTTTAAAAAAAAAATTGTCACCTCATCTTGAAGTTGTACTAGAGATGTTGCATTGGAGATGAATTTTTTAACAAAGTGAATGTATATTCTACGTAGCATCTAATTTTTTCATAACTCACGTTACCATTAGAGATGTTCTAATTTTATTCAACAATTTTAAAGTATATTTGAGGAGACCAATAATAAATTGACATATCATTAAAAACATATATTTTACAAGTGAAGCATTGGAAACCACTTTTTCATTTAGATATCTATCAAGTTTAGTTACATACCGCATATGAAACAATTGGATTGACAATATTGACATATCACAATTTTTTCAAATATAAGTCATATTATTATTGGAGATGCTCTTAGAAGACCCATCCTTATATCGTGGGAATGGTTATATGTACTTGTAACGGTTGACCCTTTTAAAAAAAAAAAAAAAAGATTCCAATCTTTTAATTAGCAAGTCACCGGGGCGGTCGATCACAAGAACACAATATCCACTATTTGACCTTCAATATGATTAATTCAAAGCTTGCACGTCTAAGATAATTTAGTTTTATATATCTTATATACATTGTTTGATACTTAGTGGACACTAAGAAATTCAAGGAATGAATAACTTCTTAAAAAGACAGAAATTTATAATTAATCTTTTAAGTATTTTTTGAAGAGAATTACAAATGTCAACTAAATATTTATATGAACTGACAATTAATGAAAAAAAAATTGGTGCATGTGGTGTATTTTACGATTTTTATCTAAAATTATAGCATGCGGTATGAAATTATTTTTGATTGCTTATGCATTGAAGCTTTTCTTCGTAAGTATTAAGTAACGTAATTATTTCTTCGATGCATTGAAGATTTTCTTCCTAAGTAATATAGTTATTTCTAATTTTCTACCTGTGGCATTGCGTGGATTGGAGGCTATCTCAGCCCCTATATTCTTTATTATGGATCTTTGTAGATGTCTTCTGAAATATTCTGATTTGAATCATATTCTCTTAGTAACTCAATAGAATTTCCTATATCATTTTATCTGGAAAAAAATAAAATAAAAATCCTGTTTGATCTCTCTGCGACTCTCTACCTGTAAAAAAAGAAAAGTACATTACATCGAATTTCAATTATTTATTTCTTTTTGTTAATTGGTCATGAGTCATGACTCATGCCTGCCTTGTTTTTATACAATATTGGGGGCGTGGGACTCCATTAATAAGTATATTTTGTCGTGTCATTAGTTATCCTATGCTTGGCTATTGAAATCTTCAAAATTTGCAAGCATAATCTTATAAAAGAAAAAAGAAAAATGATGTTCTGTCCTCTCTCTTTGGTGCCTTCAATCATGTTTATTTTTTTTTCCCAGAACATGCAGGCATCAAATGCTATTTTGAATCATAATTTTGTCAAGCTTTGACCAGTTCCTTCAAATATCTGAACCCACATCCTACGTTTTTTTTGTTCTTTTTCTCAATTTAATTGTCAACCAAGTCTCTGTAGTAAATAGACAAATATTCCATGCCATTTAAAATGCCTAGTTTTTCTGCCAATAGTCCTCTTGCATTTCCCAGGCATCAAACACCCTCTCCTAAATGACTTAATGTGATTCTGTACATGGGGCATTAGATATAGACACTTTTAGTAGTTCAATTAGTTTGTTTTTTCTCCGATAAAACGAAAAAAAAAAAAAAAAAAAAAGGCAATCTAGGCAATAAGCTTATCGAAGATCAATAAATCAAAGATCAATAAACTTGACTGAAGCATTATATTGAATATGTACAAA
The DNA here is from genome assembly GCA_035582765.1 of Acer negundo. NCBI lineage: Eukaryota > Viridiplantae > Streptophyta > Magnoliopsida > Sapindales > Sapindaceae > Acer > Acer negundo. The sequence continues at coordinate 6,686,168 of CM069231.1, read as the reverse complement.
GGAATGAATTGATCTTGAGAGACATGTATATCTGTACTACTCTTAACTCGTTCAAGAGTCTGTTTGTGTCTATATATGTATCTCCAAGAGAAAGTTGCTGTCTACTCCAATGAATCCACAGGTAGGAAATTATCCATGCCACTCGCGATAGAAACAAACGATTCAATGACAAAAACGGGACAATTCGGATGATACCAATCGCAAAATTTGTCGATGATGATTGTTAATGTTATCTTTTGTAATCTACTACAACACTGTGTTTGGTGATTTGCCAGAAGTATCCAAGACGATTTCAAATAAATCAGCCTCAGACTCCTCATCAAACTCAGATGTTCGATTACCGCCTTTGGTTGAAGACCTATTAAGCCACTCAGAATCTATTCTTCCCATGGAGAAGAGCTCCTTGCTATCTTCATATCCTAGAGCAGCAGCTGCTGCAGGGGAATTTACAAGAGGGCCAATGAAGCATGGATTAGATGTTCGTTGTGCATTTGCCGCTGCATATGCGAAGGCACTTTGTCCGAAATTAACAAGTACTAAAACATCACAATTTGCTGCCAGAGTTGGATATAGAGGAGTTCCGAATTCCTCAGACTTGCAATGAATCACATGCACCAGCTCTGAGTCTATTGTGAAGAACACCTTCTTTTGCCTAGGATCAAACCCGCAACCAATCACCTTATCAGCTCGTCCCCATTCTGTATTTTCGGATTCGAAAACAAGTTTAATCCCTGAAATAGAGGGAAAATGTGTGAATTACTTGAAACAAAAACAATTCCTCCAGTTTTGGTGCCATGTCAAATTGATTTGTACAGATAATATATCAATAGTTTATATACAGTTTTGGTCAACAGCTTCAAACCTACTTCAATTAAAAGGATTTTTAAGACAAAATAAGAGATATGATTCTCCTATTCAATTTCATGAACATGTCATATAGTGGGCCATTTTTCATTATCTTTCATCAATGTTGGAGACCATTTAGGTGGGGAGTGAGGGATTTTATTCATTAATGGCTTGCCACTTTGTCATTACTATTGCAGAGAATAATTCTATAACTACTATTTCACTAATAGACTTAATTAATACTCTAAAGTCAATATTTTAAAAAAAGAAAAAAATTAAAAGAATTTACCATCAAGATAGACAGAACCATTAGAGTTGAATCCGATGGATCCTAGATAGCTTCCGGGGAGTCTCAGAGGAAGAGAGCCACCGGCAGAGAGCCCCACCGATAACATGACTACTTCATCGTTGATATCATCTTTAGTACTAGCTAGCTTCAGTTCTTCATTAATCTTGATAATTCTGTGATTACTGGTGACATGGACTAAAGATTCTGAATTGGCATTTGCATTGGAATTTTCCCGTATGAGTTTTGTCTTCTCGCCGTCGTTAGTCGTCTGGCCTCCGATTGATTGATGACGATCATAGTGAGAATACAAAACTGTGATTTCAAAATAGGCCTCTTGAGGAAAAGCAGAGTTATTCAAAGGAGGCCCTGGTAAAGGCAAAGCTGTTCTAATAACAGAAGCAGCAGACATAATGGAAGTGTTGTTGTTATTGTTTGTGTTGGATTTTTTCAACCCAGAATTTAGTCTGATTTTTTGCATGAAATCTGCTGATCCTTGACACACTTCCCAGGTTATATCCGTCTGCGTTTCTCTTCCATAATCACCTACGGCGCATAATCCGGACAATAGGCTTGATCGAGCGGACGATGGTGATGATGAGTAGTTTGTGAAACCAAATCTAGACCATCCATTCTCAACCGCGTCTGTGATCAGTGACGGATGATCAGCCCAGTTGAACAGAGGTTTCGAAGAAACAACCCCACGTCGGAAAACATAATAATTATTATTCCCTCTTCTCTTGGCATCAAAATTATCAAGACGATTGTGGTGTAGACTCTCTTGGTGAAGCTGCGCAATTCCAGCTTGCAGGCTCTGATGATGATGATGATGATCTGGTATACCGTCCACGAAATTTTTACGTTGTCGTCCATAGCAACACCGTCGCCAAACAACCGCGGTCAATAGAATTGAGAGAAGTACTCCAATGGAAACCGACATAAGCACAACATGTATCATCTCCTCTTCTTCCTTCTTCTTCTAAAAAAAATTGTCTTCCTTTTTCTCTTATTTGGGTGATTTAAAAGCTGTCTGGAGAATTTTAATTTTAATTTTAATTTTTTTAAAGAAAGAAACGATGAAGAAGGAGAAAGAGATATTAGAAGAAACAGAGAGCAGGCGTGGACTAGGACTGGTTCAATAAAGGCAGTAAAGTTGGAGCATAAAAAAGGTTACATTTGCTTAGAGAAATGGTATTAACGTTTTTTCTTTAATTAAATATGTAAACCGACAAATTTAGTTGGATAAGGGAAAACGCGGTTTTTTTTTATTATGGAATGATTTTTACGCTGGGTTCAAATAGTAAAAGATAATCAGGCTGTATATTTAAAATATTTGTCAAAATATTTGATAATATAATAATAATAGATTCAGTGAATTATAAGATTAATGAAAAAAAATCTCAAATGTCAGTCGATCTACTTTGGTAAGAAAAAAAATTAAATGCAATAAAGGAAATTTATTTATTGGGTTCAACAACTATATTAGGTATACTTTTTTTTTTCTTTAACAAAAAAAAACTATATATATATATATATATATATGTGAGATAGTTATTATTTTTTATTTTTTTATTTATAACAATATGTGATATAGTTACATGATTAGTTTATTGTTTTTAATTTCGATCTAAGAATATATAAAAATTAAAGACTTATTAATTAATATATTTATATATAAAAATAAATAGTGAGCCTTTTATAATGGAATCCTTATTTTAATTTTGGTAAGAATCACCATGAAATCACATCGATTTGAATAAATTTTGATCTGAATTTTTTTTTGTGAATGATAAGTTTATTGAAATCTATCTATGAATAAAATTAAAAAAAATTTTAAACACTAAAACTATTTTTCTTGAATTTTCTATATTTCGACAAATTTTCCGATGCCTTCATATTTGAAATAATTGGGATAAATAGTTCTAGTACTTAATTTTTTTAAAAAATTCATTTATAGGTAGATTTCAATGAACTTATCATCCACAAAAAAATTTAGATCAAAATTCATTCAAATCGATGTGATTTTATGATGATCCTTACTAAAATTAAAATGAAGGATCGTTTGTAATTAAGAGACTCACCCTATAAGTATAAGTGAGTCTCTTATAAGGGGCCCCTTATTTTAATTTCGGTAAGGACCACCATGAAATCACATTAATTTGAATGAATTTTGATCTTTTTTATTTTTTATTTTTTATTTTTTATTTTTTTATTGTAGATAATGAGTTCATCGAAATCTACCTACAAATAAAATTAAATAATTTTTCAAACACTAAAACTATCTTTCTTGAATTTTCTATATTTAGCCCATTTTTTTTTTTTATGCCTTCATATTTGAAATAATCGGGATAAATAGTCCTAATACTTGAATTTTTTTCATAGGTAGATTTCAATGAACTTAAGAAAATTTCAAATTTTATTCATAGTTCTAGTACTTGACCACCATATGTATATATAGGAAAATTTTATCTATAGTGCGCACTGATAAATATACATCAGTGCCCTATATGTTGATCATTAGATTCAATTGATTTGATTCAGTCTGCATGCATTTATCGATGTTTATCCATAATCTATGATCCACATGTAATGCATTGATATATTTTATATCAGTGTATACTGAGGAAAAAATGACTATATATATACGGTTTTTCTCTTCTCATGATGAACTGATTTTATTTATATAGGTTCCACAACTATTAACCATTAGATTCACATGCTTCAGTTTAGTTAAAGTTTTTTTAAACTTAATCAATGACTTATAAGTCTCGTCATAATCTTAAAAGTTCAGTTTAGTCATAGGGAGAGAAAAACTCTCTATGTATATATATATATATATATATATTTATGAATTATCAAGTGAGATATCTATAATTTTAATTTCGATAAGAACCTTGATGAAATCACATCGATTTTAATGAATTTTGATATGAAATTTTTTGTAGATGAATAAAATTTGAGAAATTTTCAAGCTCTAAAACTATTTATCTCGATTTTATTAAATTTAAAGGTATCGAAAAATGAGAGAAATATAGGAAAATTCATAAAAATCGATGTGATTTAATCAAGGTTCTTACCAAAATTAAAGTTAACAATACCTCATTTGATAATTAATATATATATACAGAAATATTCAAGTCAATGTGCACTGATATAATTTTATCAATAAGTTGGATGTGGATTATTAGATTTACATATTTTGACTCAAAATACCATCAAAACCTCTCTATAATTAGTGGTCCATATGCATTGACATTGCTGTAGTTGTATTAGTATTAATGTAGTTACATCGGTGGGCATCGATAGGAATGAGACTGTGTATATATATTATTATAATAATAATAACAATAATAATAATAATAATAATAATAATAATAACTACTGTCTTTATATATGTTTTTTGTGTTCTCTAGAGACGTAAACCACTTCTAGAAGGCCACGGGACTTTTTTTACAATTGAAGGACGACTTTCGCTATTTTAGTTATTGACTTGTCTGACAAATTGCCAAAATGGATATTTGGATGGCGGATTCAGACGATGGAGCATTTACGGTACGGGCAATCCGGCGGACTGTCAATTGTCATTCAGAAGTGACATAAAATAAAACAAATGGAGATAAAATCTTTTTGGAGTACGACGTGGTAGTTTTTCTTGTCTGACTTGATAGTTAATCCTATCCTTTTTTCCACATCGTGTAGAATATATATGACGTGTTTATTAATCAGGAATCATACTTTAGAAAGGAAATTAAGTTCTTGATTTTTGAATTCATGTGTTTACTAATTGTTTAGGGAATTAAGTTTCGTAAACCCCACACACATATCAGGAATTAAGTTCTTGATTGAAAGGAAACTTGATTCCCCTCACTCACCCTAGGAATCAAGTTCCCTGATTGAAAAAGGAATTCATATGTTTTTACTAAAATATCTCCACTTATTTTTTTAAAAAAATAACTATATATATAAATATATAAATAACTATATATATATTTATATTTATATACTTTGCAGTTGATTTTTACTTTACATCTGTGTGCGAATTGTTAATTAAAAAAATAAATATATTTGTTTGATGAAAACCAAAACACTATACTACCGGAAAAAAAAAATTTTGAATTGACATGAATTCATATTGCTTTTCCTTTTTATTTCTGTTGTTTTTTCTTTAAATATAAATTTTTTTATTAGTTAAAGTCATAAATCTCATATATATATATATATATATATTTATTGTGCATAATGGGTATTTTTGTAATCAATTTTATATAAATTTGATTTCATCTATAATTCTAAGAAAGTTAATAAACACTGTAATGAAATTTAATAACTTAATTCTGATTCTTTTCCATTCCCTTTTCCGGTGGAACTTGTTTCCAATTCTTCTCATTCCCGATTAGTAAACACGCCCGTAATGTAATTACTACAGAGCTATATTTATGGGCCGTCATGTAAGTTGTTTTTCGAAAAGAAAAATGAAAATAAAAACAGTATTTTTGGTTTCAGTTTTGAAATTCGAAAACGTGTCTAGTAACATATACTGGAATTCGTATTTTAAAAATAAAAACGGGAAAAACGCTTTTGGTAGACTAACCGAAAACTATCGAAAATTGAAATATAAATATGTACATTTTCTTTAATATTATAACAATTATAACAAATTGATTAAATAATTAACTAAAAAATTTGTTTTGTAATTTTTAAATTAAATAAAAGTTATAAGCTAAACAGGAAGAGGAAGAAGAAGAAGAAGAAGAAGAAGAAGAAGAAGAAGAAGAAGAAGAAGAAGAAGAAGAAGAAGAAGAGGAGGAGGAGGAGGACCAATCGGCAACTTAGCAGAGCAGATCGCCGGTGGCGATTGGCGATCGGCGGTGAGAGGTGACGTAGAGTCGATCAGCGGAGAGCAGAGGAAGAAGAAGAAGAAGACCCAATCGGCAGCGAGTGGAGGAGGAAGAGGAAGAAGAAAAAGAAAAAGAAGAGAAAGTAGAAGAAGAAGACGGCGGCGATCGGCGGTAGGAGTGGAGGAGGAGGAAGAGGAAGAGGAAGAGGAAGAAGAAGAAAAAGAAGAAGAAGACGACGACAGCAGCGACGACCGGCGGAAGGCAACCGCTAGCAACGACCGGCTGCAGGTAGCTACGATCTACGGTGAGGCATGCAGCGACGATTGGGCATCAGTTGTCTGGTTCAAGAGAAAAAAATTGTTTTTTTTTTTTTAAAAACAAAAACAAATTCAAGAAAAACAAGTTTTTTTTTTTTTTTTTTTCAAAATTTCTACTTTTAATATTGATTTTGTTTTTCATTTTGTTTTTTATATTTTGAAAATAAAATGAAAAAGGATTACCGAACGCGAATTCGAAATCATTTTTAAAAAATAAAAACGAAAACAGACTGAAAACATCCTGCAGGACGGGGCCTTAGCAATTCTATATTCATATCTCATTGTTTCTTTTGTTTTGAAAGCATTCTATATTAATGTCTGATATCCCGTCCAAGGAGGTAAAAAAAGAAAAAGAAAATAAATAAAAAAAGAGCAAAAAGAAAAAAAAAGAAAAAAAAAAGAAAAAGAAAATAAATAAAAAAAGAGCAAAAAAAAAAAAAAAAAAAAAAAAGGAGAAAAAAAGGAAATTAACTGATTTTCTTTCCTGGGTTAAAGGAAATAATTTTGCTCTGCATTGCTACAAGGAATATACAATTGATATAGAAATTTTGTCTCATCTGTGGTGAAATCTAATGGTCCAGGTTTATCTGAAACTAACTACCCTACACCACGCAATGATACATTGGAGGAGCACCCTAGTTTGGTCCCAACCCAATTTGGGGTTCATGTGGGGACTACTAGTATATGCCTCTCTTCCCTCAAATATTTTTTAAAATGTCTTATAACAGTTTATATGTTTGTCTTTGTAAATTTTATATTCTGGCCTCTCCTTTTTTTTTTTTTTTTTTTTTTTTCGTTTTTATGTATTGACCTCTCCAAAAATAAATTATTGACTTTGCATCTGATTTTTTATATATATATTTTGACCTTTTTTGTATAATATATTTTTTTAGTTTAAATAAAATAAATCTTGGGTCATAGTCTCGTATAGATTGTAGATATCATTCTTTAATAATGTGACATAAAATTAGTCATATTAATATTATAAACAGTTTTATTTTTAAGAAAATATATACTGCCTTGTGATTTATATGCACCTTTTCTTCTCTAAGTAAACTCTGTTTTTTTTTTCTTCTCTTTTATAAGTAAACTTTGGTGGTAAGACTCAAGATTCTTGGATTATAAAAATTCAGAACATTGATGTGATTTGGAATTGTGGGTTAAGGGTGTATAAATTAATTATAAATTGCCAATTTATTTGTTTTGATTTTTCTTCTCTTTAATTTCTTTGAAATGTTAGTAAAGGGAGATAAAAATGAGCCAATTCATTTTTGGTAAGGAAAAAAATTCAAGTCAAGGATGATGCAAGTTGATTATGTGTAAGAGTGGTGCTATTGGCACACCTCCTACCTGTTTATTTATGCTCCACTTTTTTAATAATACAGTATTTTTTTTTCCTTTATCAAAATTACTTAAAAGGATATACAATTTAAGGGAAAAAATATTCTATAAAGTAAACATATTAAAACCCCACATTCCTTTTCAAAAAAATAAAAAATAAAAAAAATAAAACCATGTTCTTTTAAACCTTTTTTTATTTTATTTTTTTATTTCTTAACTCTTAAACCCTAAATTTTGCTTCTTACATACATACAAAAATATTATGAAATAGTCTTTGAAAGATATCAAATATATGGAAGAATCGTTCTTTAGAATGATATTAAGTTATCGTTGTGTTGAAGCAACCCTGTTATTTTTTTTTTTCTCTTCCACCATGAAATAAGAAGAAGAAAAAAAACTCAAAATAAAATAAAATAATAAGAAGAAAAAATAAATCATTTAATGGAGGTGAAAGAAAGATGTATACAGAGATCAAATATGAGGTGTATTAAGTTTGAAAAATAAGTAAATCCGGTAGTTTTGGAAATATATTAAAACAATTAATAAAAACATTTAATTTTATTTTATTAAGTCAAAATTTTAAAAAGTGGGGCATAAATAGATTGGTAGGGGGTGTGCCAATAGCACCACTCATGTGTAAAAGCTTAAAGATGAATTGAAAGGTATCCTTTACCTTTTGGTAGGTATTAACAAACCAAAAAAGGATGGTTATAATTGGCTTTAAATTAATGCTGATTTTTTTATTTTATTTTATCCTAATTAATTTGTTAATTAAAAATTATTAGCAAGGACACACAAACTCAAAATACTAAAAGCAATAACTCAACCAAAGAAGCCCCACCAAACCTAATTGCTTAATTTGTTATGATTCATCTCCCTGAATCAATTTAAAAAGAATGAAAGGAATCATCAATTCAATCCAATTAATTAATAATAATCATCTTGTTTGGTAGTAGTTGATGAATAGTTTGCTATCATAATTCTAAGGATAATTTGCCATAATTCAAGGAAACATCATGAAAAGATAAATAGCAAAAGTAATTGAAAAACCCTTGTTTTGCTAAAGTCTGAAATATGCATTAATAAGATAAATTGCAGTGCCTTAGTTAAAAAAAAAAAACAGAAAAAAAGAAGAAGAAAAGGAATATTTTGTTGAAAACTGACAAATGCCACTGATTTTGTTATTCGTCTAACAATCTTCTTTGAAAAAGAAGCTTTTGTCTATTATATAAATCAGAAGGATCTGTTAGTAATGAAACAAAATAAGACGAATCATAAATGAAATTTACCATAAAAAAATGTTGAATGGTCAGATTAGGAGTCTGTCATGACCAACTTACTGATATTAAACAGTCCATGTGTGGTTTGAATATTTATTTTCATAACATTTAGATATTTACTCACACAACATCCGGGAGAAAGCTCCCTAAACTATCACCACTAACATGAAAAAATAGATGCACTATACAATATGTGCTAAAATGTGAAGTGTATACGAGTACATAGGGTTACACCTAAGAATTTTTGTGTATAAAAACCAGAAGTACTATATTGACATTCAAAAGTATTTCATGAAAAAGAGTAGAATGCACATGAAAACATGATTAGTTGAGAAACATGAGAAAGAAAAATAAGAAGAAAACAAAAGATGGCATTGATTAATTTAATTACATGATTATATTAATGAAGTCAATTAAAAAAAAAAAAAAGAAGTTATCTATGTTTCTCTACCCCTCTCTCTCTCAGCCTTCTGGAAATAATATTTTATTGGCATTTAGCAGCAGAGAGGTCTTTTTATAAAGGAAAATAAAGAGAAAGTGAAAGGAGAACAAAAAGAAGAAAGCTAGCTAGCGTGAGCCGTGAGGATAGGATTTATCATCTGCAAATATAACCTTTTTTTTTTTTTTTTTGCGCAAGAAAATAATTAATATTAGACAAAACCATTTAAGTAAGAGCTCATTGATCACATTTTGTCTCTTTTCTTGGAGACAAGAGTTGTCACTACAAATGATTGGTTTGATTTGGTTTATATAATAGTTGCTAACTCTTTGGAAAGATTAGGTTTTTCTTGTACTTAAGCTAACCAAAATCACAATTGACACGTCACCAGACGTTGGTATTGCATCAGCATATTATAGTGTCTTATTATTATTATTATTATTATTTTTGGGTATTCTAATATCCAGATTTTAAAGGTTAGATTAAATATATAAAAAATCTCTAAATTTGATCCAAAATTTATGAATTTTCATTAAATAAGTGGATCAATGAAGTTAATTAACGTACTTGCAAAGTGTTTACAAGCAAGCACAAACTGAGATAAGAACATTTAATCATCAACTCAATAAAAGCTGCATGTAGTTTAAATTAAGTTTGTCATTCTCATTCATCTTATATTACTTAATAAGCATAAAATATTACCAGACTGATAAATAACCTGTAAATGTGGTCTAACCTTTTCTTTTAATTTTTTTTTTTTAAAATATGATTATTTTAAAATTTTAAATTAATTCAGTATAATTATAAATTTATATTCACTGTAACTCTATTTTTTTTTTTTGAAACAAAATTCTAATTTTATAAAATAAAATCATAAACTCATCCAACAGATGGGCTGCTTTTTTTTGGCCCAATTTAGGGTCCACCTGGATAAGATCCACATGAAAAGATGATAACCCGATCCGGATTCCGGAGTCGAAATTTACGAACTCACTCCTTATCCAACTATCTCTCGCTCACTCAAACACTGCCTCACTGGTCACTAACTAACAAATGAAAAATGAAGAGCCTTTGCGCTTCTCTAGATACTCTCCCTGTAAAACCCCTAATTCGCCAAACTGACTTCCATTTCTCTCAATCTCTTCAATTCCACGATTTTCCCTCCAATTTCAAAACCAAACTTACTCTCAAATCCTCACAATCTCAATGTCGCATCATCAGAGCCAGCTCCTCCAGTAACGCGGCGACATTCGAAATCGACATGGTCAAAAACAAGCAAGGAGTCTTCACGACGAAACAGAACAACAAAGTGGTTGTTCTCTGGGACTTGGACAACAAGCCTCCGCGTGGTCCGCCGTACGAGGCGGCGATTTCGCTGAGACGGGTCGCGGAGAGGTTCGGTGAGGTTATGGAAATCTCGGCTTACGCTAACCGCCACGCGTTTATCCACCTCCCGCAGTGGGTCGTCGAGGAGCGTCGCGACCGTAAGAGGATGGACATTCTCGAACGCAAAGGAGCGGTGGTACCGGAAGACCCGTACGTTTGCGGTGTGTGTGGACGCAAGTGTAAGACCAATCTTGATTTGAAAAAACATTTCAAGCAGCTGCACGAGCGCGAGCGGGAGAAGAAATTGAGCCGGATGAGAATGTTGAAAGGGAAAAAGAGACAGAAGTACAAAGAGAGGTTTATAAGCGGGAATGACAAGTACACTGAAGCAGCGAGGAATTTGTTGAAGCCGAAAGTTGGATATGGAATGGCTTCAGAGTTGAGAAGAGCCGGCGTGTTTGTGAAGACGGTTCAGGATAAGCCTCAGGCCGCGGATTGGGCGTTGAAGAGACAGATGCAGCATTCGATGAGCAGAGGGATTGACTGGCTGTTCTTGGTGTCTGATGATAAGGATTTCAAGGAAATGCTGAGGAAAGCTCAGGAGGCGAATTTGGGGACGGTTGTGGTGGGAGATTCTGGTAGAGTATTGGGGCAGCACGCGGATTTGTGGGTTCCGTGGATTGGGGTGGAGAATGGGGAGTTGACAGAGAAGGATTTGGTGCCCAAGACAAGGAGCAGTAGTAGTGAGGATTTTGAGAGGGATGATAATAGGCTGTTTTCGATTACCCAATTTGATGGAGGAGTTGGTTTTGAAGGTGAGAGTGATTTGGATGGAGTGGTTAATGAGCTTATTTCTGGCAGAACTGAGTTTGATGGCGTGAGAGTTTCGATGTTTTCGGAAGGGGAAGAGGAAGATTGGGTGTGTGAGGAAGTAGATGGAGATTACTTATTGGGGGATGAGGAAGATGAAGGGTATTTTTGATGCAACCAAATGCAGCTAGTTATACAAGGCATGTTGGTTTTCTGGGAATTTTCCGGCAGAAATTTGGTTTTTCTAAGAGAAAAAGTTATTGTGAAATAGATTCATCCATTTACTTTCGGAATCCTAGTGCAATTGTGAGCAGGCTCTTCTCACCTTTTCACCGGCGAAATCTTTATGCAAAGGGTATTTGTCTGCCTCTAATAATCTCAGCATGTTTCTTTTTTAGTGTAAATTCACATCTTTTTCTTTTTTCAATTTTTCTTGTATTTAGTAATGATGAAAGTATTAACATTACAATCTATCCACAAGAATTATCTGCTTTTGGTATCAGTTTAGTATATCCTTTATGCATATTGACTATAATACTGCTTATGGGTACTTGATCAGATATTGCTTAAAAGTTAATCGGTAGCAAAAGTTAGCCCTGTGGGTACTCACAAAACTCGTGTTATACTTTTATTTTGAAAAAAATAAATGTTGTCTAACAATATTTTTAGCATCAGAATGAATTTCATGCCAATTTAGGCTTATTGCTCTTATTGAAACTTTTCCAACTGTTGTCTATGTGCTGTTGTGCATGTTTTGGTTCTGAAAATGACATAAAATAATCCTATTAACTAGTGTCTGGGGTAGCTTTTGGCATGTCCAGATGAGCAGTGGATTAATGATGAGTTTATTTAAAGCCGAGATTTAAAGATTGATAAGAATAGAACATGAGAAGCAATGTCAAGATCAGGACCTTTCTTTTTGATTGTATAGTGCCTATAGTCTGTAATCTGTTTGTAAAGGGTTGTACTTAATTTTAAAAAATCTGTTTCTAGTAGTTTACCATGGAGTATCACCACTAGTTGCAAGAGAAAAAAGAGTATATAAAAGCATATAATATGGTGGTCATGTACTCATGTGCAATAAGGTGCAATGAATCCACCATTAAGGAGGTCACAGTAAATTAATGTTGGAGGTTTTAGGTAGACCAAATAAAGACCTAAAAGAACAGAAGATAAGGTGGAGAGAAAATATTATTCCCCATTCAAAGTTGAACAACTAATTAGGCAATGGCATGCCTTTGTGTCTACTTAAAATGCTTGATGAAATCATCATGACTTTAAATTTGACTAAAAACTTGTTGGACTTGTTATTAATTGCCTTGGTAGTAACTAAAGCCTAACCTTGACTCTCTATCACTGGTATACAGCAGTTCTTTAACTGTAGTTGTTCATAGAAGACGGGGAAAAAGGTTTTTGCTGAATTGAGAAGGTTTTAGTTAGGGAAGGCATGAAAAAAAATGTTTGTAAGGTGGATTAGTTATAAGTAGTGTTATCGGCAATCAGTGTTATGCCTTTTTGGGCTTTATCGTAACAAGATTAAGTTTTACTATAGCATTTTAGTCTTTAAGTATCTTGGATGATTTTTATGGAATACAAGGTGAGAGATTTAATTTGTTTAAAAGAAGAAGTTTCTGATAATCTGATGTAATTCATATGTTTTCATAATTTCACAAAAATCTTTTACTCAGTTGTATATAAATAAAGCATCTGTGATAATAATTTGAGTTAATGTAAGTCCTTGCCCTTATTTCCCCAATCTCTTCATAGGCAACATTCAACATCAGGTTATAAATTCAATTGATTTATATCCTTGATGATATTACGTGAATGCTGCAATCCTAGTGAATGTCCCTCACCCCCCAACAATAAAAAGAATCAAATTAACCAAGGTGCTCTTTTATAAAGATAATTCTAAATTGTACTAATTGCCTGTGTTTCCATTCCTGTGTTCTGTCATCTTGCTGTTGGTTTCAACATCCTTACCTCATTCATCCTATGAACATTATTGTCATTTGCCAACCTTTTTTGCCTTAAACCTGAACACATAAAAAGAAAGTTTTCATGAAGAACAGTCTGATACTACCCTGGTTGTCCGTTTGAGGGTTGCTACTTAATAGCCGTATTGGAATTTGCATATTTATATTTTTGGGCTTACTGGGATACCCCAGTGATTGCAAATTTGCAATAATTGACTATTCTAAATCAGTTTGTCTTACAGAGACATACAAAGCTGTTGAGCACTGCATTATTTGTGAAATAAGACTCCCATATACTCATTTCTTACTACCTGAAGTTTTATTCTTATTGGAACTTGTTAATTTATTGATAGTGCTCTCGGTTCAATTTACAATTTCTGGTTCTACTGTTAACGATCTCTATTGCATACAGTTTGAGCATGTTGATTAGTGATTTTGAAAATTTTGTGATCGTGGAAGAAGCACTTGTCGGTATTGATTGTGGATTGGCAGATCTGCTCCGGAAGACTAAGATGCATTAGTTCCAGGAATTCATGTCCCCTGACCAGCAGAGGTCCTTTTCAGCCTAGTGGAGATCAGTGACCTTTATGCGTTATGATTGACAATATGGAGGTTAGGTTCAATGGCTTGTGATGTTAATACATTATGGAGTAGTGTAGTTCATGCTGATATATATATATATATATATATATATATATTTCAGCTTGTTTGAAAAAGCAATGCGATATGACTTTGCATTCTTACTTATTATTACTGTGGCTAAGCATGAAATACGCAAGCCAGTCATAATTTGTGGCACTTGATCTTGAACTTTTTGTAGGCCAATCCCAAAATAGTTCAAGATCAAAAGCCATGAAACATGATTGTGTGTATGATATGTGTTGGGTTGTCTTATTTTAGGATCACATCAACTATTCTCTCACAAATAACAGCGGCATAGAGTGATAGATAGAATAGCCGCCCCAATCATAAAGGCTCCATGTAATTGGATGGTATATTGATACATCAAGTGACGCTATGAATGGGGGGGTGGTCATAAAATACAACTATTTCTTTTTCAGTTGAGTGTGTTGAGACTGGCAGGTTCTTTCCAATAGATTTGTCTCTAGTGATTAAATTTTCAAGCAAGTGCCGCAAAGAGATCCAAAGTAAAACACCCAACAGCTATAGTTTGTGTGCTCACTGTTGCCGACTGAATCACCAACTCCAAAGTTGGCGACTTTGGCAAAACCACCACAGAGATAATATTTATATATCATAACTATTTGTACGAGTACCATGTACCAATTTTTTTTTGTTGGCAAGGATCAGATTGCTGTCGGAAATATCTGAGAGTAGGCAAACAATAATGACTTGCATAAATTCACATCTGACATTATCATCCCTTTGTACTCTTTTCTTTCAAATCGAATTTAAGATGTCTATTTGCATTTCTCTCTCTCTGTGAGATTGCAGTTTTGTTTGATAGTGCCACTCCTTAAATGAAAAAAATAAATAAGAAGAGAATTTTATATTCAAAGTATTAGATTCCAATCTTTAATTAATTAATTATAATATTTTGTTATTGAAGACGGTGGAATTTTGTATTCAAGCGGTTCAAGTTGTGTAAAGTCAATAATCAAACTTGATTTATTTATTTATTTATTTATAAACATGTCAATAATCGAAGTGATTAATCTAATCTCCAATGCTTATCGCCGACCCACTAAAGAGGAGACACATATTCAAAATCATGGTTTAGGCACTCACAATTGTTGAATAAATGGGACTCTAAAGTCTACCAATTAATCAGACGATTAAGAAAGATACTCGAAATCCCCTTTTAATAAGTTTTTGATTAGTAAAAAAAAAACACTAATTCTAATTTCTAACTATTGCTATTTCCACCACAAAGGGATCGTCGTTGCGTAGACGGAAAGTCACTCTCAAAACCACCCCATCCGTCCATCCAAATTCATCCACATCCCACCACCGACTTGTGTTTTTCTATTTCCAAACCCTAACTTTCTCTCACCTCAATCTATACTTGTCAACAAACCAAACTCCTCCTCCTCATCCAGACAAACAAGAAAAATGTACATCTAGTTATTTCAGTTTTTTTTTTTTTTTATAAAAAACTTAACAAAATCGTTTGTATTCACATTTAAGTAAAGTTCTTTGAGTGTGACTGTAACAAATCTTCCATGGTCTCATATAAGACATCAATTTAGAAGATAGTATGTGACACATTTATGTTGTTTCTATATTGAAGTTTCACATAAAGATTATTTCTCAAAAAATTTATATCAGTGTTGACTATAATTTTGAATCTTTTAAAATTGAATTAACGTTTTTCATCATTTAGGTTTAGTTTCACATTTTTTCTTGAGATGCTTTTGGAACAAAAAATGATTCTAGACGTAGATTAGAGTATTTGGTAAAATTCTAAAGAAGTGCTTTTGGTCATTTTTAGCTTTTTATTTGAAAGAAGCTACGTTTTGTAACTTTTAAAAAACCGTTTCGTGCAGAAGGAATAATGAAAACATATTATTTTCAAACGGTTTTTTTTGATATATTCATAATATTTATAGCAATAGATAAAAAGAAAAAGTAATAATATTTTATGGTCACGTAAAAATAAAGCAATCTATTTATTTATTTATTTATTTATTTTATAATATGTTTATGGTCATATAAAAATAAAATAAATTATTTATTTTAAAAATATCTTCGATATTCATTTGTGTCCTTTATAGTAATTTTAAATATTCACTGACACATTTTATTTATAATTTACTATATACATTGAAATTGATTTTATTTCTCATAGCAGTTTTAAAAATCAAATAAAAAACAATTTTCTTCACAGCAGAATTGCTTCTCTGCACATCACAGCAATGCCACACGAAGCCTACCTCATTGTGCAGTGAAATGTGTGGCACTCAAAACGAATTTAGATTTATAAGAGGTAAAATCGTGGTTTGCTTACTTGCCTACTTGGGAGAGAAACCATTCAAGTCGGCCGGTCACATGCCCACCAGCCGCTACATGGAATTATCAATTACAAGTACATAAATGCCCTTTCACATCCACAAAATAGAAAGAAAATAGAAAAAATATAATATGTATATATATTATTTTTTTAAAAAAAATAAAAAAGAAACTAGAATAGAGAGATGGGAGGTGAGGTGATGGATTATGTCGGCCAAAATTGTATTTATCTTAAAAGGAAGATCAACGTGGCGGCCGTGCCCATTCGACAGACAAGCAACCAAGTGGGAAACTAATGCTTCCTTGCCTCTCCATTTCTCTATTTAGTATCTTTTTATACGTATCCATTTATTTATTTATTTTCATATTTATTTATAATTATATACAAGTACACCATGATTTCTCAAACCTAGCTATTTCTTGAATTTCAAGTTTGAGTCTTTTTGTTTTCTCAGTTTTTTTGGTCAGTCATGAGCCGCCGCCACCACCACCACCACCATCACCACCGCCTATAGTTCCTGAAATCAGAAGAAAACATATATTTTCTATTTTATTGTTCAAATTATTTTTGTTGAGATATGGAAGGAGAGTGTTGCACTTCAACTTCCACAAGAAGCAGTTCAGAGACTCACAAGCGGAAGCCGCGGCAGCACCACCACCACCACCACCAACCGCAACAGCAGGAGAAGCCGTACAGAGGAATAAGGATGAGGAAGTGGGGGAAGTGGGTGGCTGAAATCAGAGAACCGAATAAGAGATCAAGAATCTGGCTTGGTTCTTACACCACCCCAATAGCAGCCGCACGTGCCTACGACACAGCCGTCTTCTACCTCCGTGGACCCTCTGCTCGCCTTAATTTCCCCGATTTGATCTTCCAAGAAGACGATCTCCGAGACATGTCCGCCGCTTCTATACGCAAGAAAGCCACCGAAGTTGGTGCTAGGGTTGACGCCTTACAAGTCGCTCTTCATGCTTCGGAATCCGAATCCAATTCTGTACGGATACCCGAGAAACCCGATTTGAACAAGTATCCTAACCCAGAAAGTTCTGATGAAGAGTGATTAGTGAACTCATCAACTGCTGTTATGTAGTCAGCTTTTTATATGAAAATTACAATATCTGCGATTGAGAAAAAAAAAAATAAAAAAAATAAACAGAATCAGATAGGGTTCAGTTTGATTATAGGTTTAAGCTACTTTAAATCTCTGATTATCAATTGCAACACCATAGTTATTAGTTAGTCATCGTCTTAATTTGATTTAATATTTTATCATCTTAGTTTTTTTTTTTTTTTTTTTTTTTTGATATCCAAATATGTATATAAATCTATATAAGTTGTGAAGTCTGTGAAATTCAATGAAATAGGAAGAAGAAGAAGAAGGTGTTATTTGGAAGGAACAGCGATCGATGGCCTACTTTGTCTTTAATTACTAAATGTTTTAGTTTCTAAACAAAAAAACAATACAAAGTAGATAAGAAGATAAGGCAAGAAGAGAGAGAGTTGGGCACCTAGTACAGTGCCGTTCTTCTGTTATTGTATCTGTGAGAGTCCTGACGATGACGTCGCAGTGGACACCACCAAAAGAGAGAGAGAGAGAGAGAGAGAGAGAGAGAGAGTGGTCCTGAATATGCTGTGAGAGGAGGAGGAGGTTGTCACCGTCACCAAGGATGGTGGTGGAAGCTTACTTGAAAAGTCGTTTACTGGAGGTTGATGATGATTGGTGATCAAATGTGGGCGGTGAGTGCGTTTTTCTGTTTTTTTTTTTTTGTTTTGTTTTTTTTGTTTTTTATTATTATACATTAAAACATTATTGAAGCATTATTAATTAATTATTAGTTTATACTATATTATTATTTTGATCACTAGCTTGTCGAATGTTTTTGTATGGGAACCGACTATATGTAACGTCGTTGTATTATTTTTTGCCGTTTCTTTACATTATGGCCGTTGCTTTTAATTTCGTTTTATTTTAATTTATTCAGTTGCTGCCCATTTGTTCTACAATCAAAATTTGACTGTAGGATTTGTGTAAGGTCTGGCATGGCTCTTTATTTATTTTTTTTAACGAGGATCCTCTCACTGTCTCAATTAATTTAATGATACTTAAACATTGAAATGAATAAATGATTAAGATGCGATTGATACTTTATTAACGATCAATTATATATTTTAAAAAGGTGAGAAAAATATAGAGATGAAGCGAGACGTTTTTTATTTTTATTAAATTTTTTTTTCTTACAATTTATCAATTTGCGGCTGTCTTGTGCCACCTTAGGGGAGATGCAGAATCAGCTTTCGATTTTTTACGACTTTCGAATAAAGAAGTGCTTTTTATTTTTTATTTTTTCAAACACGAAAGAGGAAGTAGGCAACTTTGAGTCTATATAGTTGGTCTTTTTCTTTTGTCAGCTGTCTCTATTATATTATAGTTATTTTATTGGTGATCAATTTGTATAGAATTTGTATCTTATACACAGCTTCGTATATAACAACAAATTGGCGGCAACAAATATCATAATTAAGTAGCACAAGACATGAAATTGTAATTTATATCTTAATACAAGAAGTCCATATAATGTAACCATAGTCTTCTTGTGATCTAAATTATTCTTACTTAATTGGTAAATATAGATTCTGACAAGTAATGACAACTGATTATAAGATGATTTAAAATCGACAACTTAAAATGAGTTGGTATCTATTCATAGCACATCTGATCCAACATATTTTTTTCTTCTTAAATTTGAGCTGTTTTATTTGGTGTTTAATTTGTGTAGTTTTTTTGTTGAAATAAAATGATTTATAGAGAAAATCTATCTTAGTGATGTGTACTTGATCAGATCATTAAAGATATTTTCTCTGATTGATGAGGTTTACCTTCACTTTTGTCGGCATATGAATCTTGACAGACAGCACCCTAAACCAACCATGCACATAAACTATACTATATAAAACCGGGAAAGGGGGCGTCTTAAATTACCTTGAAGAGTAAATGCAGTATTAGAATGATGTTTCCTTATCATATACAGACTATGATTCCATTATTACATGATTATGATCGTTTTATCTCTATCTTAATTGTGACATTATCTCTTCTAGAAAGTCCATGATTAAGCCAAAGAAAGTTTTCAACCACATAATTCCTCTTTTAATGAAAGTCACTTTCCATATGTGTATATTTCTTCCAAATATTCATAATCTCTTACTTTCAAGTCATAAAAAAACTGATTGGAACTTTTATATAAAGGTATAATCGTTGTAGAATGAAAGAATTTACATTATAATATAGAATTACAAACTGCTCAATTAAACTATTAAAGGTTAGTAATCTTAAAATTTTCCATGTGCCAGTAATGGATAAATATTTGATGTTCGTCACAGAATTTCAAAAGGAATATCCTCAATCCTCTCCAAGCATGCTTAACTTATTTATTTATTTATTTTAATTTTTTTTAAATATTACATTAATTCAGGTTTTATTTTGGGGAGTGGGTGAACTCAAACCATAACCTCATGGTGCAAGTGTGAAATGTTTACTAATGAACCAATTAAAGGTAGAGATATATGAGTGTTCAATACTCTCCTGAAACTCGAAATTCTTGACTAGTTAGTAGTTACTGATAGATCAAGCCACCACATAACCAGGTTGTCAAACACAGTGAACAGGTTGTCACCTACCTTCAGAGACAACACCCAACATAAATTGCTAAACTCACGTATATAAATATATCCATCCAAAAACAAAAGAATATTAATTATCAAATGTTTCACAATTTCTTCACAGATGTGGCGTGCATTTCCACCTACACAAGTTGACACAAATCACAATTAATTATTCTATAATCAATTCAGGTTGTGTGTGTATTTAACTATTTATATTAATATGAATCATATGATAGCGAAAAATATTCTACAGAATCTTTATATATATATATAGTCTAGTAGTATACGTTAATTAGATGTAGCTCCAATAATGGACTTGAGAAAAATTATATCTGATTAAATATCTGTAAAACTATATTTAAATTATTCAACGGGTATTGGATATAAATATATTATCTGAAAATTACAAGTGGAAAGAAAAGAAAAATTGATAAATTGTCGAACGAACATGTAAAGAAAGTAGCAGAAAGAAAATGCAGTGCAAAAATAAGAGAGAAATTGGAAAAAGCAACGACAAATCACGCGAGTACGCGACACACATTAACGACGTTAGAAAATTAACGGAGGCAATAAGCGTCGTTATCGCGACTGTGATTGGTGAGCCACAACACAAGTCCACAACGCAAGTGTTGGGCTGTTTAATATATTCATGAATCATAAGTCCATATCCATTTAGAAAGATACAAATTAACCCCAACTAATCTCTTAAAATCCCCTTTTATCAACATAAAAGTTGGTACTTTAAAACATGAAATTGGGTGCAACTGGTCCCATCCATATATATGTTTGAAGCCTAGAATCCAGACCAAAAAAAAACTCGAACCTCTCTATTCTAGGATAAACAAAATCAAAAGTTTGAAAAGTGTGTGTGAAATGGTATTACATACAAAGATCAAAATTGTAGGTCTAAAGATCTAAAGATTGTTGTGAACAAAATTTCAATAGCCTGATATGAGTTGTTGGTGGTGTGTTTGTCTTTGATATCAACAAACAACAAGAGATTTCTTCTGAGATATTCCAAGGGAACCATGAACCTTTTCTTTAAGTTGATTTTGCTCAGTAGCTGCAAACAAATGAAAGTTGTTCTTGAGGGAAGGCAGCAGAAAATCTGCAGCAACTGATAATAATAGAAGCCTTGTCCAAACCTGTAGCTACCCCGTGTTTGATTAGAGAAATTAAGCAAGTCATGAAGGCTGCATGCATGGAAATGTAACGAGTTTATCACTCGACAGTCCAAACTCCTCTTCGGATAACTTTGAGAGCTCTCGGAAGATGTCATTGCTAAGATATGCCAACAGAATCACAAAACGCTTTTGATCAAAGGTGTACGTAGATGACAAAATGGCCTCTCTGCCAATGATGCTTTGTTACAACTCTCCCCGTCAACTACTTTATTGGCTCTTGGCAATGAAATTTTTTCAATTCACCAAATTGCAGCCTGCATGCCTCTGCCACTTCCTCATCATCCAGATGAACTTCTTTGCGCTGACCATGCTAAAAGCAGCTAGTTAGTTATATAGGAATAGATGACTATATGTGTCCACATAGGGGGTATTTTTTTTCCTGTCTGTGGGTTAAAGACACAACAACTCTTGTCAATTCAGTTAAAAAATTCAAATCTTTAACAGAAGGGAAATCATAGAAACAATGGCATTTTTTTTTTTTTTTTTTTTGTTAGACCACGAGGTATCCTTCACTCCGATCAGCAACGGATCGTTAACGAGTAGGATTAATCTTTGCTTCGACCTAGAGGTCAGTAAAGCCTGACCACGAGGTGCTTCCAATGGGGTTTGAACTCAGGCAGAGCCCGAACCATTCGCCCCACTGAGAGTGCGGTGACCAACCGCACCACAGCTCGTGGTTAGAAACAATGGCATTGATAGCAACTGTATATGATAATTACATTCTAACTGCATAAACAAGAATATCATATCAAAGAGGCAGCAATGGTCATAAGAACAATTTCTAACAAACGTTATTCTTCATACTTTGATTCTGCATATAAGTTGTTAGAATATCAGAAATCAACCTGCAGATTGCAGAATGATCCTCAGCTTGTTACGACAGTTTATAGACACTTAAAACTTGTACTCGTAACTCAATCCAATTTTCAACCAAAAGAGATATAATTTCTCAGCTGCCTAATTAAGCTATGCCAAACTAAAACTATCATTATTTTTCTTTCTTGTCATAGCAGATCAATATTAATTACCTCCAATCCATCCTCCAAGTATTACGAAGATTTCATCCCGTTGGTGGAGGGGGCTTCATGCCCAGCTCACCAACAATGTTGAGGGCGTGTTTAACGATTAGAATCATTCTTGGGAAAGGGAATTAAGTTTCTGATTTTTGAATTCTTGTGTTTACTAAATTTGCGTGGAATTAAGTTCCCTGGACCCCACAGATATATCATAATAGAACTTGACTCCACCACTCACCAAATGATATATATATATATATATATATATATACATACAATTTTTCTATTGTCAGTTTGTCCTAATATAAAATATATCAGAACGAAGAATGTGGATCATTAGATTTACATACTTTGATCCAAAGTGTATGCACTTGTCAAAACTTCTCTATAATCTATGATCTACATTCTTTGTCCTGATATATTTTATATCGATAGACTATATATATATGTGTGAATTGTGAATAATAAAAAAAATAAAAATAGTTTGATAAAAAAAACACCACACCGCGTCAAAGAAAAAAAAAATTGTGAACAGAGTTTTTTTTTTTTTTTTTTTGGGTTCAAGCCACAAAGTCGTGCTTTTGCTTTGAATTTATTTTTTTTCTTAAATTTTTTTATGGGAAATAATCATTCTCCCCTTGTAGTTTGCAGTATTCTTCAGTCTTCCCCTCTAGTTTCAACATTTGTTAGATTCCCCCCTGTAAAATCAATTTATCTTCATTCTCCCTAGGGATGGTAAAGGGTCGAGTTCGGGCAAGTTTTGCAAAATCAAAACCCGCACCCGCGGAAGTTTTCTTCACCCATGCCCGCCCCCGAACCCGTGAAAATAAACGGGTTCGGGTTTCACCCGTGGGTTTTAGGGGCACATGCACCCGCCCATAAACCAGTGAAACTAAACAGGGTCCACGGGTCACGCCCCCAAACTCGCAAACCTGC
Organism: Acer negundo; assembly: GCA_035582765.1. Classification (NCBI taxonomy): domain Eukaryota; kingdom Viridiplantae; phylum Streptophyta; class Magnoliopsida; order Sapindales; family Sapindaceae; genus Acer; species Acer negundo. The sequence continues at coordinate 6,662,939 of CM069231.1, read as the reverse complement.
TAATTTTTTTTTTTTGAATAATATTTCTATATTATTTAAATATATGAAATATTATAATTTTAGAGATTAAAAACACTTAATAGAGTAAATACTTGAACTCATTTCAATTGTGTTTCTTTGTTGAGACAAGAGGCAAAACATATTATATATATATATATATATATATATATATAGCTAATGGTATAACCTTATACTCTTGTTTTTTCAATGTGGGATTTTTATAAGTCCCACAATGAAAAAACACGAGTGCCATGTTCAACTTTGTTTATATATAAATAAGAGTTGAGAATTGTAATTTCCAAATTAGAATGAGTGAAATTTTTATATTTTATTCTTTATATGGTTAAAAAGTTTTCATTGGAGTTTAAATTTATAATATTTTAAATAATAAATAATATATAATTTTTATTTATATGGGTTTGTGGGTTCGCCCATGGGTTCATTTCCCAACCCGCACCCACACCTGAACTCGTTAGTTTTTCATTTATATGGGTTCGTGGGTCGTAAATTCACCAGCCAAACTCGACCCTACAAGGTTGGGTTCGGGCTGGTGCCCGCTGGTGCGGGTCAAATTGCTATCCCTAATTCTCCCCCATGCCATCACTTTTTTCATTAAAAGAAACAATTGCCGTTAATGATGAAGGACAAGATAATAAAATAACATGTTGTTTGGGAATGTACATCATATTTGAAGGACATAATTGAGATATTAAATTAAGTAATATTGTGGAATAAAACAATTGAGAAATAAATGATAGGTTTAGATGAATACATGTCATCTGTTATTACACCGATTGCCCTAAATAAATTAGGGCATCTCGTGGTGGCCCTTTCATATTCCAACAATACCATCCATTTTCTTCTTTTTTTCCTCTCATACTTTCCAACTTTCATCTTCTTTAGCGCAAGAAAAAAACCCTACCATTACCCAATATTGCAAATAAAAAATCCATGACTAGATTTTGAACTGTTGAAGTACTTTTATTTTGTCATCAATCACTACCACTCAAAGTTTCACAGAAGAAAGAACCGAGTGGGATTTGTTGCATCCGTTTTGAAGAAAGTTTGTTTTTGTTTTTTGTTTTTTTGTTTTTTTGTTTTTGTCTTTTTTTTTTTTTCAGTTTGTGAATGATGGTTGTTGCATTGGTTTCGTATTGATTGTTTGTTGTCCTTCAATTCCATTAATTACCGTTCCTATAAAAGCAAATTTGAGGGTTTTTCGTTTGAACTTGATAAATGTTTAATTGAGTATTTAGTAAAGATGGTAGGTCGTTTTTATACATAAAACATTATGAAAATTTATACAAATCAGTGTTTTGAATAATTATTTTTTGATGAAATGGGTTTAGGGTTTGCTTCATTTGTCTCTGTCAGTTGTTTTGTTTGTTTTAATTTTTTTTTCTTGTTAAATTTCATTTACAAATGTTCATGTATAAAGTTGATAACATTGTTTTATGGTATTTCATAACTGCAAACATTTATTTGGTTCTTTTATGTTATACAATGTTTTATTTATTTATTTATTTTTTTTAATATACATGCTGTTTGTTTTTCCTATACAACTTGCTTTGTTATATGTTTTTTTTTTTTTGATAACTTGCTTTGTATATGTTTTGTTACCGATGATTTTATTTCATTTATGTTATACAATGTCTTTGTTTTTTTAATATATTATTTAGTTCATAATTTTTTTTATATATAATTTGCTTTGTGTGTATATATATATATGTATTAATAACTTGCTTTTTATATGTTTTGTTATTGGTGGTTCATACTAATTTTTTGTGATATTTTATATATGTTTTTTCTATTCGCAGTATGGAATGGATGTTTTGAGGTCGTTGTTCATTATGGGACTACTGTGCATGATGTAGGTACTTGAGATACAAAACATATTAGTATTATGATCACACTATTGCATGCCATGAATGAAAAAAACACTAGTATAGATCAAGTTCCTAGTGGAGATTATTTTGTGTTTGTGTTATTGCCTTGGTGTAGTGAGAAAGTAGAAGTGAAAACATATAATGATTTTGTAGAAGTGTTTAGAATGTTTAGTGAAAATGGATGTACAAGGATTGTTTTTGAAGTAGAGGATAAACCCTACATCCCACTACCACCGGATGGCTCAACTGCTATTCCAAATGTCAATCCTGAGTTGTTGGCTAACAACTATCAACATTTAGAGTGGAGTGATTTTGAGGAGAATGAGTTGAATTATTTAGGTGACAATGAGGGTGGAGGGTTTGAGGGTGATGATATTCAGGAAGTGGATAGTGAGGTTGTTGAACAAAAAGATGATAATATTGTCCATCTTGAATTGTTTAAGGGATACCAATCACATGAAGATGATGAGTTTTTCAGTGATTTTGATGAAGAAAACAATAAGACTAAATTAGCTAGATTGATAACTAGTAAACCATTCAAGCAGATAACATGTGGTGAAATAGAGTTTAAGAGAGGGAAAACTCATGCCAATGTGTTCACATTAAGGGATTTGTTGGCAGATTATGCTATTCAAGAAGGAAACAATTTTGATAAAGTCAAGAATGACAATAATAGGTTAACTTACAAGTGTAAGTGTATAAAAGTAATATTGAAACTGATATTGGAGAAATAAGCTTGTGGATTCTATTCATCATTGGTGAATATATACAGATATGTAAAAGCAGTAATTACAATAGACATTACAATTGTCTCTAACTATAAGGAGTGATTTATGTGATTACAAATCAATCAGTTGATAGAGTTAAAAAGGAAAGTAAATCATTTTGTTTTAATGGTTGATTGCCAATTGCTTAGATTGAGAGTCTGAATGATGGATTTGATGATTGGTAGTGCTGAGATTGTGAGTTTGAATTAGGGAATTGATTTGATTATCCCTTGATTCTATAATATCCTTAACAAAGTGGAAGGGTTGTCCTTGGAGGATTCATGCTTCACGCTTGATAGATGAGGTTACCATGATGGTGATGACATACAATCCAAATGATGAATGTCATAGAGTTTACAAAAATGCGAAGGCAAATGTGACATGGATTGCAAGCAAATTTGAATTGCTTGTGAAGTGCAATCATAATATAAAGATTGAAGTCATTGCTGATCTTTTGAGGGATAGGTTCAAGTTGAATGTTGATGTACAAAGTCTATACAAAGCAAAAGGAAGAGCACTAGATGGGTTAGGGAGGGAGCATGATGAATGTTTTGTGTTGTTGATGAGATATGCGTACATGGTGAATGTTTGCAATACGGGGTCAGCAGTACACCTTAGACTACAGCAACCTAAGCCCACATTTCAACGATTTTCATTTCTTTTGAAGCCCAAATGGATGGTTTGCTTTGGATGCAAATAATAGTTTGTATCCATTAGCATTTTGCATATGTGAAGGTGAAACACTTCTCAGTTGGTGTTGGTTTTTGAAAAATATGAAGCTATTTTTGAAGTATCCAACAAACAACCCAATATGTTTCACGAGTGATAGGCAAAAGGGGGTGTTGGGAGCTTTGAAGATTCCCTACCACCCCAAATGCACTTTGTCATAGTTTTTTTTTTTTTTTTTTTTTTTTTTTTTTTTTTTTTTTTTTTTTTTTTTTTTAAAGAATGTATTATTTAATAATTTTTTTTTGAAACAATGTATTTTTTTAATAGTTTTTTTTTACGTAACATTAAAGTTGAAATTTTTGATTCACGCAGGTACTATGCAAAGGCATATCTATACCGATTTTAGGGTAAAACACTCGAGTCAATGACTTAAAAAATTGTTTTGGAAAGCTAACAAAGCATATGATGTGGATGAATTCAATAGTATCATGGCAAACATAAGAGATGTAAGTATGGATGTCGGAGTTTGGTTAAATGAAATAGAAGCTGGCATGTTGATGATGAATTTAACCAAAGCATGCCTAGACCAATCTTTTGCTTCTATTTCATTTAGCCAAAGTCTGGCATCCATATATACATCTCTTATGTTTACCATGATACTATTGATTTCATCCACATCATATGTTTTGTTAGCTTTCCAAAACAAAGCACTTCAACGTTTCAAAATCTAGTCATGACTTGTTTATTTGCAATATAAGTAGGGGTGGGCACAAAACTGGCCAACCCAACCGAACCAGTGGATCAAACCAGTTGGATCGGTTTTTTTTCGGTTTTTATTAAATAACCGGTTCAGTTCGGTTGGTTTTAAAAAAAAACCGACTAAACCGGTTTTTATCCGGTTTGATACCTAAAAAACCGGTTGGACCAATTTAACCGGTAAACATAGTATTAAAAAAAAAAATAATTATAAGTTTCAATTCTTCACTCTTTACTCATCTTCAGTTTCAACAGATAGCAGCCACACCCAGTCTCACCCACACACGCCCATCTTCCACTGGTCGTCGTCTTTTACTCGCCGCTCGTCTTCTTGTACTTGTTCAGTCGTTCGTCGATCATCAAGGTCGTTAATTTGTTGGTCTCATCCTTTGGTCCTTCAATTTCAGGTATGTATTTCAATTTTCAACTATTAATTTCCTTTTTCTTTTCTTTGTTGGTTGATTTCAATATTTCAATATTTGTTTCATCAAAGTTCTGTAGATGTTCGTCCTACGGCCGCTCTTCCTCCAACGCATCAATCTTCTCAGTCGCACCAGTTATACTTCAATTCCTCTGCTTTTTTAAGCAAGGATTTTATGTTTGTGCCTCAACCCAAGTTGGTGCTCGCTTCAGTTGTCGGCTTTATGATACTGTACTGTATTGTAATATTTTCTTGTTTCTGTATCTGCAAGCATTTTGTAAGTTTGCTTCATGCCTAGACTTTGAATTTCAACTTTGATTGATCTTCATGTCCCTTTATTCATCATCTCCTATAAGGCTACAACAGATATGTTTTTAGCTTTTATTGATATGATAGGACAATTCGTATAATAGTTTCAAGATAAAGTTCATTTAGCAAAGTTACATTTTGAACAAGTGATTGCTGCTCTTGGTGTTTAAATTTATAGTTCTTGTCATATGTAATCTAACTCGTTGGAATAAACCAGGTATGCCAAGATGTACCGTTCTAAGAAGAAAATCCAAAAAGACCATGATGTTGAACCTATTGAATTTGAGGAAACTGTTGCTCAGGTTAGTCATTTTTACTACTTTCTTAATTTATTTGATTCTTTTTCTCTAGTTTTGTAGAGTAAATTAGTAATGTTTGGTTTCTCTGCAGGCATTGTTTGATTTAAGGAACACCAACCAGGAGCTGAAAAGTGACTTGAAAGATCTTTATATAAATCAAGCAATGTATGATAGTATGGCATGACTCTTGTGTTAAAATGAATTATTTACTGCATATCAATTATTTGTTTCTGTGTTGCATCTACAAACAATCGAAACAACACTAAGCATGATATATACTATATGTTGGAACATATCTAATATTGTTTTGTTGAAGTTTTGGGCCTTTTTTTTGTTTACCTGCAAATTTCTAACTTTAATTTGAAGGGCTGTGTTGTTGGCTATCAGTCTATTAGAAGCATATAGAAATCTGATGTGAGCTATTAATGTCATGAATTTTCAAGATGTTCTCTCATTTGCTTGGTGATTTGATTATATTTTTATACTCTTTAGGCCCAAAACCGAAAAAACCGAACCGAACCGAACCAAACCAGTCCAATTCGATCGGTTTTTGATCGGTTGACATTTTGAATTTTATTGGATCGGTTCGCTTTTTCAAAAACCAAGCTTTATCGGTTTTAGTGAAAACCGAACCAAACCAGTAAACGCCCACCCCTAAATATAAGGTACTAGTAGGGTTTTTTTTTTTTTTTTTTTTTTTTTTTTTTTTTTTTTGACCCGAAAAAAGATGAAGAGTTGGAAAGTATGAGAGGAAAAGAAAAAGAAAATGGGCTGTATCGTTGGAATATGAAGGGGCCACCACGAGATGCCCTAATTTGTTTATTGCAACTGGTGCAATAATAGATGATGTGGATTCATCTAAACCTATCATTTATTTCTCAATTGTTTTATTCCACAATATCACTTAATTTAATATCTCAATTTACTCTTATGCCCTTTAGATATGATGCACATTCCCAAACAACATGTTATTTACTTTATTGTCCTTTATCATTAACGGCAATTGTTTCTTTTAACGAAAAAAGTGACGGCAGAGGAGAGAATGGATATAAATTGATTTTATAGGGGGGAATCTAGCTAATGTTGAAACTTAAGGGGGGAGATTGGAGAATACTGCAAACTATAGGGGGGGGGGAATGATTTTTTCCCTAATAAATATTATTATGTTTTCTTTAATTAGGTAGTTAATTATTTAATGATTTGATTTTATTAAATTAAATCTAACTACCTTAGATTTGGTTTAGGAGTTTTATAATTTTTGTTTAGGAATTTAGGAGATATCGAGTCCTAGGAGATTCAGGTTGTTTTCTTGTTTAGAAATTTTAGGAAATATTGAATCCTAGGAGATTCGGGTTACTTTCATTATATAACTAGCTTGTATTAGGGTTTTTCAATGTGACTTGAATGAATAAAAATTGTTATTAGAGAGAGTATCTCTTTTAACCAAATTTCGGTATCTTTATAAACATTGACGAATTTTAATGCATGTTATTCTATTATATGTGTACGGATCAATAGATTAATATAAGGATCTTTTTCGATATTTGTGCAAGAATCAACGGATTCGAATTGGTTATCCATTTCTTTTATCGACTATTGTTTGCATGATTTTTCCTTTGAATCAAGTTGGAATCAGAGCCTCTGAGTCTACCACTAGGCAGCGAAAAAATCACGCAAACAAAGTCGATGAATGACAAGGATAATCGATTCAAATCCATTGATTCGTACACGAATACCGGAACAACTCCTTCTATTAATCTGTTGATTCATGCACATATACTAGAATAACATACATCAAAATTCATTGATATTTACAAAAATACCTTCTATTAATCTGTTGATGTAAAGTTTTTCAAGGTTTATAATTAATAGTATCTAAATTCGCTTTTCTTTCTCTTCCTATTAAATTATTAAGCATCATAATTGATAATTCATTTCGGCTCATCATATTTGATTTATTTTACCTAATAACAGTTGGAATATCTTTCTTCAAGTAATCAAATGACAACAAAGTTGATTTATTAGTATGAAAATAATGAATGTAGGAAAAATTGATCTGTTTATTATTATCAGCCACTCCTTCAAGGAATGAATGCTAAACATTTGTACAAGATAGTTAACAGCTTATCCCTAAATATTAGGAAACAAATATTATCAACCTAACAAAGATAAGGCTAACTCCTAACATAGATAGAGCTAACTACAAGCTAATGAGATTAGGTAACAGATTACCTAAACTCTGATTATCTAACAATAAATAACAATAACAAACTTCAACACCCCTTCCCCCCCTCTTCAGCTGGGTCATAGATATTGATCATGCCTAGCTTGTTGGAGTGTAAATAAGTGTCATGATTCCTATTTCAAGTTTCTCTTTAATGAAGTGACGATATATCTCCACATGTTTTGTTATGTCATGAAACATGAGATCTTTTGCAATACTTATGGCTCTTTGGTTGTCACAGATAATCTCAATTGAACCTTCAATATTTGTTCCAATTTCTGCTAGAAGCCTTTTCAGCCATATGCCTTCATATATTCCAAGTGCCATAGCTCTAAATTCCGCTTCTGTACTGCTTCTGGATACCACAAATTGTTTCTTGTTGCGCCAAGATACTAGATTTCCCCACACATAGGAACAATAGCCTGATGTTGATCTTCTATCATGAATCGAACCTGCCCAGTCCGAATTTGAATATACTTCCAACTTTCTATTTGGGTTTTTTTTGAAGAATAAACCCTTACCCGGAGTCATCTTTAAGTACCTCACTATGCGAAGTACTGTCTGCATGTGTTCTTCTTTAGGATTGTTCATAAATTGGCTAACCATGTTGACAGAGAAACTGATATCAGGTCTGGTGTGTGATAGATACATCAATTTTCCTACCAGTCTTTGAAATCTGCCTTTATCTATTGGTGCACCTCCTTCGATCATTCCAAGTTTTGTTGTGTGGTCCATAGGAGTCTCAACTAGTCTACAATCAAGCATTCCGGTCTCTCTGAGTAAATCCAATGTATACTTCCTTTAAGAGTCCGAAATTCCTTTTCTTAATCGTGCTACCTCCATTCCCAAAAAATATTTCAAACATCCCAATTCTTTTGTCTAAAATTCCTTGATAGAAAGTATTTTAAATTCTGAATTTCTTCTTCACTATTTCCTGTCAAGACTGTTACTTTTTTACCTTGTAAATGTTTGATGAACAAGGTGTGATCGGATTGACTTTGGGTATATCCACACTATTTGACAACCTTTGTAAATCTCCCAAACTAGGTCCTTGGAGATTGTTTGAGGCCGTATAATGCCTTTCGAAGCTTGCAAACTTTGTTCACATTAGATTGTGTTTCAAAACCCGGTGGAATCATCTTGTATACTTCCTTTTCCAAATCTCCATTCAGAAATGCGTTCTTGATATCTAATTGATGAAGTTTTCATTCTAGATTTGCTGCTAGGGAGAGAGAACCCGAATAGTATTTAGCTTAGCAACTGGTGCGAAAGTCTCTTGATAATCAATCCCGTAAGATTGAGTGAATCCTTTCGCTACCAGTCGAGCTTTAAACCTCTCAATACTGTCATCTGCCTTGTGTTTGATGGTAAATATCCATTTGCAACCCATTGGATTTTTGCCATTTGGGAGGTTTGAAATTTCCCAAGTTTTATTCCTTTGTAAGGCTCTTATTTTTGCACATGCAACTTCTCTTCACTTAGGTATTTGGAGTGCTTCATGTATGTTGTTTGGAACCTAAATATTTGACAAGTTGACAACAAATGCAGGGTAACCAGGTGATAGTTTATTATAGGAAATAAACTTACTTATTAGATAAAGTGGTCGATCCCTGCACTGTCTATACCATTTTCTTACAACAATTGGTTCTGATTTAGAGGCTATAGGATAACTTATCTTATTATCATTCCTTCCCTTTTCTTCTTTGTCCAATTCAATGTCAGTGTCTTTATCAACCTCATGTCCTTTGACTTGGTGATTCGATTCTGTTTCTTGGCTTTGCTGGAACGATGACTGAGACTCCACTTCTTGTTGAATTATTTTTCTCCTGGAATACACAATCAGGTCAGGTGTTTTTTGTTTGGTGTTTGTGTTTGACTCAAGTTCAGTGTTTATATTTGACTCAGACTCTTTGTTTTGATTTTCCGATTCGGGTTCAGTGTGTTGGGTAGGATTGAGTTCTGTTGAGATCAGAATTAATAGTGTCAAGAAAAAGATGAGTTTGACCAAGACTAATAGACTCAATAGAAGGAGTTTGAGTGAAGTTTTAAAAACTCAGCAACATTTTCCTTAATAGTATTTCCCCAAAACTGAAATTCTTGACCCCAAAACTGAAATTCTTGACTCTTATCCTCCCTGAATTTTAGTTTGGGTAAAATATGATTGGTTCTCTACAAAAGTCACATCCATAGACACATAAAATCTCCTAGTCATAGTAGAATAGCACTTGTAACCCTTTTGTGTAAGAGAATACCCTAGAAACACACACTTGATGGCTTTAGGGTTAAGTTTACTACGATGATGGATATGGACAAATACGGTACACCCAAAAATCTTTCTTGGAATGTGAGATAGAATCCAATTTTTGGGATAAGAGTTTGAAAGAGCTTGATAAGGTGTTTGATAATTTAAGACTCTAGAAGGATGTCTATTAATCAAATATCTGGCTGTTAAAGCAGCTTCACCCCAAAAATTCTTAGGAACGTTCATAATGAATATTAGAGACCTGGACACTTCTAAAAGGTGTCAATTTTTCCTCTTAGACACTCTATTTTGTTGTGGAGTATCAGCACAAGAGCTCTGATGAATAATTCCTTCTCCTAACAAGTACTCATTAAAATTTGAACTAAAGTACTCCTTAGCACTATTGGATCTTAATACACGGATTCTGGTTTGAAATTGGGTGTTGATCATTCGGTTAAAATTTTTGAAAATTTGAAATACTTCAGATTTTTCTTTCATCAAGAAAACCCAAGTAATTTTGGTATGGTCATCAACAAAATAAACAAACCATTTGGCTCCTGTTATGTTGTGAATTCTAGATGGTCTGTGTATTAAGGAAAATGGTAAAGATGCTTCGTAGAGTTGAATTGGGAAATTACTGCAAGTATGTTTAGATAACTGACAAACTTCACACTGGAATTGATTAACACTTTTATTCATGAATAAATTGGGAAACATTTTCTCAAGATAAGAGAAGTTTGGATTACCTAAACGATAGTGCCATAACATTATAACACTATTTTTATTTGACTCAACTGAACTATTGACTTGACTTTTAAAAGAGAGAATTTTTCTAAACTGATTTTGTTCTCCAGAAGAAACCTTAGTTTGAAGGATGTAGAGCCCATCACACATTTCAGCACTTTCAATCTTCTTCCCCGAGTCCAAATCCTGAAATTCACAATGGGTAGATGAAAACTTAGTGAGACAGTTTAAATCTTGGGTGAGTTTACTAACTGGCTGCAAGTTACAGTCCAATATAGGTACTAACAACACAGAATTCAAAGTTAGAGTTGGTGATATCACAACAGATCCTGTACCAGTTACCTTTGATAGGGATCCATCTGCAATCTTAACTGAAAAATTACCATTATATGGTGCAAATGTATGGAACAAAAAGGCATCTCCAGTCATGTGATATGAGGCACCAGAATCTACAATCCATGAATGACTTTTGTCTTTTTCAATTTTTGAAGCTGTTAAGAAGTTACCTATATAAGCAAAAGATCCGGTTCCAATCACAGATGTTTGAGGGTGTTGTATTGACTGATTAAAAACTTCGATTAGACCTCCATTTGTTCTTTGCTGAAGGGAGAATTTTCTGCTGTTGCTGGTTAATCATCAGTTGTTACTGTATTTCCCCAACCTTCTCTGTTTGTAAACCTAGTTGGTTTCCTATGAATTCTCCAGCAGGTGTCCTTTGTGTGTCTTGGTCTCTTGCAATGGTCACACCATGGTCTGCCTCTTCGAGTTCTACTGTCATTGGACTGATTTTGCATTCCTTTGACAACAAGTGCATAGTTTTCATTGATTAGAGATGAGTTTTCTGTCTTTACAACCATCCTTAACATCAATTTCTTACGACTCTCTTCTCTTCGAACTTCCGAGAAAACTTATGTGATTTTCGGAAAAGGTTTGGTGCCTAAAACTCTGCCTCTAACTTCATCTAGGCTTTGATCCAAACCCATTAGAAACTTGAACACCCTTTTTTGTTCTACTATCTCTTCGTAAGTTTTTCCATCCTCTACACACTTCCATGAATGTTTTTCAAAGAGGTCAAGTTGCTGCCAGTGTTTTGTGAGATTGTTGTAATATTGAGTTACAGTTAGGTCTCCTTACCGCAACTTGTGCAAGTTACTTTCTACACCAAATAGTTCAATAGTATTATCATGACTTGAATAAGTCACCTTTGCTGCCTCCCAAATATGTTCGATTGTCTCATAGAGAAGAAGGATCTCTCCTATGTCATTATTCATCGAGTTGATAAGCCATGACATTACCATGTTATTGTCTGTCTGCAACCGTTTATAAGTTGGATCTGTTTCACTAGGAGATATAACCTTTCCCGAGAGATATTCATCTTTTCCTTTTCCTTTGATGAACATCATGACAGATTGGGACCACTGTAGGTAATTATACCCATTTAGTTTATGACTAGTAATGGACAGGTTTGGATATTGAGTGTGATTAGATCCACCACCTCCATTTCCACCAATGAAATTGGTAGAATCTGAGGTGAAAACCAGTGTCAGTAATAGAGCTTGGCAATGTCATGCCGTGTTTGGTCATTTTGGTGTTTAAGGATTCAATATGGCTTTGATACTATAATGAATGTAGGGAAAACTGATCTGTTTATTATTATCAACCACTCCTTCAAGGAATGAAGGCAAAACATTTATACAAGATAGTTAACAACTTATCCCTATATATTAGGAAACAAATGTTATCAACCTAACAAAGTTAAGGCTAACTCCTAACATAGATAGAGCTAACTACAAGCTAATGAGATTAGGTAACAGATTACCTAAACTCTTATTATCTAACAATAAATAAATAGATAAATGACAGCTGAGAAAAACAAACTTCAACGGATAAAAAAAAAATTGAATGTAAATGGGAATACAACTTTAATTACCCTGGATGCAGACATCATCAGGACTACCAAATCCATTTCCATCATCAACAACTTTAACATCAAATGCCTGAATCAAAACTCCACCAAACTGTTGGTGGAATGGGAATGTTGAGGTCACTTGTGGTGCACCTCTGAGAGAGATTGTAACACTCAAAAAAACGGAGAAGCTTTAACTTTATTTCTCTCTTGAAATTTTCTTACACCATTCCACTGCTTTTACAACACAATCTGAGTCCCTTTATATAGGGAACTGAGATGAGATTAAAGACAAACAAAAATAAATGCAAAACCAGCAAATTCAAACTGAAGTTGGGAGATGGCAGTTGGGAAGAAGGGAGTTGGGAGATGGTGGTTGATGAGTTTGGACGGTGGAGGTGGTCAACAATATCAGCTTCTAGAAGTCAGTTGAAGCTGCTGAAAGTGACTGGCTGGAGGCAAGTTTAATATTCAACATCCCCACTTAAACTTGACTCTCCATGTTTCGTCATACCAAGCATTGTCTTTAGTCTTTCAAACACATCATGTTTGAGCGGCTTGGTGAAAATGTCAGCAGCTTGATCATATGTCCTGCAAGAGACTAGTTCCACCTCTTTATTCTTCACATGCTCTCTGATGAAATGATACCGCGTATCAATATGTTTGCTTCTTTCATGGAATACTGGATTCTTTGCTAGTGCAATCGCTGACTGATTGTCAATGTAGACCTCTGTGGGATTAACTTGTGGAAATCCTAAGTACTGCAACACATTCTTGATCCAGATACCATGACAAACAGCTGAGCAGGCAGCAACATACTCAGCTTCACATGATGACAATGTCACAATGGCTTGCTTTTTGGATGACCATGTGAATGATGTATCTCCCATAAAATACGTAAAACCTGTGGTGCTTTTACGTTCATCCAGATCTCTTCCCCAATCACTATCTGAATAGCCAATCAACCTGCAATCTTCACATCTGGTATATAAAATACCATCATTAAGAGTACCTTTTATGTACCTGAGTATCCTCTTTGCTGCATTCAGGTGAGACTGGTCAGGAGTCTCCATGTATCTGCTGACTAGTCCAACTCCATAGAGTATATCTGGCCTGGTACACGTCAAGTATCTCAGGCTTCCAACCAAGCTCTTGAAATAGGTTGGATCAACATCTCCCCTTTCATTCTTTCTTAACTCTAATCCTGTTTCTACTGGAGTTGTGACATGATTGCATTTTTCCATACCAAATCTTTTCAGAATTTCTTTTGCATAGATACTCTGAGAGATGAAGATACCTTTTTCGCTTTGCACAACTTCAATACCGAGAAAATGAGCCATTAGACCAATGTCAGTCATCTCAAATTCTTTCACCATCCTCCTCTTGAAATCTTCAAACATGGCTGGATTGTTGCCGGTGAAGATCAAGTCATCAACGTATAGGCATGCATATAACAAGCTTCCGTCAATCTCCTTCTTCATATATAGTGCATGCTCATACGGGCATTTCTCAAATCTGTTCTTTTGGAAGTAATCATTAATCCTCATATTCCATGCACGAGGCGCTTGCTTCAAACCATATAAGGCTTTCTTCAGTCTGCACACTTTATCTTCTTTTCCTTTCTTCACATATCCAGGTGGTTGTTCCACATAGATTTCTTCTTCAAGAAAGCCATTCAGGAATGCTGACTTTACGTCAAGTTGGTAAATTTTCCAACTTTTCTGGGCTGCTAATGATATTAGCAATCTGATGGTCTCTAGTCTGGCAACTGGCGCAAAGACTTCTCCGTAGTCAACTCCTTCCTTTTGTTTATAGCCTTTTGCTACAAGTCTTGCCTTGTATCTCTGGACTTCTCCTTTCGCATTCCTTTTGGTTTTGTAGACCCATTTCACTCCGATAGCTTTCCTGCCTTTTGGGAGATTAGTCAACTCCCACGTCTTGTTCTTCTCAATGGATCAAATCTCATCATCCATTGCACTTCTCCATTTTCCTTCTTGGTTAGCCTCTTCAAAGCTAACTGGATCACTTGTCATCAGCAGACAATACAGAGTAAGATCTTCTTCCACCTGTTCTGTATATTCATACAGATCTTCTAGACTGCGTGTTCCTCTAGGCCTCATATCTGAGAAATCACGATCAATTGGTAATGGAGTATCATACCTTTGTGGTGAAGGGGAACCACGTTGAGGTGTTTGTTGATCTCTGGGTGTTTGTGTCTCTGTAGCCACTTCTCTTGTCTCTTCTTCAGGTATCAACTCCGTGTTTCTGGAAGCTTTAGTTTGATCTCAATTCCAGGATTCATTTTCTTCAAAAATGACATATTTGCTGAAGATTACTTTCTTGGTGGTGGGGTTATATAGCCGGTAACCCATAGTTCTGTCGCCGTATCCAACAAGGATACACTTCTCTCCTTTATCTTCAAGCTTGGTTCTTCTCGCTTCTGGGACTTTGATGTAGGCAATAGAGCCAAAAACTCTAAGGTGGTTGACACTTGGTTTGTGAGTGCTCCATGCTTCGTGCGGTGTCTTTGTATCAAGACTCTTCGTAGGACATCTGTTTTATAGATATACCGCACACAAGACTGCTTCAGCCCAAAAACTTTTATGCATGTTTTTATCCTTTAACATGCTTCTGGCCATGTTAAGGATTGTTCGATTCTTCCTTTCAGCTACACCGTTTAACTGAGGAGTATAAGCTGGTGTAAACTGATGTCTGATTCCTTGTTGCTTTAGGAACTCCTGGAAAGCACCTGCAGCATATTCTCCACCTTGATCTGATCTCAATGCTTTGATATGATAGCCACTTTGCTTCTCCACAAGAGTTTTGAACTCTTTGAAGTAGCCAAACACTTCAGACTTCCTTTTTAGAAAATAGACCCAAGTCTTCCTGCTGTAGTCGTCAATGAATGTAAGGAAGTATTGATTTTGTCCATTTGATACTGGCGTCAATGGACCACACACATCTGTGTGAACGAGCTCAAGTGGCATGGTTGCTCTCCAATTTGCCTCCTTTCCGAAGCTATTTCTGTGTTGTTTGCTAAGAACACAGCTTTCACACATCTCATTTGGGTGATGGATGTTTGACAATCCTTTCACCATATTCTTACTTCCCAGTTGCTTTAAACTTTCAAAATTGAGATGTCCATACCTGAGATGCCATAACCAATCTTTGTTGTTGATGATGGCTGTCAGACACTTTGGCGTATCATGATGAATTGCGAGAGGAAACATCCTATTCTTCGTCATCTGGACTCGAGTAACCAGCTTTCCTCGAGCATCTGTGATGGTGAGTTGCATATTTTGAAGACTAATGTGATAGCCTTTCTCCAAGAGTTGTCCGAGACTTAGGATGTTTGTCTTCATGTTTGGAACATAATAAACATTGTAGATGAAAGCATGACCTCTATTCTTCTGCTTTATCATGACATCTCCTCTTCCTTGGACAGAGATTTTAGAGAGGTCACCAAATGAGATTTCTCCATGAACTTTCTCATCAAGTTCAGTGAACAAGTCTTTTCTGCCAGTCATATGGTTGCTGGCTCCAGAGTCAAGAAACCACACATCTTGATTTTGATAGGTTGAGTTGTGTGCCATTAGCATCAACGATTCTCCTTCAACCTGCTCTTTCTCTGCAAAGTTAGAACCTTCATTTACTTCATTTGGGATACCTCTGCACTCGTTGCTATAGTGCCCATATTTGTGGCAATTATAGCATTGAACGGTTCTTTTGTCAACGTTTGGACGGTAGTTGTAACCGCCTCTTCTTCCTCGTCCTCGTCCTCGTCCTCGTGAGACATGGTTTTGTTGTCCACGTCCTCCTCTACTTGAGTCTCTTCCTCCTCTGCCTCTACCTTTGGTTTCAGTATTTCCAGAACCTCTTCCACGAGATCCTCTACCTCGTTCTCTTCCTTGTTGTGAGGTCTCCCCTTGCTCATATCTTTTTTCATGGAGGGATAACTTTGACTGGAGAGCTTGCTCCAATACTCTGTCGTCACTTCTTCTTGTGACTTTCTGCTCATGGGCTTGCAATGAACCCACCAGTTCTTCTACAGACATTGTCTCCAGATCTTTTGTTTCTTCCAGGGCCACCACTATAAAGTCAAACTTTGGATTCAATGATCGTAAAATTTTCTCCGAAATTGTCATGTCTTCGAGAGTTTCTCCATTTCTTCTTAGCTGATTTGCAACAACCATGACTCATGTATAGAACTCTGCAATGGATTCATTAGATTTCATTCGTAAAGATTCGAACTCACCTCGTAGAGTTTGAAGACGGATCCTTTTCACTTTGTCAGCACCTTTGTAGGTCTTGTGAAGGGTGTCCCAGACTTCTTTCGACGACTTGGAGGAAGCTATGAGCTCGAACGTGGGTTCGTCTAGTCCTTGATAGATTATGGACTTTGCTTTACAATCCTTCTTTCGATCGACTCTGAGAGTTGTTGTCTGAGCTTCTGTCATGGTTCCTTCAGCTTCTTTGGATACAGGTTCTGTGTATCCATCTTCCACAAAGTCCATAACATCTTGAGAACCTAGTAGGGCTCTCATTTGTATGCACCAATTGTCATAGTTGTCTTTGGTGAGTTTCGGGATGACAACTTACGCGTTTCCGTTGGCCATCGAGCTTGAACTATTTAGAACACTGATCTGGAGTCTGAATTTGCAAAAAATGAGTGCACGTTTGCGTCCGGAATGGTCTAAAACCTTGGAAAACAGTCCGGGTTTGTCAGAAAACGAGTTTGGAAGTGTCCGAAACGGGCGGTCAAACTTTTTGACAAAAGTCAACCAAGATAACGGAATATTCCTTTTCTGAAGGAATATTCCAGACGGACTAACGGCGTTAGTGACGTCAGCAGCACTCACGGACCGGGTCGGATCAGGTGACGGGTCGGACCGGGTCGGGTCGGGTCAGGTTACCGGTCGGACTTCGGGTCGGACCCTGAAAAATGGGCGAGGAAGACGACCGGCGGGTGACGGTGAAGCTCCGGACGGTTCGCTGCGCGTGGACGGCACGTGGGTACACTCTCTAACTTCAAACGGCGCGTGACACCTCTCTTTAACTCCGATTTCGATGAAATTTTCACCGATGCACTCCTTGAGACGAGTAGAACACACTGGTATCCTCAAATTTATATTTTGAGCACTTTGATTTCTGGGCCAATTTGGTTTTGGCCTCTGTTCTTCAAATTTCCGGCTCTCCTGGGCTCTGATACCACTGTTGGTGGAATGGGAATGTTGAGGTCACTTGTGGTGCACTTCTGAGAGAGATTGTAACACTCAAAAAAACGGAGAAGCTTTAACTTTATTTCTCTCTTGAAATTTTCTTACACCACTCCACTTGCTTTTACAACACAATCTGAGTCCCTTTATATAGGGAACTGAGATGAGATTAAAGAAAAACAAAAATAAATGCAAAACCAGCAAATTCAAACTGAAGTTGGGAGATGGCAGTTGGGAAGAAGGGAGTTGAGAGATAGTGGTTGATGAGTTTGGACGGTGGAGGTGGTCAACAATATCAGCTTCTAGAAGTCAGTTGAAGCTGCTGAAAGTGACTGGCTGGAGGCAAGTTTAATATTCAACACAAACACCCAATTCACAACATCAGGCAAATAGTTCAAAAAATACACACAAAACAACTATCACAAGATTGGTGCTTTTATAGAGAAGGAAGAGAGGGAGGAGAGAACGTGCTTGCAGGGGAGGTACAACACCAAATAAAGCCCAGCCATAGCCAACTATGACAGTCTTCTTCTTCCCATCGGCAAATTTTGATCATTGATCATCGATGCCGTTGGATCACCAAGTTTTTTACACGAGTAATACTATACAACCCAAAAAATTAATCTAAAATCAACCAAAATGATGTAACTAATGAGCTATTATCACCACACAAATTATGGGGTGATATAATGAATAATATGGTAATTAAAAATCACTTACCATATCATTTGGATTGATTTTTGAACTAAATTTTTAGATCGACTAGATTCAGTATTTTTGCACAGCTACCGGAGCCTCCATTTTTTGATTTTTTCTATATTGACCAAAAGAAAACGAAAACGGAAAGTCGAAACACTAGAGCAAAGTTTACACGTTAGAATATGATTTTTTTTTATTTTTTATTTTTAAATAAAAATGGTTGACGTGCGTGTCATTAAGAATGGCCCACAATAACGCAGAGTTATCAACATGCATAAACATGTCAGCAATGTCTGATGACATGTTCGTTAACGTCAGTTGAAGCCCATGATATGCTTGGGCACGTCAGGCACGTCAGCACATTTGCTGACTTTTTTGACACATCCGATTTGCTGACTTTTTTGACACATCTGATAAACTGCAGTGACGTGTCGAGGTACGTCAGCAAAGAAGGGTGACGTGCTCACACTAACAGAAATTGTTACAGACTTGTGCAAGCAGACGATGGAGGTTCATTCTCACGTTACGCTTCCTTTTTTAAAAGCAAAATGGGCCAATTCCGAACCAAGTTAATCTCAGCTCATAATCCACATCCATCGAGATAATGAGAGACTTCATTGAGTCAACTTCATTCAAACTTCCAGATTCTTGTAGTCTGGATGTTTCATGAACTAAACAGGTCCAAAACACTGTAATTTATTTTAGCTTGTCTACCGCGAGTTTCTGGATTTTTCATCGAATAAAGGAACTACTATTTCTAATTTTTTTTAGGCTGAAATTTTGAAAAAATTGGGGAAATTGAGAAAAATATTTGAAAATTTTCTCCTAAAGCATATCTTGTTCTTCTTTACATCTATTTAAAAGATCTCATTAAGGTCTCATACCAATGGAAATAGTATCTATAATTATATACCCATGATCATTCTCATATCTAGCCAACGTGGGACTTTAGTCGCACGTTCAACAATATGTTGCACCAAAAGATAATAAACAATATGTTGCACCAAAAGATAATAAAAATCACCCTCGAATCACCGCCTTGAATGCCAAGTATTCTATTAATCTTCGGTGTGATCACATCAGCTAGGAAGAAGAAGAATTAATCTGACACTTCCAATTAAAACATGTTTTGACATGAAATAAAATTCCTATCACAACATATATATACTCTTTGTGAACTCATATCATATATTAGATAATAGATCTATAACTATAATGGTTATCAAACAATATGTTTATAAGTTTATTGGATTAAAACAAAACATATAAGTTTATTGGATCAAAACAAAATATATATGTTTATTCTTTATATATATATATATATATTAATTCTTTGAAAGATGCAGACATGCAGTGTATTACCCAATACCCACTATCTCACTGTTGAATATACCTGCAAAAGGGAATGAAAAAAAACAAAATTAAAGAATTTACTCTTTTGTAGTGCATGAGTCAGAACAAATCTCTGTTGTAATTTCTTTCTCAGAACTCAGAAGAAGCCTTATTTTATTTTATTTTATTGTGAAAAAAATGTCACTAGCTACAGTGTACTCTGATGTTCACTGATATCGATGATCTCTTAAACTAGCTTAACATTTTTTTTTCCCCAAGTGAATTTAGAAAGTTTTCCAAATAGTACTTTACATATGAAAAAAAGAGAAAAAAAAAAAAAAAAACACAACACAACACAGCAAATATCCACTTGCAGACCTAATAAAAAGACCCACAAAAACTAATATATGAAGTCTAATTTTGGCGGGAAAATATATAGTTGAATGCTAGCCATACCGTCTTTTCGACTGGTGCATGTAGTAGTGTTAGTACATTTCATGTGGGAGATGATATATGCATATGAGGAGGGTGGGGATTGGCACTTGAATCGATGAAAATGGTGGGTGTGATTTTAAAAAGCACTACATAAAAGGAAGATATATATAACTTTATGATGGAAAAATGGCAAATTCTTATCATATAAGTAGAAGAAGAAGAAGAAGAAGACGATAAAAAGAGATAAAGAGATGTTTAGACTTTACAAGAGTCAAGATATGATTTAAACTCTTTGAGTTTGTGCAAACCCACCACAAAGAGAAGATGGTTAAAAAAATTGAAATAAAAAAAGTTAAAGAGAAGAATAAAAAAGCTAGAGAGAGAGAGAGATCAGGAGGATCTTTCAGTGCCATCAATTCAATTAATTGTGTTTGGACTGTCATCCATTTACTCTAGAACAAAATCCCTTTTCCCTGCACCAATTGCAGCCACTTTTTGATTACACGACATGACACAATTTTCTCACCATGCGATGATCATATATGTTTTCTTTTTCTCTCTTTATAATTCTCGAGAGACAAAGTTGGATTTGAAAAGCAGAGATAGAATTACACTGTTGATCCATAAAGTCATGAGCTTGTGTGTAAAGATAAATTGCCCCCCATTGAAATCTAGTTGGGAATATATTTTCAGTCTAAAACAATGATGCCTACTCGCATATTCACTTTATTTGGCATTAATAAATATGCTATATAAGGTGCCGGGGTCGGTAACACAATTTATATAGCTACCATTTATATATATCAACAATCCTTTTCTATCAATTTCCAAGCTAAAAAGGTTTCCAAGCAAAACCATATATAACTAAGAGTATGGAATTGTAAAGTTATCAGCAAAAGTGGGTGAATATGACCCTTCTTCCATATATTTTTTTTATTCTTTTTCTTTTGGTGACATTTGATATATGCATCCACACATATTGTCAAAACTTTTTCTCCTATTGACTTATATATTAACCCATCTATGTATATATATATATATATATGGTCCATACCCTAGATCAAGTCCAAATCAAACACAAACATGCATGAACTCATTGATTTGGAATTTGGAATTTGGAATTATATATGTGTATTAATATATGGTCTGGATTGATGAATTCTGAAAACTAGATGATTCAATCCCATCCCCACTTCACAAAAGAAAATAAGAAAAGAAAAGGTTGATAATGGCAGCAAACCAATTCAAAATTTAAACAAAGAAGGAATTAATAAAGCTTTCAAAATAACAAAAATAATTGGTGTAATAACAAGGGACATCATGAATGTTAGGTATAATTATTAAAATAGAAATGTCTTGAAAAATCTAAGATTATAGTCTTATATATAGATGGGGTATGACGGTCATTCACTTTATGTGTCTAATTGATTCAACATTGATAAGTATGAGATTAGTCGTAGGTATATAACTCATTTCACATCTTCTCTTATATGCCGGTTTTTAAGGATGTGTTTGTTGAAAATGATGGGCCACCACCATGGATGACTGATGCAGACACCGTTAATTCTGCCGTTAATCGGAAATGCAATCAGGACCTCCTCAACACCTGAAGCAATAATTGATCGATTTGGTTATTAATTATTTAATTTGGCTTCAAAATTACCGGTATCAGGTTGGATATATGGTTAATTTCCATCAATGGAACTAGCTAGCTAGCTAGTCTCAGACAAGAACATGCAGTCAAAGATTGAAGAAGATCATCATCATGTGGATTCATGTTAAGGTTTTGAAAAGCTACAGGTCGTTTTTGTTCATGTGTATAACAATGCACATACACACACACCAGTGTTGAGTTATCATGGACATGGACTACAGGTTTTGGTTTGTGTTTGTGTGGTGTGTGGTGTGTGGTCCATAGACACGTGCAAATGATGACAATGTCTTCCCCTAATGATGGATTCCCACCGCTTCTTCCACTGTGTGGGTTCCACTCCTATCATGCATTTCGACTTCACCATACTCACTCACTCACTCACTCACTCATGAACCACCTCTCCTTTTCTTTTTCTCTTTGACCGAAAAAAACAAAAAACCCCATCATCAAAAATCAAATCCTATATTGATATGCAAATTCTCACACAACATTATAAAAATGTATATTCTCTTATAGGTTGTCATATAATTTCTCTCCAAGTGTACCAATCGCGCGTTAAGTGTTCCATTATTGTTTGGTAGCTAGTTTTCCTACTTATCATAATTCAGTCTCTTCAGAGACTTCAATACCACAACCAATCGTTGATCTTTTTTTTTTCTAAAGAACTGATTAAATTAGTATAGTTTCTATTGAGTGGCTGTGATCGAATGTAAAATTCAATACATGCACACCTGATTTGGTTGCAGCTGTTTTTGTTGAATCATAGCAGGACCCACTGACAGTTTTCTAGTACTAATTACCAATTAATAATTATCGTTACCATTCATAATCCATTTATTCATTCATCACAAGATTATACAAATTATAGACTTGTTCTACCGAACTCACTTTACTTGCAATATTAAAACAATAGTCTGTTTATAAGCTTTACTGAGAAAATATTAATATATGATCGTGAATCCCCATGCTAATCAATTACACTCCTTTTTTACTTTCTTGATTATGATTGTTTTTAAGAAATTACTACTGTTTTTAGATATAAAATCTGAGCTGTTTTAACTTTTATGCAGTTAAAACCGGAAGTTTTAATAGCTGTCAAGTGTCAAGATATAAAATTAACAAAATGGATTGTGCATGATTATAGTAAATTCCATGAAAAAGTAGTGATTGTGAAACGAAATAAGAGGTTAGGTACAAAATAATGAGTGCCTAGCTATGTAAATACCGATTAGTGAGATATTAATATATTATTGTAAGAAAAAAAAAACCCCAATTAAGGTTTGTCGTGATTGAAGGGAAATGGTGAAATCAGCTATGTGGGATCCTGCATACGTGAGGCCAAAAACAATGGATTGTTCAAGCACTTAAATCTAACTATGTCAAAATTGATATCATTACTCCACGCATATTGTCGTCAAGCTAGAATGACACCTGGCCAATAGCCTTTGAACTTTTCATGATCAGCTCTCTTTTTGAAAGTTGCGCTACCAAATTCACCATGCAATAACCTTTTAATTACGACATATATCTATCCGGTTGGAAACAGAAGGCAGTAATGCAATTTTAAAAGTATTATTAGCTTAATAAATTAAGTTTAAATGGTATCAATAGATTCAAATATCTTTATTTATTTATTTATTTATTTTAAAAATCTTTATTGAGGTTTGCCATCAACGGAGACGGAATAGAAACTCCATTTGAGATCAAAATCAGCTTTCATTAGAGATCGAAATCAACCTCCAATGAAGGTCTCGATGAAGAAGATGAACTTTTTTGCTTTGGGGTTATGCTTTCTGTATTGGGTTTCTTGTTGTTTTTGTGGCTACATTGGTCGACCTTTTTAATACGTTGCCTTTTAAAAAAAAATCATTTTTATTCGATAAATCTTGAAAATTGTAAGTATATCTAATAAATTTTAAAAATTACAAAATAAGTCTTGAAAATACAAATAAGTATGATTAACGAAAAATTAAGTCTTGTAAAAAGAAGCACGAGACTTATTTTTGTGAGTGTGTTTTAAGGGTAATTTTGTCAGGTCCACACTTTATGTGCTATTAAAACTTAAGTTATTAAGTTGGTAATAGCCTTACAACTCAATCTTTAAAGAGTGTTATTAAATTTTCGAACCCTATATTCATGTTCAAGTAATTTCTAAAAGACTACCGTCACTTTCCTGTAAATGAAGCTCATTCATCCTAACAACCTATCAGATTTGAGTCGCCATCAGGGGTGGAGGGAGGGGGCCGGTGGGGGTCATGGCTCCAGTAAAAAAAAAAAAAAAAAAAAAAAAAAAAAAAACTATAACATTCACATAAAATTAATTACAAAATTGTTATAAAATATTAAAAAAATTCACTTTAGCGCCCCTAAAATTTTTTATTTTTGTATATTGACCCATGAAACTAGAATTTATGGCTTCGCTTTTGGTCGCTGCCACCCCAAGTGGTATATATATATATTTCTAAAAGAATCATATCCTGAGGTATACATAAATTTTTTGAAATTTCAATTAATAATAGGATGATAATCAGAGCAGTGGAGTGAAATGAGAAAATTATAGTACAAGGAAAAGTTAAAAGTTAAAAGAGATAAGGTGATCAGTGTACAAGGAGACGTCCAAGTGAGTCTAAGTACATGATGTTATGGTAAATCGAAGAAGAGTTTTACATAGAATGAGCTGTTTAGCAAATCTAGCATTAAAATCCAAATTATCAGGCCAATTTGTCAATGTCAAGATTTTCATGATTCTACTGCATAACCAGTCTATGGTCGGAAGAGGAGGAGAAAAGGTCACATCAGACCAGCAAACCAAATCTTCAAGTTCTTGGAATTCTTAAACATCAAAGAAGATCAAAGATTTATTCCAATCAGACGCATGAAAATTGCACCACAGCAGTAGCCTGTTAGAATTTCTTGATACATTTCACATTTAGAGAGATACATTGCATTTTACGTAGAAGCTAGCTACTATATATTTTCTTTCAATGGAAAAAACGGTGCTATATATATATTTTCTTACATCTTCTAGAAAACAGGTAATAAAATTCTTTGGTCTGGTCATAAAATTCCACAGATACCTCCCACAAAATCAGTGCACAAAAATGCACATGATTATAACATGAACAAAATGTCATAGATACAGTAAGTCTTTGGTGGAATTTAAATCATATGCCACGTTGATTTTTTTTATTAATCTCAAACAGTTAAAGATGATACCGAGACAATCAAATGTGAGGTGAGCACAAAGATCAATCAATTATCTCAACCTGTCTTTCGTGAGCTTTTATATATCAATACAAATGGGTTGAAAAACGGAAGAAGCAATGTTACTATATAAATAAATCAGCAACCTTTTAGATCAGAGACTGCCAATATTGGTGATCTTCAAAGTTCAAACATGACAGGAATTGGAGATCGAATATTTACAGTTTTGAGGATGTTTGTATAATTATATATATATATAGGCGCACATGTTTCCTTTTCGTGTTTCACTTCATAAAAACCTAATCACACGTGCTACGCGCAATCACTACTCCTCCCCAAGTGTCCGTGATTGCAGTCATCAGCTATCCCCTACACTGTTCTAGCTGATTCCAGTTTTATTCAAAGCTCATCATACAAATTGGAACATGGAATCATTACTCATCACCGGTCACCACCACACGTAAAATTATACGTAGGCATTACTTAATATATATATATATATATAGATAGATACAAAATTGCATGGTATTGGTAATGGTGGGTACAAAATCCAAGATAAATTGTCTTATAAAAATTTGTGAAAAAGTGGTGGTTTTTGGTATTTTTAAATTTTAGTTTGGAGAAGTAGTGGAGCTACAGTTTCCAAAGAATTATGGATATGTCATGCACTGAAAGCAGATTTCGTATGTGGGATTTGTTTGTTTGTTTAAGTTTTTCAACGTTCTCCATATACACCCAGCTAATTAATAGAGAGACAGAGACGGCATTCATTTATTTCACTCACAAACAATATTATATATCCGTATCTAATCTTGGAAAGCAAAGAGTTCCATTTTCAAGTTTTGGGATTGGAGGAATCTCATCCCTCCTATTTCTCACTTTATGGAGGAAAAAAAAAAAAAAAAAAAAAAGTTTGAGAGAGAGCACCGAAAAGCATAGACACCTTATCATGAAAGCAAGAAAAAAACGACCCGATTAGACGGGCCAACCCACACGCATATACTCATACTCATACTCACTCACTCACTCACATATTCCACCCACACGGGCCTCTTCCAATTATCAAAATTTTTTTGCTCGCTTTAATTATCACAGATTTCTCTATTTATGTGTCACTTTTCTTTTTTTCTTTTTTTGTTGTTGTATTTCCTCCACTTTATAATTTAAAAATTAATATGGAAAATCCCAAGTCAACCTCACCTCATCATTTGGTCTTGCTTCTTTTAAGCACCACCTCATCTCCACTTTCTTTCACTTTATTAATTAACTCTCTCATTGATCTCAATTGATCATCATCTACTACTATATATAATCACCACTCTCTATCGTTTAGTCCTTCACCATGGGAAGCATGAAGGTTCATCAATTGGCACGTGGATTCTGGGAACACGAACCCTCCCTCTCCCTTGGTTGCAAGCGCTTACGACCTCTAGCTCCTAAGCTTGCCACCACTCACGACACTGTCACTTCTTTCGATCTCAAGAGCTTCATTAGACCCGAAAGTGGTCCTAGAAAACTTGGATCTTCCGATGATCACAAGAGAAATTCCTCTCAGGTGAGACTCATCATCATACATGCATGTATATTGTTTCATTTCATGCCAAACATGTAACGGGACTATTACTGGAGAAAAAACGTGAAACCTAACGATCATGTGCACGTACAGGTGGAAACACACCCAGGAGGGACACGGTGGAATCCGACGCAAGAACAGATAGGGATACTGGAGATGCTGTATAGAGGAGGAATGCGAACACCGAATGCGCAACAAATAGAGCAAATCACAGCTCAGCTAGGCAAGTATGGGAAGATAGAAGGCAAGAATGTGTTCTACTGGTTTCAAAACCACAAAGCTCGGGAGAGACAAAAGCAGAAACGTAACAGTCTTGGTCTGAGTCATAGTCCGAGAACTCCAACTGCCAATAATATTATCACCATATCTTTAGACAGTAGGGTACGTATATATTAAAGTCCTTAAATACTATGTCCTGTCCTTTCATGTCTGCTTAAACTTTTGAGTTAGATGGTTACTAACTGTATATATACGAAATTCTGAATTGAACAGGGAAATCAAGGTGTAGGGGAAAGATCACTAGATCATGGTGAAGATAGTCCATACAAGAGGAAGTGCAGGAGCTGGACATTTGAATGCTTTGATCAAGAAGAAGAAGAAGAAAGCATGAGGTGGTGTAATAACAATAATAAAGATCAGGAAGGAGATGGAACACTGGAGCTCTTCCCATTACATCCAGAAGGCCGGAGATGAGATGAGATGAGAATCTAAGATATGAAAATGACTTCATTGAAGTTTGTTCCATTAATTTCCATCTACTACTTTGATGATGATGTGCTCTATCGCTTTTCTTTCTTTTACTTTCTTTCGTTTCGGGAAAGAAGAAAGACAAAGTTGTCGTCTCTCTGTACTCTACTGATGTATTATTATTCCTGACTTACCACCAAAGCGGTTTGTCATCACTCTTTATTCCGTCTCTCTCTCTCTCTCTCTCTCTCTCTCTCTCTCTCTCTCTCTCTCTCTGGGTGTGAAAAATGTGATTCTTTTGACTACAGAGAAACATGTTGAAATGGAGCTTTTAGGTTAAAAGCAAAACAACCATGGACACTGAAGTCCACGCACCTACTACTTCACCTCTCTCTTTAAGCCTAGGCCCCTATATACTGAGCTGCGTGCCATTTCATATTTTAAGTTCAAATTGGAAAAGTGTAAATATATGATATATATTGCACTACTTGGAAGACTTTCACAAAAGTAACATTTCAACTATAATTAGGAGATCAGACATACAATTTCTTTTTCTTTCCTTTTGGAATTGACATGCAATTTTTTTAAGGAGAAAAACAAAAAAAGATGGATCGGTTAGTGATGGGTGGGGACACATGATATGTATTTTCATCATCAGATATTGTTTCAGTGAGGTTTTAGGAGGGAAAGAAAAGATAGATCACTGAATTTGAAACTCACAAGTCATAAGTCATCATAATTCATAAGCATGATTTTTTTTTTTTTTTTTTTTTTTTTTTTTGCATGTTTCACATTGTAATCCCAAGATTTTACCACGCATCCATCTACTCTGGTTAATTATTAACCTTGGGTTAGTGCATGATGGGAGGGATTTTTATGCATCTTAGAAATTTCTCTCTCATTGCCACTATGAAGGGAAAAAAAAAAAAGGGTATTATTCATTTAGACTTTATGTTTTTTTTTTTTTTTTTTTTTGAATATCTGTTTTTTATTTATTTATTCAGTTTTCACTGGATTGGTCTCTATGTTTTTAAAAACCTATTAATTTGGTCCATTTGACCCTATTTTTGACGATCAACGGTCACAGAACAAGCAAAATGACATCATTACCCCTAACCATTTATTTCCTTTTTAGAAAATGAAATAAAAAAATAGTAAAAAAAATAGTTTTTCTTTTGAGAAAAATAAAATAAAATTTAGTTTAAAATTTAAAAAAAAAAATAAAATTCAACCTAAAATCAACTACCTAAATCTTCAGCCAAATTCGGCAAATTCGTCAAATTTCTTCAATCTAAATCAATATGCTTTTCAAAACAACATCCAAGCAATCTCTGCCTTCCAATTTTGCTTTTTGAATCATCTGAGTTACTTCCTTCAAACACTTTAATTTGCATCAGATTCTTTGTTTTGGAAATGGAAGTAAGATTTAGCTAAAAGGAAAATGCCAGATTATCACACAACAAGCACATTCAAGCACTCAAATTTCTACTGCAATTGTAATTTCGGTTCAAAAATCATTTCTCCAGTAACATGGCCGATGCAATTGTTTCTGTTACCTTGGAGCAATTGGCTATGATTGTTGGTCAACAGATACAACAAGAGGTGAAGCTGGTCGTGGGTGTGGACGATGAAGTCAAGAAGCTGACCAAACACTTCACCTCCACCTCCCAACAACAAAACCAAACCCAGAAAACCCAACACAACACCCAAACCCATCAAGCAAAACCCAATTCTAGTTCAAACCAAATTTGGGTTCCTTTTGGTTGGAACCCAGGTTCGAACTAGATCTTGGTTCGCTTCGCAGTAGATTAGAGAGATGTTTTTTCATGGCGACGGGAGAATAGCTTCATCTGGTTTTCATAGTGGTCAGAGAGAGATCGAGAAAGGAGAGAGATCGATAAAGAAGGGAGAGAGAGATCAAGAGAGATGTAGATTTCGAGAGAGATCGAGAAAGAGAGAAAGCTAGTGAGAGATGTATTTTGATCGAGAAAGAGGTGGAAGATGAAGAAGATTTAAGTTTATTTATTTTTGGATCTCCATCTAATAAAAAAATAAATTCTTTAAATTTAATTTTTTTTGTTAATTTTTTAAATTTTTTTGATTTGGTGGATCTCCACCGTCCATTCAAATAATTTTTTTGAACTTTTTTTGTTAATTTTGTTAATTTTTATTATTTAAATTTAATTTTTTTTTATTTGTGTGTTGACACGTGGCATTTCATTGCTGAAAAAAAAAAATACCCTTAGAACCGTTTAGTTTGACCAACGGTTGACTAACAGAATGACGAAATTGAGTGGTTTTTGAAAACATAGGGACCATTCCATTGAAAAAGGAATAAGTGAGTAAAAAATAGATAATTGAAAAAAACATAGGGACTAAATGAATAATACCCACACAAAGAACCGTTTAGTTTGACCAACGGTTGACTAACAGAAAGACGAAATTGAGTGGTTTTTGAAAATATAAGGACCATTCCATTGAAAAAGGAATAAGTGAGTAAAAAACAGATAATTGAAAAAAACATAGAGACTAAATGAATAATACCCACACAAAAAAAAAAAAAAAAACATGCAAGAAAATTCAAAATTCAATATTAGATCGAAGAAAAACAATGTATTGTTACATACTGTATTTATACTAAATTAATCCTTTGACAGCACTCATTTATTAGAGAAAATAAATTATATGAATTTTACAATGATAATACAAAAAATCAAATTGTACTAAAGAGCTATATTAGAGAAAATAAATTATATGAATTTTCGGAGAATACAGTGATAATACAAAAAATAAAATTGTACTAAAGAGCTATATTAGAGAAAATAAATTTTATGAATTTTCGGAGAATACAATGATAATACAAAAAATCATTTGTTGAATTTTCTTCAACAAATGATTCACTTCAACAAATGATTCACTTAAGTCCGATCTATTAATTTTAGTTCAAACTACTAAAGAGCTAAAACTGTACTCTTAAATAAAAATAGAACAAGTAAATGTTTTTCATTCATACCCTAGATAATCTTATTGGAGATAGTGTATCCTCGTGAATAATATCAGTAATCGCCAAGAGCTCATAGACCGTCTATAACTCTCATAGTTACCATATTTACTCATATAACCACATTTTGAACTTAGATATTTTGACTTGTCCAAAAACCATGTTTCAATAGATGTTATCGAAAACTCAACGTTAAGATTTAATATCAAATACTTCAAAATATCCATATGATAATATTATACTCTTATTTTAATAAATGGAGCCACGATGTCCATATTTATAAATGAAGTCCTCTATCTATTAACAAATGAATACCACCAAATTGTCAAGGATAGACTATGCTATATAATCGTACTCATTGATAACTCAAATGATAACACTTGTAACCATCAGTTCATCATTTATCTCAGGATTAAGATAGACTCTCCAATTGCCTTTATAATGAAAACTTTTATCCACTAACAGTGCTAGATAAAGTATTTCATTACGATCCTATTCAATGCATCTAACGCACTAGATTCTTTTACTCAAAGACACTTTGATGATTTTAGACTTATCATATCACATTTGATCTCACTCAAATGCTAGCAAAAAAATCTACAACTTTAATAAGGTTAATGTGTCTAACATTTATCTTAAGTTGTGAACATTATTCAAGACTAACTAAAGAATTGTGTCAACCTCATACATATCCGGATGTACGAACAATTCTTTATATCTCATAGTCTCTTGACTTTATGATTATTTACTTTTGACAATTATAATAGTTAAACTATAAATGCGATAAGATTTGTTAAACCAGAGATCACTTTATTAATATGAAAAGATTGTCATTTACATTATTACACTCTTGCTATTGAACATAATCCTAACAACCTCATCTTCGCTGTCATTCATTGCATTCGAAACCTCATCTTTATTGTTATTCATTATGCTTCCATCTGAATTGGAGGAAGAATCAATAAGTACAATCGACTTTTATTCTGGGTTGGACTGTTGTATTGGGTCAAGGTTGGTTTGCTGGTTCAATTTGATGTTAGGCTGTTGGCTTAGGTTTATGGTGGGTTGTTGTTGGACTGCTCATTTGGGTAGTAGTTAGGCTGCTGGTTTTGGTTGTTGTTGGGCTGTTTGAATTCCACGTTAAAGTGAATTTGGTTCACCTTACTTTGCTCGAATTCACTCAACACATCCATCAACCCAGCACCATTTTGAATTTCCCTCACTTTAACATTCCAGAGAATTTGAACTTCTTGTCTAAACTTGTCACCAACTAAATCCTCCAATCCAAGTACTTCATGCATAGTAGAATCTCATAAATCCTTCAAACATATATAATCTCTCTTAAAACTTTCCAATTCAAAATGTTTTCCCAAAAAAGTTGATGTGCCATTAAACATGAAATTCTTGCAACCAGAAAATTTACAACAAGGCAACGTAAATATCAAAACTAATGTTGTTAAAAAAAAATATGAATCATCAAACAAACTATACAAACATGTAATACAAAAACCCATCAAACCATAAACAAGAAAAAACGATACAAAACGAAAAATAGAGTATCAACCCAAAACACAAACAAATTTCTATACATACCAAAATTGCTGTCAAAACCGAAACACAAATAAATATCATTCTTTTTTTCAAAACCTAAACACAATTTTCTGTCAAAATAAAACATGCAAATCAGCCCATACATACAATGAAAAACAGAGCGTGAACCCAAAACACAAATTTCTGTCAAAACTGAAATTTCTGTCAAAACCGAAACAAATATACATATCATTCTTTTTTTCAAAACCTAAACATAAATTTCCATCAAAACAAAACATGCACAAAACACAATTTTTTATCCCAAAAAATAAAAACCCTAACCAATCTAAAAGATAACTTAGCTCAGTTATGCTTCAATTTTTCCACATATAAACTAAAAAAAATAAAATAAATTAAAACTGAAAAGGTAGGTCTAATGGTAAGGATTTATGCTTTCACCTCTCACCCATCATGAAGACGAACCCATGAGCCCTTCATGCGTCAACTGCTTCAACGAACACCAAAGGAGAGATACCACGATGACAATGACGGTGACGAGTAGCTTTACCAGTTCAAGTTCTTCGTTAAAAAGGTTTTACTGAGATTTTTTTTTGGATTTTCTGCACACAGAGAGAGATAGAGTTCTTTTCCATGACTATAACCTTTCACGCCTCTTCAATTGCTTTATATTTTTTTTCCTTTAAAAATTCTAATTTTCTATTTAAAATTAAATAAAAAACGGATATTCATTAAATGTACTTTGACTGAAATGACATGTCCAGTTCAATATAAGTTGAAAGACGATATTACCCTTCCAGATATACTCAACGGCTAAATGTAACGGACTGAAGGGAGGGGAGATGAGTGTTATTTAATGATAAAGTTGTTTTCGTGTGTATTTTAGCAAACATCGGGGGAGGTTGGTGTAATTAGTTCTTTAATTTATTTTTCATAAAACTATTAACTTTAGATAGAATTATAGAATCATGATCCCAGTTTAAGATCAATTAACCTATACAAATTATGGTTAAAAAAAACTTTTATAACTTTGCTTAATTGTTTACCCTTAATTAATTTGGTGTTAGTTATCTCTTTCAAAGTCATGGAGCACCAAACCAATACTTGATTTTACACGCACTTACACGTGTAATTTCAATCTTGAATAATTTCAATCTTGAATTTTCTCCCTTGCATTGGATTAATAATTTAATATCTTCCAACTTTGATTATTTGATGTAGGCATCCTCTCCAAATTACACCATTTCCTTTATAGTGCTGTCCACATCATCGATCACCCTCAAATAGTATGCATGATTGTTAAAGATCGATAAACTCGTTCTTTTATCTATCTAAATCTTGTTATCCTCACCTAATTTTGTGCACAAGATATAACATTAGTTGTAATGTGATTATTAATGCTACACAATAAAAAAAATTAAGCCAAAAATCATTATAAATGAAATGATAAGTGATTTATTTTTATCATAAAAATTCATAGAAGGATGTGATGAATGAGATGATTGAGATAAATGATTTGATTTGGTATCAACTTACAGGAAGAAAAAATTTGTTTGGGCTATGATTCTAATATGGGCCTAATTGTAGCTAAAATCCACATATATCCTGACTAAACAGGCCTATCATTTGGGCTTAAAAGAATGCTTCGCCATTTTCACCCGCGTAACATTTCGTTGCTTTGATTTAGATTCGTACTATGTAAGATATGATGGAATATATCTCCAAATATTCTCTCGAACTTTCGACTGATGAGCTAATCTTTCAGTATTGATTCATTGACTTGTTCTCTTTCAGTTTTTGACGTTGATTCAGTCAAATCCATTTTATCTGTAATAATAATTCATCAAAATCTTTTTTATTTTATTTTTTATTTTTATTTTTAGAAACCATCTATATAAAAAAGAAAAGAAAAAAGAAACCGTGTATATATATTTATATTTCGAAGTTTAACTCTTGGTCGAGCTACGCCCCTGGGTCTAAAAATTACACTATAATTATTTTAAATCCAAAACCCAAAATCCAAAACCCATTTTAATTAACTAATTAAATACACAATCTACTAATTTCTCAAAACAGAGAAGGAAAAAAAAGAAAAACCTCACGGCGTGTGCTGATGTCAACACGTGTCTGTCATCAGATTATGGTTTAAGATGTCAATTGAAATCAGCGGGTTATATATCATAAGAAGATTAAACGGTCTAGATTGATTGTCCAAATTAAACTAGGGTTTCTCGTAGTAAGATCACTATATAACCCACACAGTTACATCATAGCCGGTGCGGTGCAGTTTGTTCTGCCCTCCCACGGAAAACCTTTCAAAAAAAAAAAAAATTATCTCTTTTTTCTGCATACCGTTGAATTCCGTCCGGTCTCGTTCGGATCTCCGACGAATTCTATCCCCATTTTACCCCTCCCTCTCCTCTCTTCTTATCCTTAAAAAAACCAAAAAACCCAAAACAATCAGATTTCTCTGAATTTCTCAGTTCGAGTTTGTGGTCTTTTCAATATCTTAGTCTTATTAGAATCATCGTTGCTTAGAGAAGTTTTTGCTGTCTTGTTGTTGTTATCTCTCTAGGTTTTTGATTGAAAAAAATAACTAGAGGAGAGGGAAACAAAAAAAACTGATAAAATCTCAAAAAAGGAAGAAAAAAAAGAAGGATCTAGAATTTTGCAGCGATGGCTCAGATTCAGGTTCAGCATCAGGCGCAGTTATCGGGCCCCAACGGAGTGGCGGCGGCGGCGGCGGGCGCGACTGGGAACCAGTTCCTGACGACGTCGCTTTATGTCGGCGATCTGGATTTCAACGTCACCGATTCGCAGCTCTACGATCTGTTTAGCCAGGTCGGTCAAGTCATGTCGGTCAGGGTTTGTCGTGACCTGAGCACCAGGAGGTCTCTCGGCTATGGTTACGTTAACTATAATGGCCCTCAGGATGGTAAGTATTGTAATTTTTGAGGTTTTTTTTTTTTTTTTTACTTGTTTAATATCTGTTGATTTATGACAGTTGAACTGATTTTTGGTAACGTATTAGTCAATTGCCGATTAGAGTTGTTTGCTTTGTGAAGTATTTATGGAATGAACAATATGGAAATGTATATTGATTTTTTGTACTTATTAGTTTTCTCTGTAGATTAGTGTTTTTGTTATATAACTAACCGTTTACTATTCAATTGATTATCAATAACAATTTTTAAAGCATGTTATCCTGATGAAAGAATGTTTTTTGCATGCTATCCTGAAATGTATTTGTTTGAAAATGTTATATTAAATTAAAAATTGTTTGAACTTTAATGATGACAATATTTAGAAGTTTAGCATCTTTAAAAGTCATTATGGTGAACACTTGTACATTAGGATATTTGATTAATTTTGTAACAGAATCTATTTACTTTATTTCCTTTTTATATTGTTGAATAAGTAGCTCTACCCTTTGTTGCAATGTTTGAAACGCTGCTAGGCGCTAATCGGGCAGTGGCCCAACGCCTAGGCCATGGCTGCCTAGGCCGCCCTTAAGTGGAGGGCAAGTGTGGAGAAGACAGAGAGGAGAAAAGAAAAGAAAAGAAAAGAAAAGAAAAGAGGGGCTGGCAGCACTAGTTTTTTTTTTCTTTCTTTTTGAAAAGAACCCAAAAACGATGTCGTTTTGGGTTTGAAAAACCCCCCAAAACAGTCTTCTTCTTTTCCAAAAAAAGAAACCTAGCACCGCCTAGTCCCTTTTGACTTTGCCTAGGCGTTGCCTGGTGAATGTTATGCGCCCAGCCGCCTAGGCTGTCCGATTAGGCCATAATTGGAGCAGCCAGGGCCACCTAGGCTGTTTTTTCGAACACTTCTTTGCAGCCTGGTTATCTACCCTGTTGCTTTTATGCCCTTTAAAACTTTACCGAAAATCTCACACTTGAGAAAATAATATCTTGATGAGATCGATTATGTGTATCCTATGGCATGACTCAAATGCCTAAATATGTGTGCCAACTCCTTTTTGGATAACTTGAGATTTGTTATGTTTGTGGAGAGTTTTTAATGCAAATTGCTAATTGCTTTCATTCTAGTTTCTCATTTGTTTTGACATTGTCTTATGTACTCTACAGCGGCTAGGGCACTGGATGTACTTAATTTCACTCCAATCAATAACAAGTCCATCAGAATCATGTATTCTCATCGGGATCCTAGTATCCGTAAGAGTGGTACTGGAAACATATTTATTAAGGTATTATTTCTTCTTTTTTCATTATATGCATTCCCCTTTTTATGATATGTTGGTTCTGTGTTCACCTTTGTCCTTGTTTTCTTCTTTGAGTGCAGAATCTGGATAAGGCAATTGACCACAAAGCATTACATGATACATTTTCTTCATTTGGTAGCATTCTTTCGTGCAAGATAGCTACTGATGCTTCTGGCCAGTCCAAAGGCTATGGTTTTGTACAATTTGAGAACGGAGATGCTGCACAGAATGCTATTGATAAGTTAAATGGCATGCTTATTAATGACAAACAAGTGTTTGTTGGACACTTCCTTCGTAAGCAAGAAAGGGATAGTGCTTCTAGTAGAACAAAATTCACTAATGTTTATGTGAAAAATCTTTCTGAATCAACAAAAGATGATGATTTGAAGAATATTTTTGGTGAATATGGAACTATCACTAGTGCTGTAGTGATGAGGGATGGAGATGGGAAGTCCAAGTGTTTTGGATTTGTCAATTTTGAGAATGCAGATGATGCTGCTAAAGCTGTTGATGCTCTTAATGGAATGAAATTTGATGACAAAGAGTGGTATGTTGGAAAAGCTCAAAAAAAATATGAAAGGGAGCAGGAATTGAAAGGAAAATTTGAGCAAACCATCAAGGAAACAGTTGACAAATTTCAAGGTCTGAATCTGTATGTTAAGAACTTGGATGATAGTATCGATGATGAGAAACTGAAGGAATTATTCTCAGAGTTTGGCACCATTACTTCATGCAAGGTTTGAAATTAAACATGTCAAATCTTGCTATATGCTTCTTAGATTCCTCATTGGCATTGTGATAATATTTATTCTTATATGTTTACAGGTTATGCGTGATCCTAGCGGAATTAGTAGAGGTTCTGGATTTGTGGCTTTTTCCACCCCTGAAGATGCATCTCGAGCTGTAAGTCTGGATTATATCTATGTGGTTATTACCATGTGCAATAACCAGCATCAATAACTTATTTATATGAATTGTACAACAACTGCAGCTTCAGGAGATGAATGGAAAAATGATTGTTAGCAAGCCACTCTATGTTGCCCTTGCCCAGCGGAAAGAAGAGAGAAGAGCTAGGCTTCAGGTATCTTTAATTTTGACCTACTTCTATTTTCTTTCTGCATTTGAAGTTTGTAGAAATTCAACACCTGCACTTGTGTTCAATTATAATCTATAGAATGATCTAAACCAGAGTAATAATTACACAAATTTTTTTTATGTATAAATTTATATATTTATTTACTTTCTTTAGTATAGGTACTGGCTGTTTCAACTACAAACAAAGATCATGTCTAGTGTTTCCAGTAGACTCAATTATCCCAGGTTGTTTTCATCAGGTGGTTTAATGCTTCCATTATTTTCTTAATGCAGGCACAATTTTCGCAAATGAGGCCAGTTCCTATGGCTCCTTCAGTTGCTCCCCGTATGCCAATGTACCCTCCTGGTGCTCCGGGACTTGGGCAACAATTTATGTACGGCCAAGGACCACCAGCTATAATTCCTCCGCAAGTAATGATCCTACAATTGTTTTCCCTATTTATTAGTTAAACAAATTATTTGACTTGAACAGTACTCATTTTAATGGGGCTTATTTTGAATGTTCGACTGTGTTTTTCTATAATGTTGACACATTCCCAAATTTTTATATATATATATATATATTTTAAAATGTGGAGTCATTGCAGGTCTGCTTCACTTTATAGCTAGATCTGCATATACATCATGAGGAATTTACTCTCTGGTTCAGTTTTCTGGCTTGTGTTCTTGTAATTTCTTATCTGATGTGTTTCATTGTAGGCTGGATTTGGTTACCAGCAGCAACTTGTCCCTGGAATGAGGCCTGGTGGGGCTCCAATGCCAAATTTCTTCGTTCCAATGGTCCAGCAGGGTCAGCAGGGCCAGCGCCCTGGGGGCCGACGTGGAGGAGGTCCTGTGCAACAGTCCCAGCAGCCTGTGCCTCTGATGCAGCAGCAGGTCTGTTAAAAGTGTGTTTAATTATATTTTTAGTATTTATATTTATGATCATGGTGGCATAATATATTTTCCCACTCCAGATGCTTCCTAGGGGACGTGTCTATCGATACCCCCCTGGCCGTAATATGCCGGATGTTCCAATGCCCGGTATGCTTCCTGTTCCCTATGACATGGGTGCTGGCATGGCAATGCGAGATGCAACAGTTGGACAACCTATGCCGATTACGGCCTTGTCCACAGCTCTTGCAAATGCTTCACCAGAACAGCAAAGGACGGTAAGTTTTGGTTTATTTTTTGTATTTGCATTTACACATTTTTGTTATTGTCTTGTGTCATGGGATGAGCTAAAGATTATAACACATTTTTGTTTTCTGGACAGTTGCTTGGCGAGAGTTTATATCCTCAAGTGGAACAGCTGGAACGAGATGCTGCAGCTAAGGTGACAGGCATGCTTTTGGAAATGGACCAGACTGAGGTTTTGCATCTTCTCGAGTCACCAGAGGCGTTGAAGGCAAAAGTAGCTGAGGCCATGGAGGTGCTGAGGACTGTTGCTGCCCAGCAGCAGGCTAATAGCCCCGGAGACCAACTTGCCTCACTGTCCCTGAATGACAATCTTGTCTCTTGAGCGTGTTGTGTGTTGAGCTTATTTAAGAGTGAGTTAGACATTTTAGTCTAGTTTTTGTTATCTTCTAGGTCGATCAAGTTTGAACTTGGTTATGTTTCATTGATTTGTTTGATAGAATTTCGATGTTTAGAATTTTAAAGTATTGTTGCTAGAACGAGATTTGTTATGTTTAACTGGTTTGCTATTTTATTGTCACCTTCTCCAGATTGCTATTATTATTTTTTCTAATCTTTATGCTTGCAATTTGAGTTATCTATTACATGATTATGACATCTATGAAATCATATGAAGCCATAGGCGGTCTAAAGTTTGTTTTGTATGGGTTTGCAATCTTGGGGTATCGACAAAAAAAATTAGGGTTTATACCAGGCGACTACTATTGGCTAGTTAATGACTTTGTGTTTTTTATTTATTTATAATATTACAATAATTTAAGATTCTGGGTATGTTAGGGACTTGAACTTACAATCCTGTGTAGGTGTATACCACTAATGACTTTGTCTTTGAAGCAGCAAGTTTGACTAGGATTTAGTCAAGTTTGTTGATTTTTAATTGCTTCAATAGAATATTGAGCATGGCGGGTCCAATCTTTAGTCGCTTGACTTTGTTCTTTTCTTTACTTTTTAATCTTTAAAAACTTTGCTTTTGCCACTGGGAGGCGTCAGCTACGACGACAAGAAAAGTATTTGATGACAAGTAAAGGAGAACAAGAATTCCATTGGTCAGTAGAATAGTTAATTAGTTGATACATAAGAACCTACGCAGGACAGATACGGTAAATCTTTATAAACTAGGATACGGATATGGTAGGATACGTCGATTAAAATAATATATATTTATAATTATAATATATAAAAACATATTTGATAATTCATTTAAAATCAAAACATATCCAGAATCCAAATAAAATGTCATATATCTACATAAGTCGTAATAATATAACATATAACATAATCTAAATAAAACGTCATATAAGTTGTAATATATTATAAAATCTAAATAAAACATATATCACATAAGACATAGCACATTATAAAAATCTAAATAATATATATAAAAAAAAAATCATAAAATATATTCTAAATTCTTAATTAACTTTACTATCATTATTCATATCGTTAAAGGACCTAGATAATTCGGCCTCTAATGGAATCAAAACAAAAATTTATTTACAATTTCATTTTGACACCTAAATTTTTAAAATTATAATTTGACCACGTTTTATATTAAAATAATTATAATATTGTCCTAAAAGTATCCTTAATGTATTCCCCAAGTATCTTTCAAGTATCCCTAAATATCCGTCAAGTATCCTCCGATCAAACTTATGAAAAAGTCAACGGATACGTCGTTTAACGTATCGGATACGTATCCTAAAAGATTAAAAAAACATCTAAATCAGATACAAATTCGACATGAGTTACCTCCACAAGATGATAATCCATGTTTGCTATATTATAGCATTTTTGGTTCCTTCATATTTGCATTGGCCGGATGCATTTGCATCCAAATTTTCTCTTAATAAATTGGTTTACCTGAAGTCAAAATAAAATATTTGTGTAGTCATAATTCAACTCTTTGACTGGTATTTTTCCCAACTACCCCAATCGTACCTTATCACCCCATCTTTTCCTTCTATTTAAGACTTCAGAGTAGAGGTGGTCATGATTTCGGTTAAACCGACGGTTTTACCTGCGGTTTAACTGAAACCGTACTTTCAAAAATCGCCCCAAAACCGAAACCGAAACCGAAACCGGCGGTTTCAAAACCGGTCGGAAACCGGTTGAGCCGGTTACCGTTTCGGTTTGGATACTTCCAAAAGCCGTCAAAAACCGGCGGTTTTAACCGCGGTTAAACAGCCGGTTTTTTTATAAAAAAAAAATTAAAAAAAATCGACTAATCAGAAGCTGACACATGGCATTTATTATTATTTTTTTTTGAAAAACCGAAACCGAACCCAAAACCGTCGGTTTTTAAACCGAAACCGTAAAACCGCCGGTTAGAAACCGTGTACCAAACCGGTTTTACGGTTACGGTTTTGGTTTTGGTTTTAGGTGACCACGGAACCGAAACCACCGGTTTCAAACCGAAACCGAACCGAAACCGAACCGTGGCCACCACTACTTCAGAGCTTTGCTCTTGACAATTCACCAACTCCAATGTCAATGTGAGACAGACAGCTATTGCCCGTTAATAATATAATATTCGTGTCCTCAATCACCATTTGGTAAAGATTTGGATTCTTTAGCTACATGAACTTTTTTTAACAATTAATTTTTTTAATAAAAAAATCCAATATTGAACTGGATAGAAATTTGCAATAACCATGATCAAACAATAGCTCGAGTTTTTCTTCGATAATTACGAGATATTTATTTCATAATATCAGAGTCATTTAAAATAAAGTTGAATATCGCAAAAGATAAAAAAAAGGTTGAATGATAGACAAGTTTCATAGGAAACTTCCAGTCATGAACATGTCTAAAGCTTCACCTACCGCAATGAAAGAGTAAAAAATACTGACGAAAGAAAATAGAAGAAGACAGACTATATATTAAGCATAGCAGTAGAGAGACCTAAGCAAGCAATAATCTTTTAGCTTGAGCAAAGGAAAACTCTACAACAATGAATCCCAAAACTGTCAAACACATCTCAGAATTCTTTGTGAAACCAAAATATGTTTCAGAGGAGATGAAGCAGCCTATTTATTTAACACCATGGGACCTTGCTATGCTCTCTGTACACTATATCCAAAAGGGTCTTCTCTATACCAAACCAGCAGTTGATGATCAAGAAGAATTCATCAACGCTCTCCTTGATAGGCTCAAGCAATCCCTCTCTCTCACCCTTGTTCATTTCTACCCTCTCGCCGGCAGATTCAAGACCGTAAAGAGCGAAGACACAAAATCATGTTTGGTATTTGTAGATCTCAATGACAGCCCTGGAGCTAAATTAATCCATGCCTCTTCAGACATTACAGTATCAGACATCGTCTCGCCGACTTATGTACCATTGTTTGTTCAATCGTTGTTCGATCATGATCGAGCAATCAACCATGATGGTCACACCAGTCCTTTGGTGACAATTCAAGTAACAGACTTAGTGGATGGAATTTTCATTGGTTGTTCCTTGAATCACGTTCTAGGAGATGGAAGCTCTTATTGGAATTTCCTCCAGGCATATTCTGAGACCTTTCAAGCACTAGGAAGTAATAGTAGTACTACTTCCATGATCTCTCGCCCACCAGTTGTCAAGCGATGGTTTCCAGATGGTCATGATCCGATCATCAACCTTCCTTTCACCCACCAAGAAGAGTTCCTTAGCAGATATGAAGCACCAGAGCTTTTAGAGAGGTACTTCCACTTCACAGCAGAGTCCGTAGCAAAACTCAAAGCCAGAGCCAATTCAGAGAGCAAAACCAGCAAAATATCATCCTTCCAGGCCTTGTCTGCACTTGTCTGGAGGTCCATAATCCGTGCACGGTGTTTCCCTAATGATCAGATGACTAGTATGAAGTTGGCGATCAATAACAGATTAAGACTGGAACCACAATTGTCACAAGACTACTTCGGTAATTCAATCCAAACTGTGAGAGGTGTTGCCACAGCTGGTGAATTGCTTGAACATGACCTTGGTTGGGCAGCTTGGAAGTTGCACGAGGCCGTGGTTAACCACAATGACAAAACTGTGCGCGAATTTCTCGAATCATGGAGGAAGTCTCCCATGATATACCAGCTGGGCCGGTTCTTCGATCCAGAAAGTGTGATGATGGGGAGTTCACCAAGGTTCAACAAGTATGGAATTGAGTTTGGGTTGGGTAAAGCAGTGACACTTCGAAGTGGGTATGCACACAAGTTCGATGGGAAAGTGTCAAGCTATCCGGGACATGAAGGAGGAGGAAGCGTAGATTTGGAAGTATGCCTTCCACCACAATCAATGCACGCTCTTGAATCAGATGAGGAGTTCATGTCTGCTGCCTTCTGATCTCATTCTATCACTTATTCTGGCTTTTATATTATTACTGCAGTGTATTATTAAATTAATGTTGTGAATATTTGAAATAACAAATGAATATGAGAGACAAAAGAAGAACATGAGTAACAATTAATGAACAAATGAAATGAGATGAGAAAACAGAGAGACAAGAGATAGAGAGAGAGTTATATTATTGAAGCTTCAGCTGAACCAACCAACCATTTATAAGAGAAGCCATATATATATTTATAGGCAATTGGTGGCTTAATGATGAAGTTACAATAGAGGCTTAGGACCTGTTTGTTTTTCTGGCTGAAAACTTAAAGTCACTTATTAAGATATTTTGTTTGTTTTTTATGTGGAATAAGATCTGAAAAACCATTGAAAATATCTGAGAAAAAAATGTTCAAATTTCTGGCTTTTATCTGAAGACTGAAATACTGGATATATTTTAACATTTTGCTTCCAAAAATGCCCTCAAGAAGAATTTACAATAACCTCAAATTTTTTTATTTCAAAACAAAATATGGGCACTCATTTAACCATAGAGGGTTGCCCGACAGCATTGATGTTGGAGGAGAGGAGGCCGGCGGCCTCTTTGATGTCGATGGAAGTGACCTTCGCGAAGGAGGCCGGCGAACTTTTCTTTACCATCGAAGGAGGAGATCGATGGTTTTATGGTTGCACTGTTGTAGTGTTGTTGAAGACTTGAAGAAAGAAATAAAGAGATCTGAGAGAGATCTGGGTTTGGTCCAGCTTTGCTCTGGTTTTGCTTCTTCTTCTTCTTCTTTTTTCCTTGATTTTTCTTTCCTTTTTGGCTTTTTGGCTGTTATGTACTGTCATTTAAAAAAAAAAAAAGGAAAAAAAGGAGAAATTGAATAATGAAGAGCGACTTGTCTTTCTGGACTTTTCTAATTTTATATATAAATATATATTATGTTAAATCTTATCATCAATTATATTTATAAATATTCATTTATTTTTTATTAAAAAAATGAATTATACTTATAATTTGGATGAAGCTTTTAAATATTTATTTAATTAATTTAAACTAAAAATATTATAGGACACATTAACAGTAGAATTATATCAATTATATGTATTTATAATTATAAGGGTATAATTGTCATGTTACTGGTTTTCAGACATTGATATTCAGACATCATAAATAAAAAACAAACACATCCTCAGGATTTCAGATTTCAGTCACCATTCAGATTTCAGTCAATTTCAGACCTATTCAAACTTCAGACGAAAAAACAAACGCCACCTTGGTGGGGAAGCCAACAATAGAGGCTTGGTGGGGAAGCCATATAATTTCCACTTACAGCAATTAAATCAATAGTAGTTGTTGAAAAATGGATTTTAATGGCTTAAAGCTACCATTGGATGTGGAAAACTGGGTGCGCCATGTAATGTTTTTCAAAACTATTTCTGTTTTTATTTTTCGAAAATAAAAATGAAAATTAAAATTAAAATGAAAATAAAAATGAAAACAATGTTTTTGGTTTCAGTTTCGAAATCTAAAAACACTTATAGTAGCATATCCTAGAAGCTGCATTTAAAATATAAAAACGTAAAAAACGCATCCGGTTGGTTATCCAAAATATATCAAAAATTAAATGAGTTGAATTTTCTTTTTTTTTGGTAATTTTTTGCAACGCCAAGAACCAGGTTGGAGCCGTTGTAGCTTGGCCAGGTCGACGGTGCTGGCGAGGTTGTCGGGATGTACGACGGCTAGGGCTGGCAGTAGAAAGAGCCGGTGGTGGCTGGATCAGTGGAAGGAAGAAGAAAGAGTAGTCGGGGAAGAAGAAGGTGATGGTGGCGTGGGCGGCATGTGTAGCTGATTCCGATATCGGTTTGCAGTGATGCTAAATGGGTCTAGGTTTTGTAGATCGGCCTCTGAGGATTCAATCTATGGTGGTTTCGACTCTTACTTGTCACGGAAACAAGTTCGAACGAGAAAAAGATGAAGATTCCGACGATCGGAAAAGAAGAAGAAAAAGAGCGAAGCATGGGAAGAAGATTTCGGCGATCGGAAAAGAAGAAGAAGAAGAAGAAGAAGAATAGGCAAGCGAAGGAAGAAGAAGAACAATGATGGAGTCATGGAGACCAGAGATTGAGCAAGAAGAAAAAAAGAAAAAAAAAATGTGAGTTTTATTTAGAGTGAAAAACAAAATGAAAAACATCAAAATGTTGTTTTGGAATATTTTCACTTTTAACATTGATGTTTTTGTTTTGAAAATAAAATGAAAAGCAAAATGGAAAACGA
This sequence comes from Acer negundo, assembly GCA_035582765.1. Lineage (NCBI taxonomy): Eukaryota > Viridiplantae > Streptophyta > Magnoliopsida > Sapindales > Sapindaceae > Acer > Acer negundo. The sequence continues at coordinate 6,618,305 of CM069231.1, read as the reverse complement.
TAATGAACACGTATTCCAAATCATTTTCAAAAAATGAAAACGAAAATGGGCTTGGAAAATGATACAGGACAACCCAACTTTGTGTAAGATCTTATCAGTAACGCTATGTTTGGTAGGAGAGAGAGAGTATGACTATATGAGGGATAGATGAATTAGGAGAGAGAGAGAGAGGGTAGGAGGGATGGGAAAGATAACATTTATCATTCATATTGTTTGGTATTGAACAGAGAGTTGAATGGATTGACTGATATATAATTTATAAAATCACTGTATTGCTCTTTAAAAAATTGGAGGGTAATATAAAATTGGAGGGCATTTTTGTCTTTACCCCCATCACTCTCCCTCCATTGTCATCCACCCATCATTGGGTGGATCCAATATGGTGGGTCCAAATGGAGATCTCCTCCCTCCTCTCCTTCTCTTTTCTCTTTTCTCCATCCAACTATACAAGGGATTTGAGCTCTCCCTCTAACTCTCTCCCTCCCTCCATCTTTCCCTTATACCAAACTCGGCGTAAGTTTTGGAAGTGTAGGAAAGAAAAATCAGATGGTGCAACCCTGCGATACAGCAGAAAACAATTCACCGCCTCTGCTTCTCCTTAATATTTATCCGAACAAGTCTGCTTTCTAGTTTCTACAAACTAGAGTGAGTGAGTGAGTGAGAGATCACTTTACAGATTTCAAAAATGGATTCCAAGACCGTGAAACACATCTCAGAATGCTTTGTCAAACAACAACACGTTTCAGAAGAGATGAAGCAGCCTTTGTATTTGACACCATGGGATCTAATAATGCTCTCTATTAACTATATCCAGAAAGACCATCTCTTCATCAAACCATAAGCAGTAGATGATCAACAAGAATTCATCAACACTCTTCTTGACAGGGTCAAGCAGTCGCTGACTCTCGTCCTTGTTCACTTCTACCCTCTCACTGGCCGCCTCAAGACATTAAAGAGCGAAAATCCACACTCTTTTGTGATTTTTGTGGACATCAAAGACAGCCCTGGAGCTAGAATAATTCATGCTTCTTTGGACATGACTGTATCAGACATAGTGTCGGCGACTTATGTTCCAGTTGTTATTCAGTCATTGTTTGACAATGATCAAGCAATCAACCATGACGGTCACACCAAGCCTCTTTTGTCCATTCAAGTGACGGATCTGGTGGATGGGATCTTCATTGGTTGTTCTATGAATCACTGTCTCGGGGACGAGGCTTGTTATTGGAATTTCTTGAGTGCTTTGTCTGAGATCTTTCTAGGACAAGGTAAAAGTAGTATTTCAATCTCACACCCACCAATAATCAAGCGATGGTTTCCTGATGGTCACGATCCGTTTATCAACCTTCCTTTCACACACCATGATGAGTTCCTCAGCAGATACGAACCACCAAAGCATTTAGAGAAGTACTTCCACTTCACAGCAGAATCGATTGCAAGACTCAAAGCTAAAGTTAATTCAGAGTGCAATACTGACAAAATCTCCTCCTTCCAGTCCTTGTCTGCACTGGTCTGGAGGTCCATGACTCGAGCACGCTGTCTACCAAATGATGAAACAACCATTTGCTTTTTGGCAATCGATAACAGATCGAGACTGGAACCACCATTGTCTCAAGACTACTTTGGAGTTTGCGTTGGTAGTGTAATAGGTATGGCCAAAGCCGGTGAACTGCTGGAACATGACCTGGGATGTGCAGCTTGGAAATTGCACCAGGCCGTGGTTGGTCACACCAACAAAACAGTGATCGAATTGCTCGACTCATGGAGGAAATCTCCCATAATATACAACATGGATCAGATGTTCAATGCAAGACATGTTTGGATTGGGAGTTCACCAAGGTTCAACAAGTATGGAATTGAGTTTGGATTGGGTAAAGCAGTGACACTTCGAAGTGGGTATTCAAACAAGTTCAGTGGTTAAGTGTCATGTTATCCGGGACGTGAAGGAGGAGGAAGCATAGATTTGGAAGTCTGCCTTCCACCACAATCAATGCATGTTCTTGAATTAGATGGGGAGTTTATGGCTGCGGCCTCTTTTGTCACTTATTCTAGCTTTGTAAAATCTCATTTAACTGCCGATTAAAAGTAATAGAAATGCATAAGTACTTCAATCATGAACATGTTTTATAAGCTAAATACCTTTAATGTTCTAGCTCAGATGAGATATTGTGGACAGACGTATTGTTACTACCGTGTCACACAGATACTTATGATATATAAGGATTTTTTATTCTATTATCCATGCACGGATTAACAGATTAATAAAATGATTCGTTTCGAAATTCGTACATGGATTCAATTCAATTATCCTCTATTTATCGGCTGTTATCCGTATTGATTTTCTCACTACATCAGATTTTACCTTTAAGTTACAATATTCTAATAGACGGTAGGTGCCGGTCATACGATGGACTGACGCCTAACCCTAGATCGATTAGGCACCGAGTCGGAAATTCTTTTCCAATACAATTTGTGATTTTGTTCTTTGCAATTATTATTATTATTTTTTAAAAAAAATTTAGTTTCTTTTATTTTGGTATCAACAAAGTATCATTGCATGGACCCCACGTCTTTTTTCTCAATTAACTAACTAACTATCTCAATTCAATACAAATTTCAATTTTCTAAACCCAGTTCTCATTTCACCGCACTTTTTATCTTCTCAATTGATACTCTCATTTCAACTTTATATCTTTCTATAAGGTTGGGTATAAAAATTGAAACCGAATTGAATCGAAACGAAAAAGGGTATTTGGTTCGATTCATAGTTTTTATTCGGTTCAAATCTATTTGAAATTTAAAAACCAGATTGAATTCAATTCGGTTTTGGTTTTAAACATACAACTGAACCGAATAAACAGAATTGTCTTAATAACTTATTTTGTAAAGCTCAATTTTTGAATGAACTGTTTGTTGATGATGTTTTATTTTGGACTGCGTTATTTATTACATTTTTGGATTTTTATTTTATAGAAGTTATGAAGTTTTTATATTTTGATTGAGTGTGTATACCAAATATGTTTTTGTTAAAATTAGTTTTTTACATATTATATTTCCTTCAAAAAAATTTAAACTCAAATGCCAAAAAAGCAGCTTAAGCCTTAAAAGCCCCAAAAAAATTAAAAAACATATATCACAGATCGAGACCGGAACCACCATTGTCTCAAGACTACTTTGGAGTCTCTATTGGTGGTGTAAGCGGTAGGGCCACAGCCGATGAACTGCTAGAACATGACCTTGGATGGGCAGCTTGGAAATTGCATCAGGCCGTGGTTGGCTATACTGACAAAACAGTGCTCGAATCGCTGGACTCATGGCGTAAATCTCCCATCATATACAAGGCGGGTGAGATGAACAATCCAAGACTTGTTTGGATGGGGAGCTCACCGAGATTCAACAAGCCTATTAATTTGACACCATGGGACCTTGCTATGCTCTCTGTACAGTATATCCAAAAGGGTCATCTCTATACCAAACCAGCAGTTGATGATCAAGAAGAATTCATCAACACTCTCCTTGATAAGCTCAAGCAACCCCTTTCTCTCACCCTTGTTCATTTCTACCCTCTCGTCGACAGATTCAAGACCGTAAAGAGCGAAGACACAAAATCATGTTTGGTATTTGTAGATCTCAATGACAGCCCTGGAGCTAAATTAATCCATGCCTCTTCAGACATGACAGTATCAGACATCGTCTCGCTGACTTATGTACCATTGTTTGTTCAATCGTTGTTCGATCATGAACGAGCAATCAACCATGATGGTCACACCAGTACTTTGGTGACAATTCAAGTTGTTGGAAAATTCCATCATGTGGGGCCACACATGTAAATATTAAATGTGTTATACTATATTTGGTTAATCCTAAATTAAAGTGATCTAATTAAGATTTAAAGTATTAACACTTAAGGGTATAATTGTCATGAAATTAATATATAGATACCAGAGTATTATATCTAATTTGATGAGGGGCCAAATTATAAATAGCAAAACCTATAATAATCTAATTATTATATATTAGGGTTATAGTCCCCAAATTATATGATACTTTTGGTTTGTCTGTATCCCTATCAATAGAGAACACTTCAAGGTTTACAAAGATCGTGATAATTTAAAAAATCACAACCCGTCCACCAACCTCCTGCAATGAATTCAGGTATGCTTCCGCTTTCACTTATTTGCGCTTTCTCTTAAATTGATATGGGTTAGGAACATGAATTTAGGGTTTGATTAAGTATGATATAGAAATATGTTTAGGTTAAACTTTCAGATTAATTATGCGTCTATGCATGTTAGATTCAGTTTAATCAAATTCCTTACACAAGTAACAAACTTGGTGGATGGAATTTTCATTGGTTGTTCCGTGAATCACGTTTTAAGGGATGGAAGCTCTTATTGGAATTTCTTCCAGGCATATTCCGAGACCTTTCAAGCACTAGGAAGTAGTAGTACTACTTCCATGATCTCTCGCCCACCAATTGTCAAGCGATGGTTTCCAGAGGGTCATGATCCGATCATCAACCTTCCTTTTACTCAACAGAAGAGTTCCTTAGCAGACATGAAGCACCAGAGCTTTTAGAGAGGTACTTCCACTTCACAGCAGAGTCCGTAGCAAAACTCAAAGCCAAAGATAATTCAGAGAGCAAAACCAGCAAAATATCATCCTTCCAGGCCTTGTCTGCACTTGTCTGGAGTCCATAACCAGTGCACGGTGTTTCCCTAATGATCAGATGACTAGCATGAAGTTGGCGATCAATAACAGATCAAGCCTGGAACCACAATTGTCACAAGACTACTTTGGTAATTCAATCCAAACTGTAGAGGTGTTGCCACAGCTGGTGAATTGCTTGAACATGACTTTGGTTGGGCAGCTTGGAAGTTGCACGAGGCTGTGGTTAACCACAATGACAAAACGGTGCGCGGATTTCTCGAGTCATGGAGGCAGTCTCCCATGATATACCAGCTGGGCCAGTTATTCGATCTGGAAAGTGTGGTGATGGGGAGTTCACCAAGGTTCAACAAGTATGGAATTGAGTTTGGGTTGGGTAAAGCAGTGACACTTCGAAGTGGGTATGCACACAAGTTCGATGGGACAGTGTCAAGCTATACGGGACATGAAGGAGGAGGAAGCGTAGATTTTGAACTATGCCTTCCACCACAATCAATGCACTCTCTTGAATCAGATGAGGAGTTCATGTTTGCTGCCTCTTGATCTCATTCTATCACTTAATTCTGGCTTCTGTAAAAAAAAATTTGTTTGATTGCAAACATTTGAAGCATGCTTTCTAAATAGGCATCCCCATAGTAGATGCTATTTAAGAGATTCATTGAAGCATCATGTGTGGGATCCCATATGAAATCTCTAAAGTTACCGAATGAATTTAATAATGCATAATATTATAAAGTCGGAATCTTGCAAAAACATACACACGTATATATACACAGAATTCCGCACATAATAATTTTTAAAGACATAAATATCTTAAATTATATTGAAGATGTAAAACAAAACAAGTCTGCCTTCCACCACAATCAGTGCCTGCTCTTGAATTAGATGGGGAGTTTATGGCTACGGCCTTTTGATCTCATTCTAGCTTTGAAAAATCTCATTTAACTGCCGATTAAAAGTAATGGAAATGCAAAAGTATTGTAATCATGAACATGTTTTATAAGCTAAATACCTTTTGATGCGGCAGCAGGTAAGGCGTTGGATTATATTGAGAAGTGGGATTGCAAGAAGGCCAAATGATTTCTACTAGTGTGGGCATCGGAGTTGGAATAACGTGAAACTTTTATGGTTAAAGCGAATCGACAAGATCTTCAAAATTCAAGACCATGAGTCTTGAGGCATGCCCTTTTTCGGCCAAATTTCATCGTATATGCCCCGAAATTGCCCTTTTTTCTGTTTTTACAGTTTTAGGAAAGTTTTGTATTCGCAATAAGTTGAGTTTTCTAAGTCCGAATTGACTTCCGTCAATTTTGGCTTGCTTTAGGTCTTTAGTTTTATTTGTTTCCTCTTTTATCTCAAATATGCCTTTTTTTTGTAATTTCCGTTAATTAGGCACCCGTTTCCTTGCCCAACAAGGTTTCAGATTAGGGTTAGGGTTTGTTTCCTTTAAATAGTCTTGTAAGCCGAAAGACTATTTAGTTTTTGATTTATAAAATTTAGAGTTCTCTAATTATCTCCCAATTTAGGTATCCTACGTGGATTAACGAATTTTAAGTCTGATTTTCTGGTATCCGTGCATGGATCAACAAAACATTGATAGGTTGTTTCAAGTTGTTTTGAATTATTTCTTGCATGTTTTTCTCATTGAGTTACTGGCTCAATTGAGATATTGTGGACACACATATTGCTATTGCCATGTCACACAAGTACTTATGATATAAAATTTTTATCGCGTCACACTCACACATGTGCTTGTGACATACTATTACTGTTATCGTTATTACCGTATCACATGGATATAGTGGTGTAAAAATGGACCAGACCCAAGGGGGCCGATCCGTTAGGCCTGCCAACAAAAATGGGCCGGATTAGGTCCGGTCCGCAGAGACAGCATGCCGGACAAAGACCGGCACGGTGGTGTGCCGCTTGCCGGGCTATAGGTTGTCGGTCCGCCGAACCAACCCGCCACGGCATGTCACACTGGCAGGCCAAGTTTGATGGGCTGCACACCAGACCGGTCCTGCGGGCTGGCACCACGGTCAGGCTGTTTGGCTTTAATATATATATATATATATTTATTTATCTTAGAGACTTGGTCTTGGATTATCGGATTAGGTTAGGCACCACGTGCCGGCAGTTTGCATATTCTTCTTCATTCTAAAATCCAAATCCTTCTCTTCTTTGATTTTACCAGATTCTACCCTTAAATCCTTTTTTATCAGGAATTTTTACTTCAGTGATTGATATTCTATTAGTTATGTATCCAAATTTATATGTATTACTTTTACTCATCTCCAAACTAGAGACATTAAACGGTGCGTTTTGAAGCACGTAGAAATTAAATATAAAATTAACCTCCTAAAACCCTTAGATCGAATTCAAAATTAAGGGAATAACCAGAAAATTTATTTTTGAAGAGATTGAGGAGAGTGTGAATCAACGCTCGATTCTCGCATCTGGGTTTGGCCTTTCGTGGGTAGGTAAGCTCTAACATTATGTTATGGGTAGTGGGTATGCTATGTTTTATGTGATTAGGGCTTTGTAGTCTCTCTCTCTGTGTGCGCAAATCTTAAATTATGGATTTATCTAGTGTGTGCTGACATTTTATTTTCCTTTTGAAGGAATGCTCCTACAAGTGTTGTTTAAATTTGAGATATTTATGTTACAGAGTTCGTTTTTGGTGTATAATATGAGCAATTTGTCTAGGTGGTTGATTGAATGACCATGAGATGATGTGTATGGATTTCATTAATGTTTTAACTTTAAATGTTGTCGAAACATGAATTGGTTTCTTGCTTAAGAGATTGTATTTGATAGAATGTCTATGAGAATGATTTACAATTGTTTTTAGTCTTTAAAATAACATGCAATTGTGATTTGTGAACGGATCATGGATTTCATAACTTCATCTATTTTATATTTTTTGTAACTTCATCGATTTTATATTTTTTGTAATAGTTTATTTTTATTCATTTTTTGAATTATTTTATTACCAAAAATAATAAATCTATCTAACTAAAACAATTGGAATAAAAAAAATACAATTTATTTTCCTTTTCTCATAATAATTAATTAAGAAGATAAATAAATTGCAATGAAAATTACATTTACATAATTCAATCAATTGCTAAATTGATACTAAGTATTTTAATTTGTAATTATGTTTTTTCCCTAAACCCAAAAATCAAAAAATATAAAATATAAAAAAAAAATTAAAAAAATAAGTGGGCCCGGTCTGTGGGGTCCGCTGTCGGTCTGGTCGGCACACCGGAACGGTCTGTCGGTTTCAGGCGAACCATGCCGTGCCGGGCCACAGTTTTCAAAACCGTGCCAGACCTGGTCCGGTCCGCTCCCTCTCGTGGCGCGGACCAGGCCCGGCTCGTTTTCGAAAACGGGCTAAGCGGACCGAACCTCTTTAGGTCGGACCGGTCCACTTTTACAGCAGTACATGGGTACCTGTAAGTTTATGACGGTGTATACTTTCATCAAATTATAGAGCTTTTTTTTATTATTTTTTTTCATCAAATTTAATACACTATTATATAAATTCAAGGGGTTTTTTGAGGAGGGAGATGACTAGAATTTATAACCTCATGATACATGTGTGAGAGGTTAACCAAACCAACCTCATCTTGTAAATTGTAGAGTATTAAATTATGAATTTTAAACGATCTTCTGATTTATTAATGTCTATACTGCTAATGAATTGATTATGATTTAAGATCATTATATATATATATATGATTTGTGATTTGTTTCATTTGTTCTATTGATGTTTGTTATATAAATTGTATTTAACATTAATTCATGTTTTATTAAATATTATCTTGATGGAATTATTCTTAAAGTTTATGATCAAAAGTTTTGGACATAAATATTTTATAAATGCTATTTTATTTTACATGTTATATACAAATCTACTTACTGAGTTGATAGTTTACCCATTATCATCACCATTTTACAGAGTAGTATCAGTTTATGGGAGATAAGTAATTAGATTCATAATGTTGCTTCGGTAGAGGAGTTGAACATTTGAGCTCGATTCTTATCTTTAATCTTTTGGTGAACGTTATTAGTTTTCATTTATTGAATTTTCTCAGTTGTAAGGATTGGAATTCTTATTAGATTGTTATTTTGGAGTTCATGTTTTAATTATCATTATAAATCTTTTTGGGAATATTTAATCTTTTAATTTGTAAGTTTAGAGGTTTTTAAAGAATTTAATCTTTACGAAGTACGTGAATTCATGTAAAACAGTATTAGGGCACTTCAGGCATTTTACAGTCTGATTGGACCGTTGAATCTTATACTCTACCTCCATATTAAACAAAATTTGGTGAATTTTTTTTTTTGAAAGCAGCAAACTTTATTGAAACCAAAACCAAAACCAAAACCGAACATCACTGCCAGCTAGAAGACAAAGCCAAAACAAACCACAAAACAGAGGACAATCAACAACAGAGGCCAGCAACACTAGCACAAAAACAGAACCCGACACCAAGAAAAACAATACAAAAGAAACGGAAAGCCTCAAGCAACACAAAACAAGAAAAAAGCAAAAAGAGGCTACTGCTCACACCAGATCACCCTTTCACTATCCATATCAGCGCCCCTTTTGACCATAACATCCGCCGTCGAATTTGCTTCTCTTGGAATGTAAACCACAGAAACATTGTCCATAGCATGCAATCTCGAGCGAGTGTCATAAATGATATCGACCGTCGCCAAATTACAAAAATCTCCACCCAATACCCACGAAATCACCTCTCTTGAATCGCTTTTAATACAAATGGGTGTCCCCCTAAGAGAAGCTTTCGACATACACAAAATACAAGCCTTCTGGATTGCAAAAAGATCTGTTTTGGGAGCATCCACTCTCCCCACAAACTGAGAAAACGAACACAACACCTCCCCTCTTGAATTGTGAAGAACCCCTCCAAGCCCTGCCCTTCCCGTCTCAAATTTAAGCGAACCATCTACATTGAACTTCAGAGCTCCTTCTAGAGGGGGAGTCCAACTCTTGTTCTTCTTAGGGTTAGCAATTTTCTCTTCATGGCAGCAAACCTCCAAATTCTCCACCATTATTGTTATTGGATCCGACGACCCTTTACCATGATATTTAAACCACCACGCCACCCTAAATCTAGCCAAATCAATAAGCACCCCTCTTTCAGCCACCAGACCTTTGAAAAGCACCTGATTCCGCAGTTCCCACAAGGACCTAACCAGCGCATTAAAAAGAGTCACCACACTCTACTCAAGTTCGGCGACGAACACAACCCCTGCCAACCCAAAAACCAATCCATAATCTTCTTGGGAGCATAACAACTCACAGACCACCAACCCATAAAAGAGCTCCATATACTCCACGACCATTGGCACTCCAAAAATAAGTGATTCACAGACTCATCTTCTCTACCACACAGTGGGCACGACAAACCATCATTCAACAAAACACCAAAACAATTCAGAGTCTCTCTGACCATGATCCGGCCACGAAAGAGTTGTCCAATGAAGATTTCCACTTTTGGGGGACTAATACCTGCCCACACCGAAGCCAACCAAAAGAAACCCTCCCTAATGCAATCTTCCACACACCTTCTATACGAACTAACAGTGAAGATGCCATTTGGACAGAATTTCTAGGCAACCGAATCAGGCTCATCTTTTTTAATCATAATACTTCCAAGAGCAGCCCAAATATTCTCCCAAATCTCCACTTCCCAATCAAAAACATCTCTTCACAACCGAACATTCCACTGCCAATTCTCATCTTCCCACTTCTCATATTCATTGATATTGCCACTTTTATTAGCCGAGAGAGCAAAAATTCTTGGAAACATCTCCTTTAACGGAAAATCCCCCCACCACACCTCATTCTAGAAATTAATTATGTCACCACGGCCAACCACAACCTTCAAACCTTCATCTAATATCTTGGCTGAAATTGACCCTTCCTTGAATAAACCACTAACTGCCTTCACAAAAGGAGAGGCATTTTGCACGGAGATTCGATTCCAAAGAAGACTAGAGCCTTGATACTATACTTAGCACAGATAACCCTTTTCCACAACGAGTCATTCTCCCTACCAAACCTCCAAACTCCCAAACCCATTTAGAGAACAAACCTCTAATTTTGTCTAAAATCCTACTGACCCTAAGCCCACCTTTTCTCTTGCTTTTACATAAGGAATCCCAGCCAACCGCGTGAATCTTCCTCTTCTTAATTCCATTACCCCAAAAGAAACTTCTTTGAGACTTTTCAATAACATGAGCCACGCTTACAAGGACTTTAAAAATAGCCATCAAGTATGTCGGTATGCTTGATAAAACCGATTTTATCAGAACCAAGCGACCCATTTTGCTCAAGAATTTCTTTTTCCGAGGCACCAACCGCTTTTGAATCCGAGTCAACACCGAATTCTAGATCGACTTAGTGCTAGGCCTTGCTTCCAATAGCATACCAAGGTAAGAGATCAAAAGTTTTTCACTCTTGTATAAAAAATGATCCATCTAGTTGTCAAGCCTACCATTCTTTTTCCCCACCTTCACCATACAAGACTTGTGGAAATTTATCTTCAGCCTAGACGTCATCTCAAAGCAGTGCAAAATTCTCTTGGAGTTAACAACAAACTCCACTTTTGGTTCCAAAAAAAGAATCGTGTCATCCGCATAGTGTATGTGCCTCACATGAACCTCATTGACTCCTAAGGTGAAACGTCTCAACAAATTCAATTATGCAGCTTTCTTCTGACAACCACTCATACTCTCAACCACCAAATTGAAAAGAAACAGGGACAACGGGTCACTTTGCCGCAAGCCCTTCTCTACCCCAAACTCTTATGTAGGACTATCGTTGACCAAGACTGACATTGAAAGAGTCGAAATACACCACTTCATCCAATGCCTCACCTAGATCCGAACCCCATCTCAGCCATGACGAAATCCAAAAAGGAATGATCCACCGAATCATACGCCTTTTCAAAATCCAACTTCACCAGAAGGCCACCCTCTTTTTCTTTCCTCCAACTGTGGATTATTTCTTCAGCAACCACATAACTACTCATAATCTGACGGTTCTTGACGAACGCTGATTGACTGTCACCAATGACCGAATTCATAGCCATCTTCAACCTATTCGCTAGAACTTTCGCAACAATTTTTTACATTGAGCTCACTAAGCTAATCGGTCTAAAATCCCGCATAGTCACCGGGCACGAAACTTTAGGAATCAAAGCTATAAATGTACTATTAATTTCTTTCACAATCCTACCATTCTCATAGAATCCATGGATGAACTTCATAAAATCCTCTTAAATAACTTCCTAGTTTGCCTTGATAAAATTCATATTCAAACCGTCTAGGCCTAGAGCCTTGTTACCATCACAACCACTCGCAGCCATCCAAACCTCATCAACCTTGAACCTTTTTTCTAACGCTTCTCTTTCATAAACAGTAAGTTGTCTCAAGTTTAGACCCCTCACCACCACGCGTTTCCACCTAACATTAGAGTAATAAGACTTGAAAAAATTCCAAACCCCTTCCTTAACTAGCGTCAGATCTGAGATAGCCATGCCATCAACATGAATCTCATTTATGCGATTTACTCTTCTTCTCCTGTTCACCAGACAATGAAAAAAGCTAGAATTCATGTCACCCTCTTTAAGCCAACTTATCCTAGATTTTTGCTTCCATAATTGTTCCTCTTTTCTCAACACTTTCCACAACGTTGCAAGAATGACTAAACGCTCCTTCCTTAAAACTTCAGACCAGCCACCTACCCCATCCTTAGCATCCACCGCCACTAAGCTCTCCTTCAACTATTTGCTACCTTTAGAAACCTCGTTATTCAAGCTTAACCATTTCTTGATACTTTCTTTGGCTCCTTTAGACTTTGCAGCTAAACACATACATTTAGACCTTGACACCTTACAACCTTTCCACTCTTTTATAGCCTCCTCCACCAATCCTTTTTTCTTAAGCCATCCATTGAAAAACTGAAACGGTTTAGGCCCCCAGTCAACAACCTTTTCACCAATCACAATAGCATAGTGATCCAAAAGGGAACGCTACAAACCTCGCTGCACTAAATTAGGAAACCATAAAAGAAACTCCGGAGACAATAAAAAGTGATCCAATCTAGCCCATGTGGCTTTTTCTCTGTTATTAGACCACATAAAGGTCGTTCCCACCATAGAGAGATCCAACACATTGTATGTTAAAGATGACATACCCCAATTTCCGTCACAAAATGGCAAGAAGAACATTTAACTGATGATGCTCCATATGGATACATCAAGAGTACTGTACAACTTCCACACTTCACTTGCCCAACCTGATGAGCTGAAAATGGATAACAGAAGATTAAATAAAGAGATTTTGATGCGGCGGATCAACTGGCATTAGATTATTTGGAGGGGTGGGATTTGAAACAAACCAAGTAAGGCTAAACCCGGGCGGCGGAATCAGAATAATTTGAAATTTTGACAGCTGATGCGTTTCGGCGTTTCCGGAACTACTACGTAGCTTTGCTGCGTAAGCATGTCCTTTTTTAGGCAAATTCCGTCGTTTAGGCCTTGAAGTTGCAATTTTTGCCGTTTTAGGAAAGTGAGTTTCCCAATTCCGAATCGACTTCCGTCAATTCTGGAGTGTTTAGGATTCTCAGTAGAATTAGTTTTTGCTTTAATTTTGTTTTTTCCTTTTTTGGTAAATTTCCGTTTTTAAGTCATTTTTCTTGCTTTCCAAGGAATTCGATTAGGTTTAGGATTTATTTTGCTTTAAATAATGATGTAGGCCGAATTGGCCATTCAGCTTTTGATTTATAAAATTTTAGAGTTTTCTCTAATTATTCCAATTTCGTTATTCATCGTGAATCAACGAATTGAAGCCTAACTTTCCGGTATTTGTGCGCAAATCAACGGAACTTTAGTAGGTTGTTTCTAATCGTTTTACGCAGGTTTTTCTCGACAGAGCTTCCGCTACATCAGTTGGTATCAGAGCCGTGTTCGTTCGGGACGACATCATCATGCCGCCGAGAAGACGACCAGACCAGATTCCTGTAGACCTAGCCATCGAACGTGACCGTGTGATACAGTTGGAGCGACAGGTGGAGCAATTAACGGCGCAACTTACGGCGTTAAGAGCCAACCAAAACCCGTTTTAGGCCTTACATCCTGAGACAAGTAGTGACGAAGTGGAAGGGGATCCGCAACCACGACGTCGACAGAGAGCGCCTGTGACTGATGACAGGGTTGATGACAGAACTGAAGATGTCAGGCGATGGGAGTCAGGGATGCGGACTGAGGTTCCGGAATTCCGTGGAAGCATGCAGCCAGAAGAGTTTCTGGAATAGATTGGAATCGCTGACGAGATTCTGGAATTCAAAAGAGTTCCTGCGAATGAGAGGGTGGCATTGGTGGCCACGAGGTTTAGGGGTAGAGCCACGACTTGGTGGCAACAATTTAAACTCACTAGGAATCGCGCTGGAAAACCCAAACTTTCTGACTGGGAGAAGATGAAACAAAAGTTGCGTAAAGAGTTTCTACCTCACAATTTTACGAGATTGATGTACCAGAGGTTGCAGAATCTGCGTCAAGGTATGAGGTCTGTTGATGAATATACAACCGAGTTCTATGAGTTGTTGGTGCGAAACGATATAGAGGAGACACAAGATCAGTTGGTGTCACGCTACTGTGGTGGGTTGCGTACACAAATCCTTGATATGGTTAATCTTTTCGATCCCGTGACAGTAACTGAGGCGCATCAGAGGGCATTACAATTGGAGAAGACATTATCGCGAAAATCTAATAGTGGACAGACGTTGAATTTCGGAGGAGGAATGAGCAGTCGAAACAGAGCAAGTAGTTCCAGCGAAAATACTGGAAGTCGACCAGGTGTTAGTGCTAGCAGTGGTTCATATACTGGTCCACGGAACCCGACAAACAACGTTCAAACTCCCAGGGCAACCACTGGCGGATTTCGGTGTTTTGGATGTGGAGAAACGGGTCACAGGCTGTCTGAGTGTCCAAGACCAGCAAAGAGGGTATTATTTATTGACCCGGCAGAATTTAATGAGGAAGATGTGGAAATAATTGAAGAACCACAATCAGGAGCGGAGGAAGTGAGTGAAGAACTGGTAGATGGTGACACCGGAACGATGTTGATGGTGCGACGTACCTGCTTGGCACCGAGAACTGGAGAAGGAGAGTGGCTGCGAAATAACATATTTCAGTCTACTTGTACCATCCTTGGTAAGGTGTGTCGATTTGTCATAGACGGGGGGAGTTGTGAGAATATTGTGTCAGTCGAAGCGGTACGAAAGTTAGGGGTGACGACAGAAAAACATCCAAAACCATATAGACTAGCTTGGCTGCAAAAGGGGGGCGAGGTGACTGTATCACAGCGGGCGCTAATTTCGTTTTCGATGGGAACCAACTACAAGGATCAGATGTGGTATGATGTGGTGGACATGGATGCATGTCACTTACTGCTAGGGAGGCCGTGGCAATATGACAGAAAAGTGTATCATGATGGGTTTAAGAATACCTATTCTTTCGTTTTCCATGAAAAAAAAATTGTGCTACTACTGAGCAAACCATCTGAGAAGATTAAGGCTCATAGCGATACTACTAACCTGTTATCATATGCAAAATTCGAGTTGGAGATAAAGGAAGTAGAAATGGTGTATGTGTTAATGGGAAAAGAAACACAGGCTAATATAAAGGTTCCTAGTGCGGCAGCTCCTCTGATTTCGGAGTTTGCTGATGTGTTTCCGGAAGAATTACCTGAAGGACTACCACCTCTACGTGACATTCAACATCATATCGACCTAGAGCCAGGAGCTATGTTGCCAAACAAACCGCATTACAGAATGAGTCCCACTGAGCATGAAGAGTTACGAAGGCAGGTTGAGGAGCTTCAGTCAAAGGGTCATATCCGTGAGAGTCTAAGTCCATGTGCTGTTCCCGCCTTGTTAATTCCCAAGAAAGATGGAACATGGAGGATGTGTGTCGACAGTCGCGCAATTAATAAGATCACAGTAAGGTATCGCTTTCCAATTCCGAGACTAGATGATTTGTTAGATCAATTGAGCGGGGCACATGAGTTCACCAAATTGGACCTGAAGAGTGGGTATCATCAGATTCGTATTTGACCTGGGGATGAATGGAAGACAGCGTTCAAGACGCGAGAGGGGTTATATGAATGGCTAGTCATGCCATTTGGGTTGTCAAACGCGCCTAGCACCTTCATGAGAGTGATGAACCAAGCCCTTCGACCATTTATCGGTAAGTTTGTTGTTGTTTACTTCGATGATATCTTAATTTATAGTGCAATCCCCGAGCTGCATCTTCAGCACATTCGGGAAGTGTTATGTGTGTTGCGTAGAGAAAAATTTGTTGCTGCAGCCAAGAAGTGCGTTTTTATGACACCAAAGGTGTTATTTTTGGGATATGTTATTTCTGGAGAGGGTCTACAGGTGGATGAGTCCAAAATAGAGGCAGTGAGGCAGTGGCCGCAACCGAAAACAATTACTGAGGTACGGAGTTTCCATGGATTGGCATCATTCTACCGCCGGTTCATCCCGCACTTTAGTAGCATTATGGCACCTGTCACTGAGTGTATGAAAGGAGTCAAGTTTCAGTGGACGACCGAAGCTGAAGAAGGTTTTCAGCAAATCAAAGAGAAATTGACAACAACCCCTATACTCGTTCTACCAGATTTTTCTCAACCGTTCGAGCTGCATAGCGATGCTTCCAAGGTGGGCATCGGAGCTGTTTTGAGTCAAGGTGGGAAACCGGTGGCATATTTCAGTGAGAAACTGTCGGGATCTCGAGTACGTTATAGCACATATGACATAGAATTCTATGCTGTGGTCCAAGCGGTGAAACATTGGCGGCATTACTTATTCCACCGAGAATTCATTCTATACACCGATCATGATTCATTGAGACATCTCCACAGTCAAGAAAAAATTTCTTCCCGGCATGCTTCATGGTCAGCTTACCTTCAACAATTTACATTCGTCCTGAAGCACAAAGCAGGTGTTACGAACCGGGTGGCTGATGCCCTGAGTCGAAGAGTCAATCTGTTATCAACAATGGTTGTCCAGGTTCCAGGTTTTAACTCTTTTCGTGAATTATATGATTCAGATCCACACTTTTCAGAGATAATGGTTGCTGTTCGAGAGAAAAAAAATTCAGAATTTGTATGGTAGATGGGTTCTTGTTTCGGGGAAATCAACTTTGTATTCCCGAGTGTAGTTTGCGTCTGCAAATTATTACGGAAATACATGGGGAGGGTCACGTGGGCAGAGATCGCACGCTTCAGTTAGTTAAGGCATCGTACTTTTGGCCAACAATTCGGAAGGAAGTAGAGAGATATGTGGAACGTTGTCGGATTTGTCAAGTGTCCAAAGGGAAAGCGACTAATGCTGGTTTGTACAGGCCAATACCGATTCCTACTCAACCATGGACGGACTTGAGCATGGATTTTGTTTTGGGACTGTCAAGAACCCAACGTGGATGTGATTCCATCTATGTAGTGGTTGACCGATTTTCCAAGATGGTTCATTTTATCCCGTGCAAAAAAACTACTGATGCTGTCAAGGTCGCCCAATTGTTCTTCCGAGAGATTTATCGCCTTCATGGTTTACCTTCGTCAATTGTTTCTGACCAGGACACTCGATTCCTCAGTCACTTTTGACGGAGCCTTTGGAAGATGGTCAATACAAGGTTGGATTTTAGCAGTGCATATCACCCACAAACTGATGGGCAGACGGAGGTGGTGAATCGAGCGCTCGGAGATTTACTGAGATGTCTGGTAGGAGAAAATGTTCGGTCATGGGATCTGAAGTTGAGCCAAGCCGAATTTGCCCACAACCATACTGTCAATAGGAGTACCGGCTTCAGTCCTTTTCAGGTCGTGTACTCACTGGTTCCTCGAAGCCCTATAGACCTTATTCCTCTACCTAGCAAGACTAGAGTTCATGGGAAAGCTGAAGATTTCGTTCAAGGGATACATGAGGTTCATAAGCAGGTGCAAGAAAATTTGTTGCAATCGGTAGAGAAATACAAGCTGGCCGCGGACAAGAAAAGGCGTCATTTGGAGTTTGATGTGGGCGATTTTGTGTGGGCAGTCCTCACAAAGGACAGGTTTGCTGTGGGGGAGTATAACAAACTTGCTGCTAAGAAGATAGGCCCGCTGGAAATTGTGGAAAAAATTAATCCAAATGCGTATCGCCTGAAACTACCCAGCCATATTAGAACTCATAATGTCTTCAATGTCAAGCATTTGATTCCTTTCCATGGCGACTCCTCTGATGATGACACCGCGATAAATTCGAGGACGAATTTTCTCCAACCTGGGGAGAATGATGCGGCGGATCAACTGGCATTAGATTATTTGGAGGGGTGGGATTTGAAACAAACCAAGTAAGGCTAAACCCGGGCGGCGGAATCAGAATGATTTGAAATTTTGACAGCTGATGCGTTTCGGCGTTTCCGGAACTACTACGTAGCTTTGCTGCGTAAGCACGTCCTTTTTTAGGCAAATTCCGTCGTTTAGGCCTTGAAGTTGCAATTTTTGCCGTTTTAGGAAAGTGAGTTTCCCAATTCCGAATCGACTTCCGTCAATTCTGGAGTGTTTAGGATTCTCAGTAGAATTAGTTTTTGCTTTAATTTCGTTTTTGCCTTTTTTGGTAAATTTCCGTTTTTAAGTCGTTTTTCTTGCTTTCCAAGGAATTCGATTAGGTTTAGGATTTATTTTGCTTTAAATAATGATGTAGGCCGAATTGGCCATTCAGCTTTTGATTTATAAAATTTTAGAGTTTTCTCTAATTATTCCAATTTCGGTATTCATCGTGAATCAACGAATTGAAGCCTAACTTTCCAGTATTTGTGCGCAAATCAACGGAACTTTAGTAGGTTGTTTCTAATCGTTTTACGCAGGTTTTTCTCGACAGAGCTTCCGCTACATCAGATTTGCAAAGCAGAAGATAACGTGTCACTACATTGACAATATGTTCGGCACCAGAATCTTAAGAAATCTATATATTTATGGAGATGTTAACATGTCTATTTGCATTTACACATTTTTGTTATTGTCTTTTGTCTTGGGATGAGCTAAAGATTATAACACATTTTTGTTTTCTGGACAGTTGCTTGGCGAGAGTTTATACCCTCAAGTGGAACAGCTGGAACGAGATGCTGCAGCTAAGGTGACAGGCATGCTTTTGGAAATGGACCGGATTGAGGTTTTGCGTCTTCTTGAATCACCAGAGGCGTTGAAGGCAAAAGTAGCTGAGGTCGTGGAGGTGCTGAGGACTGTTGCTGCCCAGCCCCAGAGACCAACTTGCCTCACTGTCCCTGAATGACAATCTTGTCTCTTGAGCCTGTTGTGTGTTGAGCTTATTTAAGAGTGAGTTAGAGATTTTAGTCTAGTTTTTGTCATCTTCTAGGTCAATAAGTTTGAACTTGCTTATGTTATTGGAAAATTTTGTGATAAACTCTTATTTTGAGAGAACAAATTGAGTATGATTAATTCCATAAAAATGGAAGATTAAAGTGTATTCGAATTATCTTCCGTGAGAGTTTCGAAATGGTATACTCAAACTCACAAAATGGTCAATGGGTGAATGAGAAATTGAGTCTCAACGCTTTGTAAAGAATAAGGAAAACTTTAATTGTTTGGATTCTAATATTCTTGCTTGATCACCAAGAATACAGAACCGGGTTTTTAATTATTATTTAATAAAATTATTTTCCTTATTAAATCAAAAATGTATTCACCAAGCTTCGGTCTAGAATCGTATTTTGCAAGCTTTATTTGTGCTTGCTCAACAAGAATCTAGAATCGTATTTTGCAAGCTTCGTTTGTGCTTGTTCAACAAGAACCAAAAATCGTATTCAAGAAGCTTCGTTTTGCTTATTCACCAAGAACCAAGAATTGTATTCAACAAGCTTTGACTTAGCTTACTCAACAAGATTCGGTTGAGCTTACTCACCAAGCTTCAGTTTTGCCTATAAATACCTTTGTATTCTTTTCATATAAATGATCATTGAAGAATACTTTCACTTCTCTGTTCTTCGTTCCTTTTTCAACCGAAATACTTCTATGTTCTTGGTAAGTTTGAGCTCGGTTTGAATTCGTTGAGAGTGGTTTGTGCTTCGCACTTCCACTGTTAAACTGTTGTATCCTGGGAGACGATCACTGATACACATACGGTGTTATATATACGACGAAATCGTCTTAATGACACCGTGTGAAACACGGGCCTCGATTTTTCCTAACCGATTTTCTAATATGTTGGTTTTTGTTGTTTTACTTTCTATTTTTCTATAGGTTCTGACCAGATTGTTGATTTACAAACATCATATATTTCACTGATTTGCTTGATAGAATTTCGATGTTTAGAATTTTATATTTTTGCTAAAACGAGATTTATTATGTTTAACTGGTTTGCTATTTTATTGTCACCTTTTGCACTCTTAATTCCTCCAGATTGCTATTATTATTTGTTCTAATCTTTATGCTTGCACTCATATGAAGACGTAGGCGGTCTAAAGTTTGTTTTGTATGGGTTTGCAATCTTGGGGTATGGACAAAAAAAACTAGGATTTATACAACGTGACTACTATTGGCTAGTTATGACTTTATATTTTTTTTTAATATTATAATAATTCGAAATTTTAAAGCAGCAAGTTTGACTAGGATTTAGTCAAGTTGGTTGATTTTTAATTGCTTCAATAGATTATTGAGCAAGAAGGGTTCAATCTTTAGTTACTTGACTTTGTTTTTTTCTTTACTTTTTTATCTTTAAAAACTTAGCATTTGCCTCCCTGGGAGGCGTCAGCTATGACGACAAGAAAAGTATTTGATGATGACGACGACCAGTGCCGGCCCTGAGGTGCCGACAAGGGGCGCCGGCTTAGGGTCCAGAAAAAGAAGGCTTAAAAAGAGTCTATTTTTTATTTTTATTTTATATGTTTAGTATTTATATCTTTAAATTTTTATAAATAAAGGGTCTAAATTTGTTGTTGTTTTTCAAACTTCATATAATTATATCAAATTTAAGCAGCAAATAAGAAAAATGATGTGGAAATCAACTTCTTATATAAAGATTAAACTTAAAATAGACTTTCATCAGAATTATTAAAAGCAAATGAGTAGCTCTATTTGCATCCCTGAAAATTTCTATGTGTATCTTTTTTTACATATACGGTTTTTTAAATATTATATTTTGTAAGTACGTTCCAAACATTATCAAATATACCTTTTGACCTTTTCTATTATTTATTTTTTAAATTCTAAAAATAAAATAAAAAATAAAAAAGGAGGAGGTCTCCTCATCCCTTTTCATTTTCTATGTAAGTTCGCATCTCCTTATTTACATACATTATTTCTTTGAGTTGAAACTATAATGCGAGATCTATTTGATCGTAACTTTTTTTTTTTTTTTCAGTTTTATTTTTTCTATATATCGCTATATAAACTAGATAAAAATTACTTTGATTAAGCTTTTGTAAATTTTTAAAAAAAATAATATATATATTATTATTGTTATTATTATTAAGTACAAAATTTCACAAGATTCAGCAACGTGATTAAATAAAGAGTCCCATTTTATATATTCGCCCTGAAACCTCTAAAAATAAAGAGTCTCATTTTATATATTCGCCCTGAAACCTCTAAAACCGCTGGACGGCACTGGCGACAAGGAGAACAAGAATTCCACTGGACAATAGAATAGTTAATTAGTTGATACATTAGCATTTTTGGTCACTTTATATTTGCATTGGCCGGATACATTTGCATCCAAATTTTCTCTTAATAAATTGGTTTATGGAAGTCAAAATAAAATATTTGTGTAGTCATAATTCAAATCTTTGACTAATATTTTTACCAACCACCCGGCCGAATCGTACCTTTTCACCCCATTGTTTCCTTCTATTCAGGGCTTTGCTTTTGACAATTCACCAACTCCAATCTCCAATATGAGACCGACAGCTATTGCCCGTTAATAATATAATATTCGTGTCCCCTATCACCATGTGAGCTTTTTTAACAAATAATTTCTTTTTAAAAATCCAATATCGAACTGGTTAGAAATTTGCAACAACCTGTCATTATCCATAATTAGGAGATATTTACTTCAAAATATCAGAGTAATTTAAAATAAAGTTGAATATCTCAAAAGATTAAAAAAAAAAAAAGGTTTAATGATAGACAAGTTTCATAGGAAACTTCCAGTCATGAATCCCAAAACCGTAAAACATACTGACGAAAGAAAATAGAAGAAGACATACTATATATATTAGAGACCTAAGCAAGCAATATATTTTTTAACTTGAGCAAAGGGAAACTCTACAACAATGAATCCCAAAACTGTCAAACACATCTCAGAATTCTTTGTGAAACCAAAATATGTTTCAGAGGAGATGAAGCAGCCTATTTATTTGACACCATGGGACCTTGCTATGCTCTCTGTACACTATATCCAAAAGGGTCTTCTCTATACCAAACCACCAGTTGATGATCAAGAAGAATTCATCAACACTCTCCTTGACAGGCTCAAGCAATCCCTCTCTCTCACCCTTGTTCATTTCTACCCTCTCGCCGGAAGATTCAAGACCGTAAAGAGCGAAGACACAAAATCATGCTTGGTATTTGTAGATCTCAATGACAGCCCTGGAGCTAAATTAATCCATGCCTTTTCAGACATGACAGTATCGGACATCGTCTCGCCGACTTATGTACCATTGGTTGTTCAATCGTTGTTCGATCATGATCGAGCACTCAACCATGATGGTCACACCAGTCCTTTGGTGACAATTCAAGTAACAGACTTGGTGGATGGAATTTTCATTGGTTGTTCCATGAATCACGTTCTGGGAGATGGAAGCTCTTATTGGAATTTCTTACGGGCATATTCTGAGACCTTTCAAGCACTAGGAAGTAGTAGTACTACTTCCATGATCTCTCGCCCACCAGTTGTCAAGCGATGGTTTCCAGATGGTCATGATCCGATCATCAACCTTCCTTTCACCCACCAAGAAGAGTTCCTTAGCAGATATGAAGCACCAGAGCTTTTAGAGAGGTACTTCCACTTCACAGCAGAGTCCGTAGCAAAACTCAAAGCCAGAGCCAATTCAGAGAGCAAAACCAGCATAATATCATCCTTCCAGGCCTTGTCTGCACTTGTTTGGAGGTCCATAAGCCGTGCACGGCTTTTCCCTAATGATCAGATGACTAGTATGAAGTTGGCGATCAATGACAGATTAAGACTGGAACCACAATTGTCACAAGACTACTTCGGTAATTCAATCCAAATTGTGAGAGCTGTTGCCACAGCTGGTGAATTGCTTGAACATGACCTTGGTTGGGCAGCTTGGAAGTTGCACGAGGCTGTGGTTAACCACAACGACAAAACGGTGCGCGGATTTCTCGAGTCATGGAGGCAGTCTCCCATGATATACCAGCTGGGCCAGTTTTTCGATCCGGAAAGTGTGGCGATGGGGAGTTCACCAAGGTTCAACAAGTATGGAATTGAGTTTGGGTTGGGTAAAGCAGTGACACTTCGAAGTGGGTATGCACACAAGTTCGATGGGACAGTGTCAAGCTATCCGGGGCATGAAGGAGGAGGAAGCGTAGATTTGGAAGTATGCCTTCCACCACAATCAATGCACGCTCTTGAATCAGATGAGGAGTTTATGTCTGCTGCCTCTTGATCTCATTCTATCACTTATTCTGGCTTTTGTAAATTTTCTTTTTTGTGTCTGATTGCAAAATTTGAAGCATGCTTTCTAATTAAATAGGCATCCCCTGAGTAGAAGCTTTCTAATTAAAAGTAGTATTTCAATCACGCCCACCAATAATCACGCGATGGTTTCCTGATGGTCACGATCCGTTTATCAACCTTCCTTTCACACCATGATGAGTTCCTCAGCAGATACGAACCACCAAAAAGCTTTAGAGAAGCTTATTTGAGTACAGACATGTTTATAAAGCCATCATTGAATGTGGAAAACTAGTATCAGGAGATAAAAGATGAAGATTTTCTTGAAGATTTTTTATTTTAAAAATATTATTATAATTAATAAATATGGCTATGTTCCCTTAATTAGGTAGTTAATTATTTAATGATTTGATTTAATCATATCTAATTTCCTTATTAGATTTGGTTTAAGAGTTTTAGAATTCATTTTTGTTTAGAAATTTAGGAGATATTGAATCCTAGGAGATTCAGGTTGCTATCTTGTTTAAGAATTTTAGGAGATATCGAATTCTAAGATATTCGGGTTGCTTTCATTATTTAAATAGCCTGTATTATGTTTTTCAATTAGACTTGAATGGATAAAAATTGTTTTTTAGGATGAGTATTTTATTTCCTCCAAATTTCGGTATCTTTGTAAAGATCAATGAGTTTTGATGCAAATTCCTATTATTCTGATATCTGTACGTGGATCAACAGATTAATAGAAGGATTTGTTTTGGCATTCGTGAGCGAATCAACGGATTCGAATAATTTATCCCCTGTTTATCGAGTGCATTTTTGCTCACTCACATTTTTGTGGGTAAGCATTACCTCCCTCTCAGCACTTGACATGTGTCTAGGGAGGGGGTGCTTTTGTTAATGGCACATTAACAAAAGCACTCCCTCCCTGGATACATGTCAAGTGTTGGGGAGAGAAATAATGTTTACCCACTAAAAGTGTGTGTGAACAAATTCATTTTCTTGTTTATCGAATGTTGTCTGCGTCGATTTTCCCACTACATCAGATCTTATCTCTAAATTACAATATTCTAATAAACGACATATGTCATTCGTACGGTGGACCGACGCCTAGCGCTTAGATCGACCAGGTGAAATTTTTTTCCAATACCATTTGTGATGTTGTTCTTTGCAATTATTATTGTTTTTTTAATTTTTTATTTCTTTTATTTTAGTATCAACACCGCATCGTTGCATAGATCGACCTCACGTCACTACATCACTTTCCTCAATTAATTCACCCACTGTTTCGGCTTAATACAAATTTCAATTTTCTAAACCCACTTTTCATTTCACCACACTTATCTTCTCAATTAATACTCTTATTTCAACTTTATTTCTCTCTATCTCCCTCCTCACACACTTTTTCCATTTCCATTTATTTTTAAGGGGGAATGCTATCTATCTTTCCGATTTGTCTTTCTCACTCATTGTTTGACATGTATACATTTTTTCATTTAATAAAAAACTCTCACTTTTTGTTACAAAGCTTGTTTACATCTTCACCCCTTATTAATAAAAAGATAGAAGTAGCCACCAAGGGTAAAAATATAAACAAACTTTGTAATAAAAAGTGAGAGTTTTTTATTAAATGAAAAAGTATATATGTGTCAAGCAATGAGTGGGAAAAACAAATGGGAAAGGTAGATATCATTCCTCTTATTTTATTTTCCCTACAACTCTTCACACACACACTCTCTTTAAATCTCATTCATTTCTTTTATTTTCTCCGACGAGCTCCGACAAGATCAGAACGGTGCTGTCACCAGTTTAACATTTTAATGAAAGTTTTTTGTTTCTTAAAAACTGCCTAGTCTATGCTAGAAATAGGTCTAGTCGGTCGATTAGTCAGTGCTAGTTGTCGACTAGGCATCCGGCCACCTAGAAAGGCTGATTTGGCCTTCCTTACGGCGGTCGGTGCCACCTAACTACCTAAGGCCTAGGCGGCCGACTTAACCAATTACTAGAACACTTCTAAGTTATGGTAGAGGGAAAGAAAAATCAGACGGTAGCATAGTACAACTTTGCAAATAATGCAATGCAATATAATAGAAAACAATTCGCTGCCTCTACTTTTCCTTACTATTTATATTAGCTTTCTACACGAGTGAGTGACCACTTTGCAAATTTCGAACGATGTATTTCAAAAATGTGAAACACATCTCAGAATGCCTTGTCAAACCACAACACATTTCTGAGGATATGAGCAGCCTTTGTATTTAAAAGGGAAATGAGGATGGGGAGAGAGAAAGAGTTTTAAAACTCGAAAGGCGGTACGAAGCGGAAAAGCCTCCGCGAGGCAAAGCGGGTGCCTCGAGGCAATAGAGGCAGCTGCCTCAAACGGAAAATGGAAAAAAAAAAAATAATAAAGTAGAAATTATTCCATGATATTCAATAAATAAGTCATGTTCAACAATGCAAACATAAATATCCCAAACAAATTAAACATTAACAAAAAACAATAGGTCATTAATGGATTTCCTAAATTTCAAAGAATAGCCACTGTAATTGGCAAAGAGAGAACTCAGGAGATTGTAATGCAGTATATTGGTCTTGTTGTTGTTCATCATCAACAAGACCACATTAAGATCATCTTCTTATTCCTATTTTGAAGATTATACATCGACACTCGCATTACTTTCCAAGATGGGTAAGATTAAGGGTACAAACCTCACTATGTCTTGCTTTGATTTCAAAATCGAGTATAGCAAGACTATGGCTTAATTTGGCATTGTTGTGTTGTAGGGGGAATTGCTTTTGGTTCTGCCGTGGTAGAATTGCTTTTGGATTTGCTATAAGAAGAATCAACTAAGTGTTTGGTAAACTGATTTTAAAAAGTGTTGTGAGAACCAAAAACAATTTCAATGTGCCTGGTAAACTGTAAGTAAAAAGTGCTTGACTGTTCAAAATTACTAGAAAGAACAAAAATGAATATTGAAGATGTTAAATAATTTGTTTTATTTTTATGTGACCATAAACATGTTATAAAATAAATAAATAATTTGTTTTTTTTTTTTTTTTTGTGACCATAACACATTATTACTTTTTTATATTTTTTATTTATTACTATATATATTACGTATATATCAATAATCTATTGCCTTTTTATTACTGCTTCCTGAAAAGCAGTTTTCTAAAAGTTACATAAAACAGCTTCTCAAAATTGTTGTTGGGGAAGCCAAAAGTGACCAAAAGCATTTCCCTGGAATTTTACCAAAAACCCTAGGCCCTTTTTAGAATCACTTTTAGCCTCAAAAGTAGTTCAGGAAGCATTCCCAAACTTAGTGCGTGAAGAAGAGAAGATAGGGTTTTTTACAAAACGCTACGTTTAACATACGCATCATTTTGCTATTAAAAAAAAATTGAATAAGCAAAGAGGTGGCCGCCTCGTGCAGCGGAGGCGGGATTTTTGTCTAAAACAAATAGTGCCTCCTCGGTGCTTTTTCGTCGAGAGACGGGAGAGGCAGCCACCTCAAACCGAAATTTAAAACAATATACAGAGATACCTCCCTCCAAACTCCATGATCGGATGATAATTGTACCTAATTGAGGTCTCCATTTCCTAGCTTTTGTGTTCGTTTTCGAGTGTATTTTTGTATATAATGTGTTTGTGAGCTATGTGTAGGTACATGTTCCCTACATTTGATGTTTGAGCTAAAAGTCAAGATTGGGAGGCCAAACCGAGCAAACAATGAGAATTGGAAGCCATTCAGAGTTGTCGCGGCCTCGCCGATGACCCAAACCGTGGTGTGATTCATGGTCAACCATGGCAAGCAAATCAAATATTCCATGGTGGATCCGCCGTTGAGCTAGAACGCGACATTGAGACCGCGACACTGGTCAACTCTGTTTTCCAAAGGTTAATGGGCTGACATTGCAATTGCCCATACAGAACACACATATTTTGGGGTCCATATCTACCTCCTCATATTGAACTGGGTTTTCTACCATATATTTTCAAAAAGCCCCAGAAGTCTACTT
The DNA here is from genome assembly GCA_035582765.1 of Acer negundo. NCBI lineage: Eukaryota > Viridiplantae > Streptophyta > Magnoliopsida > Sapindales > Sapindaceae > Acer > Acer negundo. Next base: position 6,590,887 of record CM069231.1, on the reverse strand, counting down.
TCCATTGATTTTTAAGGATCACGATTCAGGGCTTTCTAAAGGAAGTTATGGCCATTTCCGTAACTGTGCGCGAGGTTGGAAACATGGCTGCGGCAGAGAACTTTGTGTAGAACACCCAACTTTCGGGGGGTATATCTCTCTCCTCAGATCGAACCATGTTGATCTCTACATATATTCGGAAAGCCTCGAAAGTCTACTTTCCAAAGGTTTTTATGGAATGCGAATCCAGGTTTTCTAGAGAGAGATATACGTGTTTTCGTAACTGTGCACGAGACTAAAAACCTGACCACGGCAACGGCACTTCAACTGCGAAAATTACTGTTGCAGTTGGGCACGACGGCACACCTAATCCCAGACTGCGACATGTCGATTTTAGGCCATTTTGAGGGGCAAATGTGTCCTTTCACACCTCAATTCGTCCCCAACCTTTCCTTAATTATATAAACACCTTTTTCCTCTCTTCTCTTGAGAGAAGAACCACAGTAGCTGCACTTCATCTCCTTCTTCATTTTTTCTCACCAAATCAAGAGAGAGAGAGAGGCTTTCAAAGCTCCCATGGAGGTTCTCTTCCATGGAAAGCTCACCACCACCACTTTCTACACATCCTCCACCACATTTGGGAGTTGATTGCAAGGTGATAGGAGTGGTCTATGACCAATTTCAAGCTAGGGATTCATGGAGCTCTTGGAGGGATTTCTTCAAGGGTTGTCTCCTTAAAACTCATTCTCTTTGTATTTCATGTTTTCTTGATTGTGTAATCCCCACTTGGAAAATATTGTAAACCTTATTTGTGCTTAGTATATGTTGGTTGTTTTTACATTTATTTTGGTTTTGATTTATTCTTGTTATTATTGCATAATCTCTTATCTTGATATGCATGTGTGTGGAGATTGGAAATTGATATGTGTTCAAGGATGGGAATAGGAGTAGATTAACTTAAATGTATGAGTAGTTGTAATCAAATATCCTATTTGTATGTGTGTGTTGATGGAAGGTCGAAATGTCTTGTTTTGATGGGTTTGAGTGTATGTGGGTTAGGATTGTACCTCCATGGATGACCTTCTGGGTATAGTCTTGACCACTTAGCTCTAAAGAATGGATGAAACTTATTTTATAAATGACCGTGCTATAATAGGTTTTGGTTATATGTTCATGTGCTTAATGGTTGAGACTAAAGGCATAATGGCTCTATCCATGACCTTTGGGGAGTGATTAGTGTTCTCAAATCCCTTAGTTGAGATTACAAGCACAATTGCTCTGGTCATGACCTTTGGGGAGTGATTTGTGTTTGTGAATCTCTTAATTGAGAGTATAAGCCCATAACTTGAATTGGATGCTCTTAAAGCCTAACAACCACTATTTGTACACTTATGTATGGTAAACCTATTGAACCTTGTGTGATCATTATCATGCATCTCTCTAAACCACCCTTTCATTTGTCATTTTAAACATCATTCTCACCCCCTCCATATTCTTTTTATTTTATTAGCATTCTTTTCTTTACATTTCCACACACCACACCGCAATATGCATACACCTCACACACACCCTTCTCACCACATCCGCTTTCTATTTATATTGCTTTAAACAAAAACTAGAACTCGAAAAGGTTGACGAACACCACTCCTTACGGAACGATACCCTTGGTTACCGCTTTACTAGTCTTTTGCTAGTTAGAGCACATTGCGTAAGAAATTTTAAATATAAATAATCTTTTGATAATTGTAATTTGGTAACGACACAAAAAGCGAGTTTATCACTCCCCCATCCTTATTTTTCCCAAATAGGTAAATGAGGGATGGGGGAAGGGGTTGGGAAATTGTGATGGGGATTGGGGACCAATATCCATCCCCATTTCCCAAATACTTATCCCTAATTCAAGAAAACAATATTAGTTATTCATGTACAAATCAACATACTAGTATATATATATAAATGGGCTACCCTGAGCTAGTTTTTAAAGTGTATAAAATTGTATAAAAATTATTATAAAACTGGATTATTAAAGAATTTGGATCCTCTATTGAGCTAGGTATTTTTTTTTTTTTTTACTTTCATTATTATTAAAGAATTTGGATCCTTTATTGAACTAGGTATTTTTTATTTTACTTTCATTATCGTATTATCTTAAAGTGTTTTCGGTTGGCATAGTAAAGGATCTAAACACATTATAAAACCGTGATCACCAGTACAACCTAGATATCGAACCGGAGGAATAGATGATATATAAATGAATTTGGAAGTGCAGGGGAAGGAAAATAAGCGAAAACAATTAGTCGCCTCTGCTTCTCCTTTGTTTGTTTGAAATATAGTTGAAATAACAGGCAATAGGTAGCGTGAGTGAGATATCACTTTGCAGATTTCAACAATGGATTCCAAAACCGTGAAAAACATCTCATAATGCTTTGTCAAACCACAACACATTTCAGAAGAGATGATGCAGCCATTGTATTTGACAACATGGGATCTTTCCATGCTCTCTATTAACTATATGCAGAAAGACCATCTCTTCACTGAAAAACTAAATAAAAAAATAAAGAAAATAGAAGCAGAAAAGAATGGGAAGAAATTGTAAATTGTATTTTTGATATTAAGCCTCCATAGCATTCACTCAGCTAGAGGAAGAAAAAAAGGCTACATAGCCCTACATGAAAAGAAAACTAGCATTACACGTGGCTTGCTATCTACGGTTCAGGGAAAAGTGGGAAACAGACAAAATAAAGTAATAACAAAAGCTATCAGCTCAATAACAAAAATATAATTAAATAGTATTTTTATCATCCCCCCTCAAGATCACAGGGATTGGAAGCACTGTGAGCTTGGTTCTTAAACTGATGAAACACTGGGTAGGTAGAGCCTTAGTCATGATATCTGCTAATTGTTCTTCTGATGGTGTATGTCGAACCAAGAGAGACCTATGCATCACTCGTTCTCGCACAAAATGGTAATCAATTTCAACATGCTTAGTACGAGAATGTAGGACGAGATTGGCTGCCAAATATGTAGCACTGATATTATCACACAATAACAGTGGTGGAGTTGGCAAAGAAAATTGTAATTCAGAGAGAAGAGATTCAATCCATCGAACTTCTGCAGTTGCATTTGCTAATCCTCGATATTCTGATTCAGCACCAAAACGAGAGACAACATGTTGTTTTGAGGATGACCAGGACACCATGTTGGAACCAAGAAACACACAATACCCACTTGTACTTCGTCTATCATCAGGACAACTTGCCCAATCAGCATCAATGTAACATTTCAAAGTTAGATCGGGTGAGGCTTGGAATGAAAGACCAAAGTAAATAGTAGACTTGAGATACCTTAATACTCGTTTGACACACAACCAATGAACTTCAGTGGGACAATGCATAAACCGATAAAGTTTGTTAACAGGGTAACTTAAGTCTGGTCTGGTGATGGTGCAATACTCTAATGCCCCTACAATGCTCCTGTAAGTTATAGGTTCTGAAAAAGGACTACCATCATGTGCATATAATGAAGTACTAGATTCCATAGGTGTTGGCAATGGCTTGCTTTCCAACATTTCAACACGTTCAAAGAGGTCTCGAATGTATTTGGATTGACTGAGATGCATCGAGGTACCAGATCTTTTAACCTCAATACCCAAGAAGTAATTTAGATTTCCAAGATCTTTCAAGGCAAACTGAGAGTTGAGTTGTGCAATAACCTTTAATAGCTCTGTTTGGCTGCTCCCAGTAATAATGATATCATCTACGTATACTAGAATGATAATCATGCAAGTAGAGCTATGATAGGTGAACATTGAAGTATCGGACTTGTAACTTATGAATCCCCACTGTAACAAGCAAGAACTGAGTTTGTGATACCAAGCCTGAGGGGACTGCTTCAAGCCATAAAGTGCTTTGTTCAATTTGCATACATGTGTAGGAAAATAGGTGTTTACAAATCCTTGTGGCTATTCCATAAACACTTCTTCATTCAATTCACCATTCAAAAATGCATTATGAACATCAAGTTGCCTAATTGACCAATTTTGTGACAATGCAATTGTGAGAACAATACAAATTGTTGTAGGCTCAACAACTGGGCTAAAAGTCTCAAAATAGTCAATCCCATGAGTTTGATCATACCCATTTGCCACTAACTTTTCTTTATATCTTTCAATACTGCCATCTAGTTTGAGCTTCAACTTAAAGACCCATTTTGAGCCAATAACTTTTTATGCTGAGTGATAAGGGACCAATACCCAAGTATTGTTGCGAATGAGGGCATCAAATTCAGTTTGCATCGCTGTAATCTACACAGGAACTTTGCTAGCTTGCTTGCAGTTGTTAGGTACTATTGGTACCAGCATTAAACCACTCAAATATAGCTTTGGTTGAAAGGTTCCTTCTTTAGACCTTGTTGTCACTATATGTGTGTCTGAGGAATCAGGATGACTATGGATGATAGGACCTAAGTGACAAGGGACTGTTGGAATAGGAGCTAGAGGTGAAGCATCAGCAGGGAGAGAATTATTTGACGTGGATAAAAGAGATGAAGTTGGAGTTGATTGAGATGAACTTGAAAGATCTAATTGTGGACTAGAGGGTGTATTATTAGTGATAGGGAAAGATGATTCCATAGAAGGTGAAGAACTTGAACCCAAACCTAGAGTTGTAGACTCAGTAACTTGATGATTATTTAGATAGTTCTCAGAAAAAGGTTGTTCTGTTGGAAAGAACGAGAAAATGAGATGTGTTGAATCTGATGGAAAGGGAGAAGGTGAATTATTTGAGGGATTATTATGGAAAGGAAAGGAGTTCTCATTAAATGTAACATGCTGAGATATGTATATTCTATTTGTTTCTTTATCAAAACACAGATAACCCTTATGAGATGAACTATAACCCATAAAAACGCACTCCTTGGACCTACACTCTAATTTGTTTGAGTTATATGGGCGTAGGAAAGGAAATGATGAACAACCAAATATTTTAAGATGTGAGTAAGATGGTTTTCTTTGAAAAAGACATTGAAGAGGAGACTTGTTTGACAAAATTGAGGTAGGCAGTCTGTTGATCAAATAAGTTGTTGTTTGGAAAGCATATGGCCAAAATTTCAGAGGCATATGAGCGTGAGCCCTTAAAGACGACCTTACTTCTACCACATGTCTATTTTTTTGTTCCACTCTCCCATTTTGCTCTGGTGTATATGGGCATGACAATATGTGTTCTATTCCATGAGTAACAAGAAATTTAGTTATTGTTCTAAACTCTCCACCCCAGTCTGTTTGAAGACATTTAATTTTCCAACTAAATTGAGTTTGAATAATAGCTTTGAAATTCAAAAAGGTAGTATAAGCTTGATCCTTAGTTTCCAGCATGTAAATCCATGAGAATCTTGAAAAATCATCAATGAGTAGCATAAAATACTTAACACCAGAAATGGAAGTAACAGGGGATGGTCCCCAAAGATCTGAATGCATTAACTCAAAAGGTTTACTTGCTCTAGAATTAGATAAAGAAAAGGGAAGTCTATGACCCTTAGCATATTGGCAGGAATTACAAAACTGAAAATCTGTCTCTTTGACTTTTTGAAAATTACAAAGCTCTAAAACTTGGTTGATAATCTTGGGTGCTGGGTGTCCTAGACAATCATGCCATAGTTGAGAGTCTTTGTGTTGAAGAAGAAAGGTTGAACTGGAATTTTGAGCTGGATTTTGAGTGATGGAGTTTGAATTGAAGGCAACTCTGTAAAGCCCTCGATCAAGCTAACCTTGAAGAAGAATCCGTTCGTGAGTAGATCCTTGACATAGAAAGAATTAGGGTAAAATTCAACTAGTGCACGATTATCACTACACAATTTATTTACGCTAATGATAATATTGGTGAGTTGAGGAGCATGTAACACATGATTAGTAACAATGGTCTGTTTAAAGAAGTGAAGCCAACATTTGAGATAGGAATGAGCTTACCATTACTCACTTGATCATTACCATTAAATGAAGTATATTCTGGAAGCATATTCAGATTTGGTGTGAAGTGATGAGTTGCTCATGTATCGAGATACCAGCTCTCATCACCAATGGTATTTGGGGAAGCGACATTGCTGAGTATTTGATCTGTAGGTTGAGGACAATTGAGGTTTGATTGAGGTTGAAACTGTGACTGGACCGCAAAGGGATTGGTGGTTACTGCTGTTGTATCATATGTGGCCAATTGATTTTGCGGTTGAAATGTGCTCATGGTGTTATTATTCCATGGTTGATAGTTCAAATTGGCCCTATGGAAACAAACATTTGCTGTGTGTCCAAACTTTCCACAAATATGACATTGAGGCTTGCCTTATTGATTTCCCTTTTGCACTTGTTGATTATATCCCTGAAATGGTCTTCTTTGTGGCTTTCCTAATATCCCTGGTTGCTGAAAAGGATTGGATGACTAGTTTGAGTTGGCGTTTTGACTCTGAAAGTTGTTTCTTAGGGTGAACTGATTTGAATTTTACTGATATCCTTGAAACCTTTTGTTGTAGGCAGCAAGATTAGCTTGAAACAAATTCAGTTTGTTGGTTGAATTTCTTTTCTCCATTCGGTTTTCATGTGTCATCAGAAGACTATGTACCACTTCTAGAGAAGGCTGATCTGATCTGTTGGTGATAGAAGTTACAAATGAGTCATACTCAGACCCTAAACCTCTCAAGAAAAACCTAACTTGTTTTGCTTCTGGTACTGATTCACCAAGGGCAGCTAGACTATCAGTCAATCCCTTAACTTTGTTGATGTACTCTTGAACAGACATTCCATCCTTACATCTTGTAGGCTCTGCTCTAAGTCTAGCAATCTAGCATTATTAGCTAGAGAAAAATTCCTACCCAACTTGTCCCAGATTTCAAATGTTGTATTCAACCCCACTATTCTCGACATTTCACTTTTAGACAATGAGCTAAAAATTCATGACATAACCAATCTATTGAATCTTTGCCACATAGTATACTGAGGATTGAGCAATTGATGTCCTTGATTAAGAAATTTTGGAGGACAGGGGATAGTACCTTCGATGAAACCCTCTAGCCCCTTAGCTATAATAACAATGAGAAGCTGGCTCTACCACAACAGATAGTTGTCCTTGCCGAGTTTCACTGGTAGTGGTTGACTCAATGAAGGTGGATGATGTGAAAGGAACTGTAGACCCATAAAAGAATTGCCTTGATGTCCTGGAGGATTTTGAGGAAAGAAAAATAGTGGAGGAACTTGGTTTGTGTTTGGGTTTTGTAAAGGAGTATTGGGTGGTGGTTGATTTGTGTTTGGGTTTTGAACAGGGATTCTAGGTGATTGAGGACTGAGGAGTCATTGGGATATTTGGATTTAGGTTCGTCATATTAGCTGATAATGATGAGTTTGAGATTTATAATGATGTAGACACAACTTTGATACCATGAAAAACTAAATAAATAAAAAAAAATAAAAAAATAGGAACAGAAAGAAAAAGGGAAGAAATTGTAAATTGTATTTTTGATATTAATCCTCCATAGCATTAACTCATCTAGAGGAAGAAGAAAAGGATACATAATCCTACATGAAAGGAAAACTAGCACTACACGTGGCCTGCTATCTACGGTTCAGGGAAAAGTGGGAAACAGACAAAATAAAGTAATAACAAAAGCTGTCAGTTCAATAACAAAAATATAATTAAGTAGTATTTTTATCATTCACCAAACCACCAACAATAGATGATCAACAAGACTTTGTCAAGACTCTCCTGGACAGAGACCCGCCAATTATCAAGAGATGGTTTCCAGATTGTCATGATCCGATTGTCAACCTTCCTTTCACACACCATGATGAATTCCTCATCAGATACGAAGCACCAAAGCTTTTAGAGAGGTACTTCAATTTCACTTCACAGCAGAATTTATTGCAAGACTCAAAGCTAGAGCTAATTCTGAGTGCAATACCCACAAAATCTTCTCCTTCCAGTTCTTGTCTGCACTTGTCTAGAGGTCCATGACTCGAGCACGCCGTTTACCAAATGATGAAACAACCATTTTTTTTTTTTGTTAATCAATAACATATCGAGACTGGAACCATCATTGTCTCAAGACTATTTTGGAAGTTTGTGTTGGTAGTATAAATGGTATGGCCACAGCCTGTGAACTGCTGGAACATAACCTTGGATGGGCATCTTGGAAATTGCATCAGGCCGTGATTAGCCACACCGACAAAACAGTGCTAGAATTGCTTGATTCGTGGAGGAAATCTCCCATTATATACAAGATGGATATGATGTTCAATGCAAATCATATTTATTTGGATGGGGAGTTCACCGAGGTTCAACAAGTATGGAATAGAGTTTGGATTGGGTAAAGCAGTGACACTTCGCAGTGGGTATGCAATCAAGTTTGATGGAAAAGTGCAATCCTATCCGGGACGTGAAGGGGGAGGTAGCATTGATTTGGAAGTCATCCTTCCACCAGAATCAATGCACGCACTTGAATCAGATGAGGAGTTCATGATGCTGCATGTTTATCTCATTCATATCACTTATTTTAGCTTTGTTAAATCCAATTTAACTGCCAATTAAAAGAAAAGGAATGCAAAAGTATTGTATAATGTCTGAACTTCTAGTTTTTTATATTGCAAATGCTACAAATTAATTTTTCTTTTTATGATTGATTGCAAACATTTGAAGCATACTTTCTATACAGGCATCCCCTTTAGTACGTACAGTTTTTGAATAAGCTGTAGTTTTCATGTACATTGAAAACTATAGTTTATTCAAAAACTCTACCAAACTAATTAGAAAATAGTCAAAAAAGAAAAAAAATGTTATAAAATAAATAAAAACATAATAGCATAAATATAAAATAAGAAAGGAGAGAAAATAGTATCCAAGAAAAGAGATTCTTTTATTCTTTAATACTTCTCAATCTCATACATCAAGATGAAGGCTTTTATTTATAGCCATACAAATTTTTACAATCATAACTTACACAATAATGGATATAAATTACAACATAAATTGACCATAAATCATTTGGGTGTTACAAGAGAAGTTAGGAAGATGATAAGCTTGATTTCTTAATATGGACATCCACTCACAATAAAACATTGAGTAATGTTTTCATAACACTCCTCCTTGGATGTCCATCGTATAGAGAATATGCCTCATTAAAACCTTTGCTAGTAAAAACCCAGTGGGAAAAAAAACTAGCAGAGGAAAAAGAGTACAGTATTCATCTACTTATCAAATTAACCTCTGAAGGAATTTGGGGTACAAAACTGCCTCGTTAAAACCTTACTAGGAAAACTCTATGAGATAAAAACCTAGTGAAGGAAAAAGAGTACAGTTCTCCAAAATCAATATCTCCCCCCGATAAGGTGATAAATACGCTCCCCCTCATTCTGACCTAGACACTTCAATATTTTACAAAGATATTGCATCCTGATATTTTGTACCAAGATTTTATTTGTTGCAACAGGTAGTGTATTTATAAATAAATCTTCAGGATTGAAAACTTATATGTATTTTTTATCACCACCTTTTTGGAGATCATATGCAAAGAACTTTAATAAAATCGATTTCTGAATTGGTCCAACTTGTTATATACAACATCATGTTGTTTTATTATAAAAACACAAGTTGAATCTATATTTGGTACTTCAGGACCTAAAGTTCTTCAATAACAAGAAGAGATCATACACCACTTTAAGTTATGGAATAAATATCGAGGAATCTATTCGATATGTTTTATCCATGGAAAAGTACTTCATGACATTTTCCTTATATATGTTGACTCATGTTTAATGTCAAACTTATTAGCTGAGACTAAATATTATTTTCCAAGACTTTTCATCTTTAGAAATTATTCCTTTGATATATATAATTTACAAACTTAGCATAATTTTTACTAAGCTTTACACAATCAACATATAATTATTTTAATAAATATTCACCATGACGAATACACTACATGCATTCTGATTGTTTAATTTTCACTATACAAAACTTCATGTAGCTTTGAATAACCTGCTTCAGACATTTAAATCCTTCGAGGATTTTTATTCATTGTCAAACTAGGTTTCTACAATAAACCTTTTATCTTAATTCGTACGAAAAATATTCAATAAGTTTGATGTCATCAAACATGTGGACTACAGGTCCAAAGCTTTCAAGTTTTACATTAATATAACTTTGCCTTTTATTTGCTAATAATTTCTATGTCGACATTTCTATAATTTATAATACAAGTCTTTCATCATTTTTCATAATATGTAAAACAAATAATATATAATCTCAGTTTCTATACCAATATATTTCATTATGATTATGTAATTCATATGCCTCTTCAAGGGCTTATTCTAATAACTTTACTGTTAAATATACACTATACATGTCTTTCTATACAAATATCTCTCCAGGAGAAGTATAATCACATTAAATTTAATACACTTGTCTTTACTGGGACAATTGAGATTCTTTTATTTTCTTCAACGGTCTCATAGGGGAGATTAACATTTCTATATGATTCTTCATGATTCTGTTTTCACTTATGATACTAGCTCTTCAAGAGCCTTATATGATGATGATTTATCTATCACTTAAGTATTATTTTAAATATGATCATAATTTTTAAAATTCCAGTTCTATGAACCATATCCTTTAAACCAAAATCATCTTTTACGACTTTACTATCTAACAGATGATTTTTGCTGCAATTTCATAAATTGTTCTACAAGAACAACCACCCGGGTTTATATATTGGCAGAATGTAATTTTATTATTTTATTTGAATCACCTGAAAATTTATTTGCATATCATGCAATTCATATGATGATGCATACCTTGTAATTTTACGTAGCTTATCAACTTATGATATTCTCCCCCTAATGACGATAAAATTTACTTTAAGGAATTATATGCATCATAATAATTTTCTACATAAAATCATATTTTGTCATATTGTCCTTTAAGGACTAATTTATATGGTCTTATTGTCCTTCAGGGACATTCACTAGCAAAAACTAATTAGTTATGAAATGGATATCCATATAAAATATTTTAATATTTCGATGCATCGTTTACTTTTAGTAAAGCTTATTGTCCTTCAGGAACATTCACTAACATGTAATCATATAATATAAGAATATGATAAATTCTTTTGGCACGAGACAAAATAAATTAGATATAATAAGAACTTCAATTCTTCAAATTTCATGTTCTTATGTCAAATTCTTAAACACTCACATATTTTTTTGGAACTTTTGGTTCGTGTAGGAACTGCTGGTTTATAAATGTAAAATCATATGTTTAAAGCTTCGCGTTCTTAAAATAAAATCACAATTTTACTTTTCAAATGAAAAGAACTATTATTAGATCAAATTTAGAACTTCTAGTTCTAATTAAATTTGATATCAAAAATTAAATACAGAACTACAAATCTAATTAGTTTGAAATCGATAATATCGGATTTTAATAAGATAAATATTCAGAACTTCAGATTCTGATTTGTATTAATATTAAGAGCTTTAAGCCTTTGTATTTTACTTTTCAAATATTTGAGTAGCCAAATATTCATCTAGCAATAGAAATTTAGATTATCTTTTGATTCAAAACTTCAGGTTCAAATTTCAGAACTTCGGGTTCATATTCAACAATTTATATTCAAATTTAAAACTGCAGGTTCTCAATTGGATTTGATTTTGAAACTTCTGGTTCTATATATATATCGATCAACTCCAATAACATTAAGAACCACACAAAAATAAAACTAAATTTATTTTTTGATGTGGAAGATCCAACGTAGTGGCAACCACAGAGCATACTCATAAAATTAGTTGTATGGAATCAATTAAATCAAAATAACAATGAGTAAATTATATTGAAATACTTACTTGGCCGGATATGATCTTCTTAATTGTCTAGGGACAATTTCTTATATTGTAGATCTTCCAGATCTAACAAAATACAAAGTGTCAATATTCAAGTAATTTGTTTTAACTTTGTGTCATATATTAGCTCTTCTAGAGCGTTCATTATTCTTGCTAAAAATCAACAAAATATTTTAGATATAGCAAGCAAACTTTTATAATTATTAGAAGGTGTATTTTACATCCTTTCAATCTTCTTGTTTTGTTAAGGTGTTATTCCACTTATGGTGGAACAATTTAAATTTCTTTATAGTGATCACCTTGACATCAATAATTATTTGATTACAACAATATCCACGATCATCACCATAACTATATGTAACATTCACTTCAAGGAATGATATTGATCAAACTGGGTAATGTCAATGATTTTATAATCAAAACTAATTATTTTGTTCAACCATGAAAACCATGATATAAACTAATAGTATGCTCAAATACATATGTTATTAATATTGCCACTTCTAGAGCAAATTTGAAGCATAAAATAGTGAAATATATACTTCTACTTCTGGAACAATATTTGAAACAATATAGACTCATTATGTTTCATCGATCATGTTTTTATCTACTTGGTGATCAAAACCATTTTTAAGCAAATATATATAAGGACAAATAATTCGTTGATGACAAGATATTTCTATTAGAAAAGAACAACTAGACATTTTTTTTTAACAAATAAAATAAAATATAATTCATGATATATCATACAATTTAGTAAAAACAACAATAAATATCTAACATAATATGAAGTTGTTTTCATGATTTGTTGCAACTTGCAATTATAAGTTTAATGCTAATATAAATCAAAACAATAAGAAAAATCTCATCTTTGAAAGAATAATGGAACATAAATATTATATTACTAAAACCAGATGAATGTAAATCAACTTAAAATAAAACTAACAATTTTAAAATACAAAAATCAATGAACCGTAAAACTATATCACATGGTGAATAAATTCAAATGTTAATGAATAAACAATTGAGACATTTCGTGATTAATAGGTGTGTGAAATATGAAAATTTATATTTTTCTACTAAATGAAAATATAAGATTTCACACCTTACATACCTTAATAAGGAGGAAGAAATAAAGAAGAAAAAATATTTCATTCATAGTAGTTGGGTCTCTTAATGTGAAATATAAATAATCAATACAAAATAATAGATCAAAAATGTCAGATTCATGATCATGTGAAATATAAACAACCAATTATAGATAGATAGATCAAAAATGTTTGAAAACATAAGGCAAATTACTTTTGCACTTTTTGGTCATATTAATATCGTAACTTAATATTCTATTATATTATAACCTTATAGTTATGATTTGCAATTCTAGAACTACAGGTTCCAAATAAAATTCATATTTGATGAAAATGTTGAATTTCATCGGAACTTCAAGTTCATATATAAACTTCTTGTTTATAATTGTAAACAATGAATTGAGAACTTCGGGCTTCAAAATTAATCACATATGTCGAAATTCAGAACTTTGAGTTCTTATTCGATAATTCAAAATTTTCATATTTTGGTTTGATTGCAATCCATATTTTCTAATGAGATTATGTTAAGCTTCAAGCTTTTTGATTTTGTAATCTCCAAACACTAAATTGAGCTTCAAGCTTTTCGATTTTACAATCTTCGGACATCAGATCAAGCTTCAGGCTTTTTGATTTAACAATTATCAAATATATATCAAATCGAGCTTCAGGCCCTTTGATTTTGTGATATTTGGGTTGCAATATAATTAATTTCATTTTTGCAATCTTCTAGTTGCAATACAATCATTTTTTTCCCTTTTATTGGCAACCCAATGAATATTAAGAACAATATTAAGAACAAAATTAAGAATAGAAATAATATAAACCACTTTTTTTTCTTAGCCCAAAATTAGAGAAAGAAATACTTTACAATTGCTTGGATCTCTTGGTCTCATCAAGAACTCTCGGCCTCATCAAGAAATTGTTATCTCTCTTATCACTTATCGAATTTGGATCATATGACATCTTGTCTTCAAATTATAAACTTTCAAATCCGAAACTTGAAACATATAATAGTTAGAGACTCATGCTGATAACGTGTTATAAAATAAATAAAATAAATAAGAACATAATAGCATAAATATAAAGTAAGAAAGGAGAGAAAATAGTAGCCAAGAAAAGAGATTCTTTTATTCTTCAATACTTCTCAATCTCATACATCAAGATGAATGCTCTTATTTATAGTCATACAAATCTTTACAATCATAACTTACATAATAATGGATATAAATTACAACATAAATTGACCATAAATCATTTAGGTGTTACAAGAGAAGTTAGGAAGATGATAAGCTTGATTTCTTAATATGGACATCCACTCACATTAAAACATTGAATAATGTTTTCATAACAAAAGAAAAAAAGTAGGGAATAATGATTGGATCAATTATTGGTTCCCTACTTCCCTCCCATCTTTGACAGTGCAAACTCTTGCTACGTTTAAAAATTGGTTAATTGCACTAATATACCTTGACTTTATCGAATCTAGTAAAATAAATGCATGAAACTAACAGGAACAACCCTCAGCGTTAGTCAATACCGTTAGAGTTAACCATTGACTTTTGAAAAGACAAAATTGACGTTACTATTGAGAAGTCGAAATTACAACTGCCTAGAAAACTTTGAAAAATTAAGGAAAAAAAAAGCATAGAAATTCCACCGACGGTGGAGGTACTACTTGTAGAGATTAGCTCTCCAACATGAGGAGATTGTGAACTCCTCCCGTCGCAAAGGAGGACAATCTCTTTTGCGTAGGAGATCATCCTTCTTCGTGAGGAGATGTGGATCCCCTTGGGAGGAGATCGATCTCCTCCACCGATGAGATCTAAATCCCCTCGTGGTGGAGATCAATCTCCTTTATAGAGGTGATTTCGGATCTCTTCTGCAAAGGAGATCTCAGATCTCTTCTGTTGAGGAATCTTGGAGATCATCCAACAATTTCCTCCATGATTTCCTCCATGACGGGGAAGATCGATTTTCTCTCGTTGCACAGCAGATCTATCTTCACCAGTGGTGGACTCCACCACTGGTGGAGTAATTTCTTTTCAAAGATTTTTAATTGGGGCAAATTTCTAATTAAGAAAACATGTGAGGTTAGTTTAAAATTTTTCTTTAGATAGATTTGTAATCGTAAGAATATTTAGGGTCATTATATAATTAATGTTTTATTTGATTAGTAAAAGGAACAAAATGCCCCTCCTCACGTTAATAGTTACCAGACTCAATTTAAAATCATGAGATGTTGGGTTCAAAAAAAATTTGTCACTATTTGGAGGGTTTTTTTGTAAGAATATCACCGGTTTACTAATTTAAGTTTAAAATGCACCTATTTAGGTGACTAGACAAAAATACCCTCATTTTGTCAGTTTGTGTGTTTTCAAACATGGAAAGAAAAAAGTTGAGAGAGAGAATAGTGGACAGAGAAAGCATTGGTGCAAGAAATCCTGCTATAAATCTCATGGCGAACTCACCTGCGGTGGTGCTACAGTCCTGAAGTCGACGAGACGCTGCTATTGACAGTGGTAAGTTTAAGTTTCTCACACGTTTTTATTGTTGATAATTTTATGTGTGTTTGATGTTGGGTGTTTGGTTAGATATGTAGATTACGTTTGATTTGATTTGTTGTTGATTAGGTTTGTTTGATCAAGTTAGGTTAGGGTTTAAAGTTATGAAAAAATTGTGTTGAACACGATGACGATTTGAGTTTTCGAGCCTTTTAAACCTTCATCCAAGCCTTTTAAATCTTCATTCGAGCCTTTTCCAAGTTTTTTCACATGTAATCCAAGCCTTTTAAGGAATATGAATAGGTTTCTACAATTTGAATCTCCGAGCCTTTTATCACTTTCTCCGAGCCTTTTAACACTAGCTGAGACTTTTAAATATTAATCCAAGCCTTTTAAGGAATATGAATAGATTTTTGGAATTAGAATCTCCGAACCTTTTAACACTGGCTCCGAGCCTTTTAAATCACTGTCCGAGACTTTTAAATAGTAATTCAAGCTTTTTGTAAGTGTATGAATTGGTTTGTCAATTTTGAATCTCTGAGCCTTTTATAACTGTCTCCGAGCCTTTTAATACACTTTCCGAGCCTTTTGAAGAGTAATCCAAACTTTTTGATTTTTAAGTTATAGGTTTGTGAAATTATACTCTTCGAGCCTTTTCATATAGTGTCCGAGACTTTTCATACATTGTCTGTGACTTTTCATGTACTGTCCAAGACTTTTCATATACTCTCCGAGCTTTTTCATGAACTTATATATATATATATATATTAGAACTGGATTTCTTTTTTAATGTGAATATGCAGATGAGGAATCAACTCAAAGATTCGCTTAAAACTCCAGAGGAAGAAAGGTACTCAGGAAAAATAACTCGGCATGACCATTTCGATGACCTTATAGATATCGACAACGTGCTTAACAGGGTACATGAACATCTTGCGGTTGAAGAACGATGTCGGTATACTGAGTCGTGTTTTGGACACTTCATTCGGATGCATCGTGAGATGAAGTTTTTAGTTGGCATTGTCCATTGGTTGCTTATTCGCGAGTTGCATCACGATGGGCCGAAAGATAAGATGAGATTTCTGTTAGGAAAGCATTTGGTCCGGTTCTCGAAGGTTGAGTTTTGTCTGATCACTGGATCGAAGTTCGGAGAACTTCCTGACACGTCGACCTATGATATGGTAGAGAATGGCATACACAAGCGGTACTTTGAGGGTCGGGATGAGGTCGAGTATACAGAGCTGAAAGTCGTTCTATGTATTGGTGTTTTTTTTTAGCAGTACGATGCGGCTAAGCAGTGCTTATTGTATATGCTTAACTGGATACTGATGGGGTTGGACGAGAGAGAGAAAGTTCCAGTATGACAGTTTTGCCTAGTCGAGGACTTGGACGTTTTTGATGTGTTCCCGTGGGGTGCACACATGTATAGGCGGTCTATTTTTGTTTTCAAGCATGTGTTGAACAATCGACGTCTACGGTTTGAACAACGATAGCTACGAAAAGGCATTGACATACACACTATGGAGACGTACAACATATACGGTCTAACGCACACACTGTTGGTGAGAATTTAGAATTTGAATCCGTACTTTATTTGTAATTTCTTTTCATATGACTGATATATTGGATTCTTATCGTATTTATCTATTTCACAGATATTTTCTTTTGAGGTTATCTCCGAGCTTGGCAACAGCCAATATAGGACCTATAGGGAAATCGAGTTGTCCCCTTGAATTCTGAAAATGGAGTTGAGTACACAACCAAGGGAGGAGAAGCTGAATAGCATTTTCATCGAAATGGTAAATATCTTTTTTCTTAATGTTCATAGTTATTAGTATGTATACAATTACAATGGTCTAACTACGATTTCAGATGTTTGCGAGGGTTAAATTGGTGCCGACGACTACTGAAAGGGTTAAACGATACTTCAAGGGCATTTCCCAGTGAGGCAGTCTATATGATGCCGATGCCTGTGATATAATTGTTCACGTCCCGGATCCCAAACGACATACGACTGCCGGAACCAGTGATACTGTGGGTCTGTCTTCTAGACCCAATGATACGGAGGCTTCTGACCCGGAGGGTGGCAGTAGGAGTCACGCGAGGACTTGGCGGGTTCTATTCACGTTGCCTAAATAACCTTGACCTGAAGGTGACTTACGATGAGGAGTTGGAGGGCATGCAGAGGTACGTAAAAAAAAAATTACCGCATTATTTAATTTCAATCGAGTGAACGGTTTTAGTACTGACAATTTCGAAATATTTTCATGATCGTCGGTATACTGAAATGATGGATGCGTTCTGAGAGTTACGGGAGAAAGTGTGAAAAATTGACCAGAAACGAGATCAACAACATCAGAAGTTGCTGGATTTGATTCGAGGGCTTCAAGGTTCAACGTCGTAGTCCCATAGTGAAGGTCCATGATTCGATGACCCACTATTTGATGACCAAGATCGAGACTTTAATCCCCCAGACATGACAGGTAGTCATCAGGACGAGGCAGACCTAGAGACCAGACATCAGCTACAACCTATTACGCAAACAGTAGCTGATTAGCAGGGGCCTAGTGTGACAGTACGAGAGAAGGTTACTGGTGGTACAGAGACAACACCTATAGAGATATAACAGGTACCTTATCAAGTTTTACCAGACCAGCCACTTCATCCCTAAGACCTATGACAGAGTCATTCCTCACAGCACACCCCTATGATCGATCCCAGTACAGCACACCCCTCCGGTCGATCCTAGTGCAGCGCACCACTCTATTCATTCCATATGGACAGAGTTCCTCAGTGGTGGCGCACCCCTCGAGTTTATCCCAGCACTACTCACTCCTCCACCAGATCCACAAGGACCGAGTTCATCCTCACAACGCACCCATTCGGTGGATCCCAGAGCTTTAGACCAGAGTCCCCCACCCATTCAGTGCCAAGACTGGGTTCGTAGGCGAGGTTGGCAGCAGCGGACCCCATACACTGACCCTTGTCGACCGAAGAGGGCAAGGATTATGTCATGGGCGCCCCATGCATTGATAGATCCTGACCACCTTGCGGCGTACCAAGTCTACAAGAGGAACCTGAGGGGGGAATTGTAAGTATAATCGTAGATATTACAATCTTTTTATAATATTTTGAAACACCTATGTAAAATTACTAAGTTATCTAACTTGTTCAACAATTATGTAGAGTGATGTGGAATACACGAGCCAGTTGGTGTCCCTTGGTTCCACCGGTTTCAAACCAACATGATGGAGTTGGAGGATATGATATGTTCCTTACTTAAACTGTCTGTATAAGTTTGTTTCAGAAATGGTAGAATCCTAACCATACAAAATGTTAAAATTCTCAGCATATTGACGAGTATTTAAATATTTTACGGAAGCGTCAGCGAGCCAACCCCACTGTCTACGGTGCGAGGATCAACATACTGGATTCACAGTTCTATGAGAGTGTTTATATTATACGGTTTTCACTGGTGCATTGATGTGTTTCGTGCATTGATGTGTTTCGTACATCTTTTACCTAACATTTCAGTAAATTTTCTATGTACAATCATTGTTATGCCATGACTGGGAGAGATTAATGGGAAGTGGGGCCTATAAACCCTGTAGGGGTTGGTTTGTGCTGCATCACCAATGATCCCCTGATGACCTTATGGTGGTACATGGATTGCTCCCGGCAGGAAATCTACCATGGCATGATGTTGACGTGGTGAGTGTTTCTTTTACATGGTTTCAATGTGTGTAACAAATAAATTTTACATTGATAAAACTTTGTTGAAATAACTACAGGTTCTGATTCCTTGCAAGCTTGGACGTATGCATTGGGTCCTAGCTAGTGTCGACTTAACAACATGGAATATCTACCTTCTAGACCCGTTCAGACAGCAGGTACCATATCGCCACAGGAATATGCAGCTCACGTGCTTAAGGTATTTTTTACCCTTGATGCTGTATGCAGTGGACTTTCACCGTCGTTGACGTCGGGGCGATATGACTTACGTTTTGAAGAATACAGCCTTTTCGATGAATATTGTGTCTAGAGATCGTGTTCCCTAACAGGATCTCGGGTATGACTGTTTCAAGATCTTATTCCATTCCAATTGGTTTTAATAACATTTCCTTCTAACGATTGTTCATGTCGTGAATTGCAGGGGTAACTGTGGTGCCCATACATTGAGATTGATAGAGTACCTGGCGGTGAACAAGAATACGTTCGACTGGTCAAAAAACTATATAGGGACCATCCGGGAGAAGATGGTCGTGGAGGTTTTTTATAACTCGAAATCGAAGAACTGGTCTTCGAGTTAGTGATTTAGTTGATGTACATATAACATTTGATTAATGAAATGATAAAAAAAAATTATTTTACGTGTTTGCAATTAAAAGTTGAACACACATTTCATACATTGAAATCCATAAATAATACAACGAATTCTGAACACTATAACAAAGGATCCAGTATGGCATTAAACGAATAACTAAATTCAAATCAATTTTGGAACAAAAAATAGATCAGAATAGTTCAACATAAAAGCATAAGAACCGGGGGTCTCATAACACAACTCTATTAAGCATGGTTCCCAAAGTCTGAACGATGTTGGAAGACATCAAGTTGGAGACATTTTCCTCAAGGTGCTTCTTAGCATCTTGCCTTCCCACATTAGCAATAGCAAGCTTTTCTGGTGGCAATTCGGCTTCATCTTGTACTACCTTGTTATGTTTGATCGATTTCCTCAACGGCTCCATTCATTCCACGGTAGAGTCTTTCTCATGGCATGTTTGTTTGTTGTGTCCAATTGAATGATAGATGCTGCACTTGCGATGGTATTCCTCTGGAACAATTCTGCTGGGACTTTCATTAACCATAAGCGGGTTAGAACACTTCCTACTACTATGTCCTGATTGTCCACATCTTCTACACGACTGTGTGGTTGTCCTCTCTGAAGATGAAGCACATCGACCCTATATCGGGCGATCTGATTGTCTATTCGACTTTGGATTTAAAACCACACGAGCTACGATGTCGAATGGCACTACCTATGAAGAAGGATGGCCAACCGGCATAATAGGAACCTAATATGCATTAATAAGTGTCTCCCTCTTGTAGAAGTCCGCACACAGAGATGTGAAATCCAAGTTTCGCTCCCTACAACAATGAAAACAGTGAGATTCACTTTTGTGGGTAATATAAAACGTTAATTGTAACATCTAATGTACCTTGCCGCTGCTAGTGTGTGAGAACATGAGAAATGATGTATTTGGAATTTGTTACATATGCAAGTTTTCAGAGCTAAGTTAACCATCCACTGGTTTCCCTTTATTTTGACGGGGACTATGTTCCAGTCAATTGGATTTACGGTCATATAACTGCACTTTTCGACACGTTTCAGGATCACAAGATGTGATCCTTCGATCAATTGATGACGCATGGACCGTGCAACTGCATGACGATTGTGAAACCACTTTTGTAGCATATTCCTAATAAATTCTGCCAGTGTCATCATTGGCAGTTGCTGTGCGAATTTTAGGCATGAGTTTATACATTCTGCAACATTTGTGGTCATCACCCTGTACCTTCTTTAGGGACAGTGTACGCGGGACCACTTGTGTGGACCGGCAGCAATGACATAATCGAATGCAGCCTTGTGCAGTCTATGTAACTCCTCTATGTGCCGATTATAATTGAATTCACTGTACGTCCTAGCTGCTGAATCCATTATGTCGGTAACATCTTTTCTGTGGAATCGCTTCTTCATATTTTCACCAAAATGCCAGCAACATATGGTATGGGTTGCATAAGGAAACACTTTAGAAATCCATGCTTCAATGCTTACATGACGATTGGAAATGAAAACCAAATCATCTATATAACTAAGGGCACCCCTCAAGCATTCCAAAAACCAGTCACATGAAAGGTTGTTTTCTGAGTCACTATACCCAAAAGTAATTGGATACACGTGTTCGTTTCCATCTTGTGCAGTTACAACAAACATTGTACCCCCGAATCTTCCCTTCAAACGGGTACCATCAACTGCAATCACAAGATAAATTCACCTTTGAAAACCTCTAATTAAGGACCCTAACAACATGAAACAGTATAGGAATGTACCATTGTCTACATACTGTAAGTCGGTGATTGTGCCAGGATTTTGTTGTTCCAGAACGTATGCAAAAGATGATAGCACTTGGAAACTTTCTTCATCCGTTCCATAGGTCAATGACAATGCATATTGCAGGGCATCTTGTGCCTTACTGTAAATGACTTGGATGCCATACATTGTTTTCATATCGGCGATTATTTCCTTCGGACACATGAGACGACCATCATGTTATTGAAGTCTAGGTGCAACGACTTCTTAGATTATGACTGCACTAGCTTGTCGATGGCGATAGTGAACCTCCTTCAAGGGATAACTGTGTTGGTTGACAAAATTCTGACTTGGAAGCAATTCTCTTCATCTCTCATCACCGCTCTTAATTTCCACGTACAATCGTCATTAATGCAAACAAGATGTAACATTGTCTTATTAGACCTTTTCACCTTCCATTCAAAGTTCTCCTGCATTGAAAAAAGGTCAACTAGCCTCTTCAAATCCTTTTTACTCGAAAAAAATTGACCTTTATAAATCATGCTTATAGGTTCTTACGTTGCCAAGGTGCTGCTTCTACCAATACCAAACGAGTATGAATATGCTCCGAGAATAACCAACGTTGTCGCATTATCAGAATCAGATGCAGTTACATTATGCCAGACCTCGGAAGTCACGGGCATATTTGGTGCAGTGCAACTAACTCCTTGTACATGTCTTCCTTGTGTTTGAATTTGTGCAGGCTCTTCATCCACATTTTCTAGATCATCTACCTGTACATTATTTGCCTCATTATCCACCTCATGGTTCGGGTAATTGTGATGTTCATTGTACAGCTCATTGTGCTAGTCATTGTACTGCTCCATTCAATAACCAAACACATCACCAAATTTAGGTTCAACTACATCTGCGTGGTCGACCGCTACCGGTGGAACACCACACATGTTTTCCCCACCTTTGGTGGCACTCCTTTGGGTGAACACTTGGCTGCTACCGCTAAAGGATCCAAATTGTTGGGTGTTTTCAGGAGGACGACTATCATTCCCTATCACATCTCCAACTGTCCTCTGAGTTAAACTTACACATACTCGAGGGATCACCCGATCTTCCCTTAGCATAAACTGAACATCATCATCATTTCTTATAAATGTGTGACATGTACTGTCAGGAACGATTGATATTGATGACATATCAACATTGAATTTGTTTACATCATACTTTACAATGGTATGCACGATCGCCATCAATCATTCGTAAGTCATATTCTTTGACACATACATTCCTTGGTTATCGGATCCAACAAACCTCAGACTTCCATCGGGTAACTGCTCTCATCGACCGTTGTAAGATATTACTATTCTAACCCGATTTATGATGCTGTCAAATTAATCATTACAAACCATTAATAAAAACCCAAGACTGCAGAATATTTTCACATATTACATTTACAAAGGCTCGGGTGAGGATACTAAAAAGGCTCGGAGAACACTTGAAAAGGCTCGGTGAATACTTGAAAATGCTTGGATAGTGATTCATTGAAAAGTCTCGGAGAAGACATGAAAAGTCTCGGAGAAGTCTTGAAAAGGCTGGATTAGTGAATCATTGAAAAGTCTCAGAGATGACTTGAAAAGTCTCAGAGATGACTTGAAAAGTCTCGGAGATGACTTGAAAAGGCTCGAAGAAGACATGAAAAGGCTCGGAAAAGACTTGAAAAGGCTCGGAAAAGACTTGAAAAGGCTCGATTAGTGATTGATTGAAAAGTCTCAGAGATGACTTGAAAAGTCTCGGAGAAGACATGAAAAGTCTCGGAGAAGACTTGAAAAGGCTCGATTAGTGATTCATTGAAAAATCTCGGAGATGACATGAAAAGACTCGGTGATGACATTAAAAGTCTTGGAGAAGACTTGAAAAGACTCTATTAGTGATTCACTAAAAAGTCTCGGAAAAGACTTTAAAAGTCTTAGAGAATATATTAAAAGGCTCGGAGATTGTTTTAAAAGGCTCGGATACTAGTTTAATAAGTTAGGACAGAGCTTACAAAGTCTCAGAGATCCATAATTCTCATAGTGCCTTAGGGTTTATAAAAGACTCGGACAACAAATGAAAATGTGAACAAATTAAAATAAGTATTTGCAAGAAACATTACCTTGTTGTAATGAAGCATGTCCAGTTGTTTATAAGTTGAACTTTTATTTGTACACAGAGAGAGAGAGAGAGAGAGAGAGAGAGAGAGTTACTGAGTTATCGTTTTTTGTTGGAAGTGTGGAGAGAGAAAAGTGCAAACATAATAACATAAATTATTATCTAAGGGTAATTATGGTAGTTCACCATAATAGGTGTCTTTTAAACTTAACTTATTATTAAAGCAGTCACTTTGTCACCAAATCAGTTCAAAAATATGACATTTTCCACCAATTCCACTGAGATGTTTATGTTAATTTTAAGCATTTGTTTAAAATCTTGCTAGATTCAATAAAATGAAAGTAAGTTATTACAATTAACCCTTCAAATAATTGAGAGGTAAATTTTTTTTGCAGAACTATTAATTTTAGACAGGTTTTATAATTTTGATAGAAAGTTTCTATCTTGTGAAAATGTTTTGAAATTTTGGAAACGATTTAAATTTTTTTGTGATTATCTAAAATAAAATAAAAAAATTATTGATTTTAAAACCTTATTTCGAAAGTGAGCGCGAAGACTAATAATTCAATTTTTCACATTAGTCACTAGGGTTGTGCAAAAAACCACCAAACCGAACCAAACCGACCAACCCAACCTATAAAGTTTGGGTTGGTTCGATTACAAATAAAAAAAATGGGGGGTTCGGGTTGTTTTTTAGACTAACCGATTAAAGGTGGTTCGATTTGGGTTTAGTGAAATAATTTATCAACCCAAACCAAACCACATATTTTAGAAAGTAAAACTAAAATATAAAATTCACCTATGTTTTTTATTCAGTCCAGGTTTTATAACCTTTACCGATTACTTAAAGCTTTTATAGTTTATTTATTTGTTTTGATACAATTCTTTTAATTGATTGATTTATTAGGGTTTCAAAAGCATAAATACTGTCAAACATGTCTTTAATCAAATTATATATATATGTATATATGTAATTAATATTTTATGTTATGATTTTTTATTTAAATATTTTTTATAATATAATACTAATAACAAAAAAAAAAAAAATTGAGTTCAAATCTAAACCGATAAACCAATCCAAACCAAACCGATCTTTGTTGGTTTTGTTTGAATCGGTTTAAAAAATCATATTGGTTTGGTTTGGGTTGAAATATAACCAAACAGATCCATATTGGTTTGGTTTGATACTGAGCTTCAACCCAAACCAAATCAAAAACGCACACCCCTACTAGTCACAATGTGCAAGTTTTATGTGCAAAACTCTCTACAAAATCTTTAAAACTACCTAATGATCTTGAAATGTCTATAACGTTATAAATTCAGAGCCCGCACTTAATAAATTATTAAGATATAAATTTTTTTTTTATATATATACGATATCTAATAATTCGGGACCAGGTATATATTTAATACTTACTTCAAAAATAAAAATTTATATTTAATACTTAAAATTGAAAAAAAAAATGATATATTGAATATTGATAGACCCATTAGAAAAAATATATATATATATAACTATTAAAAAAAAATAACAATATAAAAAATATATAAAAAAATAAAAACTAAACCCTAGTCATAATATATGAACCGTCAGCATTGATAAATGGTAATTATATATATTTATCTCGTAACAAGTAACAAGCATGATAAAATAGAAAGATATATAAGAATCCAATAGTTACATATTGTGGAACCTCATCTTGTCAACTGGGTACATATAAATATTATACAACATAGATGATCGAACCGGAGAGATAAATGATAGGTGATCGAACCGGACATATAATATATTTTTTAATATGAATTTTATTTGATTACAGACATATTTTTAAAATATACTATAAAACTGTATTATTAAATCATGAGCAGTTGCTGATTTCAATATCTAGGTTTGAGTACACCTGCATGTGCTAAACTTGGCTGTTGATGTTAATGGCATAAAGTATCATAATATCATTGGAACGGATCAAGATCCTCTTCTTGTCTTGTTTTTCCTTGACTTCTCATAATCTAATGACACCTAAACAAAATAAAAAATATATGGTCAAGATTTGATCACTTTTTTCTCTCTCATACAACTTGGTGTTTTAATTACACTTGAAAACTGCCAAAGAAAAATAAGGACCAAGGAGATGATCCTGATATAGGAACATTTAGGTTTTGGTGAAATATTTGCACACCTTTTTCATTGATTTATGAACAATATATATACATCAGTGATAAGAGTCCTACCTTCCTAAGCAACCATAGGAGATAGAATATATCATGTACAAGGAATGTAATTTGAAATAGGAAAGCTACCTAAAACAATATTTACTGAGTTATAATTTAATTGAATACTTGTCATCTAACATGCCCCCTCAAGATAGGCCACAGTTAGAGAGGCCAATCTTGGACTTCAACGGTTGAAATGTAGCACGAGGGAGCGGTTTTGTGAGTGCATCTGCAAGTTGATCCTTAGAGGACACATGAGTCACCCATAACGAACCGGATTGGACTTGATCCCTAATGAAGTGAAAATCTATAGCAACATGCTTCATTCGTGAATGAAATATAGGATTCAAGCACAGCTGAGTCGCACCTACATTATCACAGAAAATGACTGGGGCTGTCGGCAATGTGAGACCAAGATCAGTAAGAAGAAAGCACACCCAATTCAGCTCGGCAGCGGTGGAGGCAACGGTGCGATACTCAGCCTTCGTGGATGAGCGAGCAATGGTGTTTTGTTTCTTTGAGCTCCAAGAGATGGGATTGCGGCCGAGATACACAATATAAGCACTTGTGAAAGAATAGTCATCTTTGTTTCCGGCCCAATCAGCATCTAAGAAGGCATGAAGCGTGACCGGAGAGTCACGATACAAGAGAATACCTTCATCCAAGGTACCACAGAGGTACCGCAACACTCTTTTAACAAGATCCCAGTGGTCAGTTGTAGGTTGATGCATGAATTGAGACAGTTTATTGACCGCAAAGGAAATGTCTAGACGTGTGAGCAATAAGTATTGAAGGTTGCCGACAACATTGCGATAGGTTGTGGGATCACCAAGAGGAGTGCTCGAGTGAAGGCTGAGAGGAGGGCTAGTTGGCAATGGCGTCTGAACTGATTTCGCACCTGTCATGTTAGTGCGAGTGAGTAGATCCATGATGTAGCGCTTCTGAGATAGTAGTATGCCGTGCCTGTGTGGAACCACCTCCACACCAAGGAAGAATGAGAGGTCACCAAGGTCTTTTAGGGAAAACATTTGATCAAGCGTGGCTACAATCTGTTCAACCTGAGCTATACTGTTACCTGTAAGAATAATATCATCACCATAAATGAGGAGATATATAAGAGTACCACCAGTCTTAAGGATAAATAGTGAAGTGTCAGCATATGAGTTCTTGAATCCAGATGCGAGGAGAAATTGATACAGCTCATGGTACCATGCACGCGGAGCTTGCTTGAGTCCATAAATAGCTTTATGCAGTTTGCAAACATGCGTAGGATGATCTGAGTCAATGAAGCCTAGAGTTTGAGCCATGTACACCGTTTCAGCAAGCCGACCTTGTAAGAAAGCATTGTTGATGTCTAGTTGACGTAGGGACCAGCCATGACCGTTGGCTATGCTCAGTACGAGTCTAACTGTCGTGGGTTTGATAACTGGACTAAATGTTTTGAAATAGTCTACCCTGGGCCTTTGATGGAACCCTTTCGCAACCAAGCGAGCCTTATACCTGTCAATTGAACTATCGGATTTTCACTTGATTCAAAAAATCCACTTGCAGCAAACAATATTAGTGGATACGTCTAGTTGGACCAGCTCCCAAGTTCCATTCTTGACGAGGGCATCACATTCTTCTGACAAGGCTTTACGCCAATTGGAGTCCTTTAATGCCTCCAAGACAGTAGTTAATTCGAAGTCAGCTAAAGGAAGTAGGTGTGTGTGGAGATTGAGTTTCTGGACAGGTTTATGGATGTTATTTTTTGCTCGGGTGATCATGTGATGCTTAGTCGGTAAAGCTGGAGCTGAGGCCGTGAAGGATGGCTGATGTGAAGAGACCAAGGGTGGTGGTGGTGTCTTTCTTGGCACTGCACTATCAGCGGATAAGGGACCAGTTGCGGTGCTGATGGAGGCGGGATTGACTAGTGGAACAGCTGCCACAGATGGTGAATCTGATGTGATGATCGCAGGCGAAGGGATATCGACTTGTAGAGATGTGGCGGAGTCAATGTACGGTGGCAATTCTGGTGGGTGTACAGTAGTTGAGGGAGCCGACTGACACTGACTGGGGATTTTGACAATGAGGACTGGTGGAATCCAAATGTCTATGGTGGTGGGATTTGGGTGGTGTAGGTTGGTGTTTAGAGTTCTGAAGGAAAGACAGACTCTACAAACTAAACATAACAAGAGACATATATTCGGGAGCTCGACGGATCAAGACACAAGTACGCACTTTGCAACATGGAGTACCTTAGAAAGACGCATGACATGAACCGTGGGTTCAGTTTATGTGACGAGTAAGGCCGAAGCCACGGGTAACATAAACAACCAAAAATTTTGAGCTTTGAATAATTAGGAGCGTGTCCAAAAAATTTCCCATAGGGTTTCAGTTGGCATTCGATTGATTAAATAGACAGATGTAGCAAAAGCATTAGGCCAAAAATTTAATGGCATGAATGCATGAGACAGTAATATGAGACCAGTTTCGACAATGAGACGGTAACGCCGTTCTGAGTACCCATTATGCTCAGGTGTGTGAGGTGGGGTTGTGAGGTGAGAGATACCATTTGTCGCAAGATAATCTTTAAGTGATAGGTATTCCCCTCCATTGTCAGAATAAAAAGTGATGATTTTTGTTTTGAAATAGTTTTCCACAATAACTTTAAATCGCATGAAGGTGTCTTTTACATCTGATTTTTTCTTTACGAGATAAAACCAGATATACTTTGTGAAGTGATCAACAAAGATTAAATAGTATTTAAAGCCATCATGGGAAATAACAGGTGAGGTCCAAACATCAGAAAAAATAATATCTAGAGGATGAGATGAGACAAGAGATGAACTAGAAAACGGTTGCTTGTGACTTTTATTGCAATGACAGTCATGACATGAAAATTCCTTTGAAATAGGAGACGACAAATTTAAATTAAAATTGGTAATAATATGCTTCAAAATTGGAAAAGCAGGATGACCTAATCTATGGTGCCAATTTGATGATGTGGTTCTGGTGCTAGAGAAAGCTAGGATTGGTAAAGACACGGACTTGGCAGTCGGCCACTCATATACGTCATCTTTGGTTGTGCCTTTCAGAAGAATTGCCCCTGTACGAAGATCCTTCACAAGAAAACAAGAAGATAAGAATTCAACTGAAACATTATTAGTGGTGCAAATTTGTGAAATAAAGATCAAATTCTTTTTCATATCAGGGACACAGAGAACATCAGTTAAAGTAAAAGAATTGTTATGAGTGTTGAGCGATGTGGAACCAGTGTGTGTGATGGAAAGACCTGTGCCATCACCAATCATGACATCATCTGAGCCGCTGTAAGGTGCATGTAGAGACAGATTTCCCAAGTCAGCCGCGACATGGTGAGATGCACCACTGTTAAGTAGCCAAGACTGATAGAGTGACGTAATATTGGTAGAGATATGAGCTCGGGGCTGCCAGGGTGTCGGTGAGGGTTTAGGAGAGGATGTGGAGCCCGGAGACTGAATTGGTACAATCTGGAATGAGGGGCACCGTTTGGCCGAATGACCCTTAGTGCCACACACCTGACACCGGCCCACGTAGGGACGAGGGGCTGCACGGTGTGGAGTGCCTGAGGACTGAGTAGGAGCTGAACGTCTGGTTGTGTTAGAGGGGGTACCAGCCCGTGGTGGTGGAGGTTTGAGGATGCCAGTTGGTGTTCTGTGGGCGCCAATTGTTGTTTGAACGGAGTGTCGGATTGGCTGTAACTGGAAAGGAGTTGACATCTTTCTTGATGCTGAGAGTTGTTGCTTCGAATGATAGAAGTTTCTCATGCAGTTCATCAAACGTGATAGGGGTGTCTCGGGCCTGAACTACACGAACAAGTTCCTTGTGATCATCATTAAGTTCATCAAGGATCTGTTATGTGAGATCCTCATCGTCCATTGGTGCTCCAAGTAGAGTAAGTTCATCTGCACGAGCTTTTACAGAGTGAAGAAATTCAGTAATCGACTGTGTACCTTTTGTGAAATTTTTGAGAAGGGTTTTGACTTGTATTATGCGTCCACGATATGGTTTGACATATGTATTGGCAAGTATGTTCCATGCTTCCATTGACGTCTTTGCACGGGCAACAAAAGAGATGATTGTGGGTGAGAGGGAACCGATTATGGCATTGAGAATGAGTTGATCCTGACGAAACTAGATGTTGTAGGCAGGATTTGGAGAGGTCACGATATCCACAGTGAGTATAACTGGTGGACAAGGTTTAGAGCCGTCTATGTATCCAACAAGATCGTACCCATAGAAGAGGGTTTGAAATTGTAGTTTCCAGGACATGTAATTGGTGGTGGTGAGTTTGAGTGGGGCTTGGGCAGCGATGTTGATAGTAATCAGGTGGAATTCATTCGAGCGGAAGGTCGTAGAACTGACTGGAACAATGTTGATAATGGACTGATCGGTTGAAGTTGCAGTAGTAGTTTTTGGGACTGATTCGGTGATCATGGTAGGGAGATCGTTATTGTTTCCAGTCATGATGGTTGCTTAACTGAGCGATATTGAAGGCAGAAAATTGTTTGAGGGAGAGAGAAGATCGGCGGCTCTGATACCATATAGGAACAGTTAGGTTTTGGTGAAATATTTGCACACCTTTTTCATTGATTTATGAACAATATATATACATCAGTGGTAAGAGTCCTACCTTCCTAAGCAACCCTAGGAGATAGAATATATCTTGTACAAGGAATGTAATTTGAAATAGGAAAGCTACCTAAAACAATATATACTGAGTTATAATTTAATTGAATACTTGTTATCTAACACCTGATCCCATTGGATATATGTGGAAAACTAGCTAGTTGATAATATCTTATTGTAAGTTCTTGAAGTGTGTTATCATTCATCGGATTATCGTTGTCTTGTATCAAATCTGAGATCAAAAATAGGAGAAACACTAACGCACCATTAGGGTGTCCAGTGGGGGGTTCACTGTCGAGCACGAGCACTCGCACCCTACGATGCTACAAGTCATCGACAATTCATGAATACCTCATAAGTAAATATATTTTACTAAGTTCAAAGTGAAAATAATTTACAGTCGACACATGGAAGGCGCAGAGGGACAAATGTCACTTTGCATGCAAACTCTGACTTCTCAAAGAGAGATTTACAAGAGAACATTTTTGCTCACCCCCTTCAAAGAAGGTAACCGTTATCCCTCTCCTAAATGGATGGTATGTGTCTATAAAGGGAGTAAATTTGTCCAAACATTGTTATCTTTTGGATAAATTTACCCCATCATTATACACATATCATCTTTTTGGATGGGGTAATGCTTAGGTGAGAAAAATGGACTCGATTTCCGAGGGTTCTGTCATATGTAATTGTGTTGAAAAGGTCGATGATATCTTTCCATTCATTATCAAAATATTCGGACATTCATTGACTTTTCTTAATCGTAGGAAATATCTTGTATAAAGCAACGTTCTACTAATTCAACAAAATTATTCAAAGACAAATATTCTTTTCCTTTTTTTACAAATTGGAGGGTATTATACTATTATGTTTGGTGGAAGCAGATGATAATTTTTAGAAGGGCTAAACACATTCAAGAAGACTTCTCTCAACAACTGTTAGGTAGTGAGAGGTATAATAAAAAAAAATAGTGAAAACAAAGACAATATCTGGGTGAATTTACTTGACATTTCATTCAACATAAATGAGCTTTTACATAGGTAATTACAGGAAACTAATGACTAACAAATAAGAACCCATGACTACCACTAACTTTAACATGACCTATTAATAGTTACTTGCCCACAAATTAATCACACCACTAACTAGAAAATAGCACCATAACCCAACATCCCACTGCACCAACAAACCAATAAGTAGGGATAACTTATTTGACTCAATCTAAAGACTCATGTGATGCTAAACTCAAGCACCACTTACGTATAATCTCTGCAATAATTTTAACATCACAAATATGCTCAACAGTTGGGAAATTAAGAAAAGTCAGTACTCGGTGCAATACAGCAGAAAACAATTAACCGTCTCTGCTTCTCCTTTGTTTTCTTTCTGCACTATAGCTAGCTTGTGTACGTGAGACATCACTTTACAGATTTCAACAATGGATTCCAAATCCGTGAAACACATCTCAGAATGCTTTGTCAAACCACAACACGTTTCAGAAGATATGAAGCAGCCTTTGTATTTGGCACCATGGGATCTTGCAACGCTCTCTTTAAACTATATCCAGAAAGGCCATCTCTTCACCAAACCACCACCAGCAGATCATCAACAAGACTTCATCGAGACTCTCCTGGACAGGCTAAACCGATCACTCTCTCTCACGCCTGTTCACTTCTACCCTCTCGCTGGCCGCCTCAAGACATTAAAGAGCGAAAACCCACATTCTTATGTGATTTTTGTAGACATCAACGACAGCCCTGGAGCTAGATTAATTCATGCTTCTTTGGACATGACTGTATCAGACATCGTTTCGACAACTTACGTTCCAGTTGTTGTTCAATCATTGTTTGACCATGATCGAGCAATCAACCACGACGGTCACACCAGGCCTCTTTTTTCCATTCAAGTGACGGATCTGGTGGATGGGATCTTCATTGGTTGTTCCATGAATCACTGTCTCGGGGACGGGACTTGTTATTGGAATTTCTTGAGTGCTTTGTCTGAGGTTTTTCAAGGACAAGGTAAAAGTAGTATTTCCATCTCGCGCCCACCAATAATCAAGCGATGGTTTCCAGATGGTCACGATCCGATTGTCAACCTTCCTTTCAAACACCATGATGAGTTCCTCAGCAGATACGAAGCTCCAGAGCTTTTAGAGAGGTACTTCCACTTCACAGCAGAGTCCATAGCAAAAATCAAAGCTAGAACCAATTCAGAGAGCAAAACCAGCAAAATCTCCTCCTTCCAGTCCTTGTCTGCATTTTTCTGGAGGTCCATCACTCGAGCACGCCGTTTACCGAATGATGAAACAACCATTTGCTTTTTGGCAATCAATAACAGATCGAGACTGGAACCACCATTGTCTCATGACTACTTTGGAGTCTCTGTTGGTGGTGTAAGCGGTAAGGCCACAGCCGGTGAACTGCTGGAACATGACCTTGGATGGGCAGCTTGGAAATTGCATAAGGCCGTGGTTGGCTATACTGACAAAACAGTGCTCGAATGGCTGGACTCATGGCGTAAATCTCCCATCATATACAAGGTGGGTGAGACGAACTATCCAGGACTTGTTTGGATGGGGAGCTCACCGAGATTCAACAAGTATGGAATTGAGTATGGATTGGGTAAAGCAGTAACGCTTCGAAGTGGTTATGCAAACAAGTGTAACGGGAAAGTGTCATCGTATCCAGGACAAGAAGGGGGAGGTAGCGTAGATTTAGAAGTCTGCCTCCCACCAGATTTAATGCATGCTCTTGAATCTGACGAGGAGTTCATGGCTGTTGTTTCTTGACTCTTTTTTTTTTTGTTGTTGTTTGTAAGGACCTCTTAATTTGTTCTTATCCAATTTCGTAGCTTGAAAAACTGTAATGATTTATCAATTATATGTTTTTGTTCATTTTTTGGCTTTTCGTTTAATTTCTTATGTTAATGATAAAATCATTATGAGACCAAGTAGGCATTTCACCGCATCAATAACATTTATCTTCCAGGTCAACCATGAGGGTACTTCCCGCCGGGAGAAACGGCCACCAGGACATCAACCATCTAGGTATTCAAATGGAAGATTCTAGAATACACCACATCAGCATTCAAATGGTTGCTAAATGATAAGAATCCTTATCTGCATACAAGTGGTTGCTAAAAGAGTAAAAGATGAGACTCATCCCCTAACTTGCCTACATGAGTGTGAAATTCGAAATTTAGTTAACCTCAATGCCAGCAAAAAATGATAAAGAATGACCAATTGACAGCCTCCATGTCACCAGGCCCATCTCTCCAGGCAAAATTGACACCATGAGTGTGAAATTCGAAATTGCCTACATGAGTGTGAAATTGATATTTAGTAAGCCCTACTTCAACAAACCACTATAGCTAACCTCCATGTCACCAAATGCCGGCAAAAAATGATAAAGAATGACCAATTGACAGCCTCCATGTCACCAAGCCCGTGTGAGGACTCTTCTAGCAAAGGACTCAAATCAGCTGTTAAATTTTGGTGTCCCAATTTGTATCCAACCAACCAAATTGGGACATGTGTACACATTTATGACACATTTATAGAAGAAATTGAAAAAAAATCCATAAATATGCACACATGTCCCAATTTGATTGGTTAGACACAAATTGATATACCAAAATTTGACAGGTGATTTGAGTCCCTCGGCAAAATTGACACCAAGGGGTCGTTTGTTTTTTCCACTAAAAATTTAATGGGTCTGAATTAGAGGTGGCCATGGTTTCGGCTAAACCGACGGTTTAACCGCGGTTTAACCGAAACCGTACTTCCAAAAACCGCCCCAAAACCGAAACCGGAACCGGCGGCGGTTTCAAAACCGGTCGGAAACCGGTTGAACCGGTTACGGTTTCGGTTTGGGTACTTCCAAAAACCGCCAAAAACCGACGGTTAAACCGGCGGTTTTAACTGCGGTTAAACCGCCGTTTTTTTTTTAAAAAGAAAATTAAAAAATCGACTAATCAGAAGCTGACACGTGGTATTTTTTTGATTTTTTTTTTTTGAAAAACCGAAACTGAATCGAAACCGAACCCAAAACCGTCGGTTTTTAAACCGAAACCGAAACCGTAAAACCGCCGGTTAGAAACCGTGTACCAAACCGGTTTTCCAGTTACGGTTTCGGTTTTGGGTGGCCACGGAACCGAAACCGCCGGTTTCAAACCGAAACCGAACCGAAACCGAACCGTGGCCACCACTAGTCCGAATCATAATTATTAAGTTATTTTGTTTGTTTGTTTAAGTGGTCAAACAACTTAAAAATACCAAAAACAGCTTAAAATAAAAAGTAAAAAATCATGACTTTTCACTTAATTGCAAATCACTGAATTGCATCAAATACAATCTAAAATCTTTTCTTCCTATACTATCCTCTATATATAACATATTTCCAATTCATTATAAATATATATGGTATAGAAATATTTATTTTAATATATTACTTATTTTAAATAGCTTTAAAAATAAAAAGAAACCATAATTACTTCTCATACTGATGTTTAATGTCAATATTTTATTATGATATTAGGGTGATGTATTTATATATTATTTTTTTTTTAAGTGTTTTATGTGAGTTTTCCTACTGTCCCATTTATTTTTTGAAAAAAAAAAAATCTTTTCTTTTCTTAATAAAAATGAAATTTGTTTGTAATCGAATGAGAAGATCATGATCATATGTGTTCATATATAATTACTATTTTTGGATTGTTTTTATTCTATATTATATATATATAATTGTTTAACATGGGTATAAATGTAAATTACTTTTTTTCATACGATTTTACTTTTAAAAAACAAACGTGTTGGCAATACATTCAGATGTAAGGAAAAAAAATAATAATAATAACATATCATTCAAGTTTAGATTTCAGTCCCTATTCAGTCTTTAAAAAAATTCAAGACCGTTCAATCTTCAAACAAAAAAAACAAAAAAAAACAAAAGACCACAATGTCACCAAATGACCTATTACATGCCCTTGAATATAATAGAATAAAGGACACATGTCCCTCTCTGTTACCTCACCCATCTTATAAATAGGAGCTGTTCTCACGATTCAAGAAAAGGCTTTTCCCATATTTACATTTCACATAGCATTTTACTTTGTCATTTTACGATCTCTGAAGAGCTTATTTTTCGAGTGTCGGGGAACGATTGTCGGCTCCTTACCGGTATCGATTATGATAATCATTTTCACCTTAAAATCAAACAAAACTTTGCCAGATTTTTCCAAATTTCACTATACTTTCGTCTTCTCTCCCGCGGAAACGATGTTTTGCTCGATTTAACCCATAAAGTCCTCTGAAGAAATTTTCTTAGGAGATTTCTTCCGATTCTAGTTAACATAATTTATGGTGTTAACATCTTATATTGTAAAATGCAAATGTAGCCGATAAGAGACTATTTTCGATGATTGAAAGAGAAAATGAAGTAGGCCTTGAATACAGTCGTCATTGTCTATCTTAGAAAACAAAATTAGGCAGAACTGCAGCGGCGATAGGTGCTTTACAGAATTATATGATGCGACTCAAGTCAGCTGTCTAAAAACGGTGTTCCAATTTATGAATAACCAATTAAATTAAGATATATTTAATTATTTATTTTCAACTTCAATTTTTTACATAAATATAAACATATATCCCAATTTAATTGGTTAGATACAAATTTTTAAATAGTTGATTTGAGTTCCAAAGACCGAGCTATAGTATACATTTGGTTTCCTAGAAACTGACTTCTATAACAGGCTTGGTGACGCGTCAAGTTTATTGATGATGTGTCATATTGTTATGTTGTTAATCTTTTAGCACCATTTGGTACGTTGGTTGATTTTTAGGAGGCTGAATTGTTTTTTTGCTTTATTTTTTTTTTGTTGTCTTTGTTTGTAATACACTTTCTGCATTATCTAGAAGGGTTAATAGCACTGATACCTCCTCCTGAATATATAACAAAATCGTATAGTGTCCCTTGAATTTTTTTTTCTGACATTAAACCCCTCGAACTCCAATAAATAGGTAAAAATGTACCGTAGAGGGATGGACGTCAAAGGCAAATTACATTTACACACCCTGATTATATGTATAATTGCACTAAAACTGTAAAAATATAATAATATAACACAAACACCCTTTCACTTGTTTGACTAATGTCTAAAAAAATAAAAATATATTAATAATAATAATTTAAAATAATAATAATAATAATAAACTTTAAAAACTAATAATATTAATAATAAAATTTCAATAATAATAATAATAATAATAATAATAATAATAATAATAATAATAATAAACTTTAAAAATAATAAACTTTAAATATATATATATAATATAATAATAACACAAACACACCCTTTTAATTTGTTTTCAATAAATAGATTTTTTTAAAAGAAAGATTGATCTTCACCAGGCATTTAATATATACATATATATATATATATATATATATATTATTTCTGTTTTTTAAAAGTACAATTAATTTTTTAGGTTAATAGCACCAGTATCCCCTAAACATATAGCGAAATTGCATAGTACCCCTGGATTAGATGCATTTAATTTAATAAATTTAATTAACAATAATAATAACAATTAAGGGAGTGTATTTTATATATTTAGTATATATTTAATTTATCAACTTTGAAATAATTAAAAATAATCTAAAAATATTAATTTTTTACTAATTAAAGATGTAGATTTTTTGATTAATAATATTAATATTTTAATAATCCAAAAATAATCAACTAGGAAAATTCTTGTTTGATTGGTGGATATCAATCTTTCTTTTTTAAAAAAATCTATTTATTGAAAACAAATTAAAAGGTTGTGTTTGTGTTATTATTATATTATATATATATTATTATTATTATTATTATTATTATTATTATTATTAACATTTTTTATTTTTTTAGACATTAGTCAAACAAGTTAAAGGGTGTTTGTGTGATATTATTATATTTTTCCAGGTTTAATGCAATTATACATATAATCATGGTGTGTAAATGTAATTTGCATTTGACGTCCATCCCTCTTCCATCCATTTTTGCCTATTTATGGGAGTTCGAGAGGTTTAATGCCAGGAAAAAAAAATTTAGGGGCACTATACGATTTCGCTATATGTTCATGGGGTACTGGTGCTATTAATCCTTTCTAGAATGTAA
The DNA here is from genome assembly GCA_035582765.1 of Acer negundo. Taxonomy (NCBI): domain Eukaryota; kingdom Viridiplantae; phylum Streptophyta; class Magnoliopsida; order Sapindales; family Sapindaceae; genus Acer; species Acer negundo. The sequence continues at coordinate 6,553,189 of CM069231.1, read as the reverse complement.
TCTATTTTGGATTCAATAGATTTGTCTCGTGCTTTGGTTCTATCAAAACCATTCACGTTTATTTTTGGACGTCATGGTCTTTTGATTTTTTTTTTTTTTTTTAACCAAACATTTATGAGTTTTATTGAAGATTGAATATGAACTGAAAATTGAAATTGGATGATATATTTATTTTTTATTTTTCTCACATCTCAAATCATTTTTTTTTAAAATATAAAATTTTCTAAAAATAAGGAATTTAACATTTATAATAGCTATCAATTGTTATATTTTTTTATATGATATAAACAACAAAATAAAAATAATTTAATTATTTTAAAATTATTTTTATATAAATATTAATAAAATAATATTTATGATTAAGATATGATAAATGAAATGATTTTTATTTCGTTACAAGAAAAAATAGAAATTGAGGTAATATATATATTTTTTTTGTAAAGGAGAAATTGAGGTACTATTATTGTTGAAATTTTGTTGTTGTGAAAGCAATCCTTAGACAGTAGGAGTGTAGGACCTATGTTCTAGAAACACCTAAGACAAGAACAATAACATTTATTATAGCATTAGGAATATCCTCATATTACTAAAAAAATCAGTTTTAGGAACTTTAGGACTATAATAATAATATTTATTAAGAAATCAGAAATGTGTAAAACAATATAATCTATGTAGCACGGATATATATACGGATATGGTACGATACGGGAATACGGTAAATCTTTAAAAATTAGGATACGGATACGGCAGGATACGTCGATTAAAATAATATATATTTATATTTAAAAATAATAATAATGTATGAAAACATATTTGATAATTCATTCAAAATTAAAACATATTTAGAATCCAAAACATATCAAATATCTACATAAGTCATAACAATGTAACATACTATAGGATTCAAATAAAACATTTCACATAAGTCGCAACATATTATAAAATCCAAATAAAACATACGTCACATAAGCCATAACATATTATAAAATATAAATAATACATAAAAATAATAATAATAATAATAATAATAAAATAAACTCATAAAACATATTCTAAATTCCTAATTAATTTCACTATCATCATTCACATTGTTAAAGAATATAGATAATTTGACATCTAACTCTAGTTCATCAAGAGAAAGGTTTGCAATCTCAAGTATCTCGGTATTCTCCATGTTAATGGAATCAAACAAAAATTTCTTTACAATTTCATTTTGACTCCTAAAATTTTAAAATTATAATTTGACCACCTTTTATACTAAAATAATTATAATATTGCCCCAAAAGTATCCTTGATGTATCCCCCAAGTATAATTCAAGTATCCCTCAAGTATCCTCAAATTATCCTCCAGTCAAACTTATGAAAAAGTCAACGGATACGCCAAATGGCGTATCGGTTACGTATCTTGGAGTATCCTAGGAGTATCTGAATTGGTTACGAGTTCGATACGAGCTACCTCCACCAAATGGAGTATCCGTGCTTCCTATTTGTAATGAAATCTATAATTAAATTTGGACTTTGAATTGTTCAAAAAAATTTTGGAAGCGGGTTCAAACATATATTGATGTTATATTGATAATAATCAAATATAATTTCAAATATATATATATATAATAAAAATAAAAATAAAAATAAAAATAAAAGAATAATCATCAATTATTATCATATTTTATTTAATTGAAAATATGTTTATATGCATATCAACTCTTAGAAGTTGTCCCTTCAACACTAGCGTCTAATGGTAAGGGGTTCAAATTCCGCCACGTGCATTCTACAAATATATCTGGAAAGTTTTTTCCCGATTTGTGGGAGTAATACTTTTAAATAATAATTACAAAAATAAATTACCTAATTTTTAAGGAGGAAAAAAACCCCAAATCTACTACTGCAGATAACCCATTTTAACCACGAGCCCGACCCATAACTCAGAAGAATGGAGGGAACTACATGCTACGCCGCCGTTTTATTGGATTTCCCAAAATCATTAAACAACACACTGACGTGTCTGGGCACGTCACCAAGCAAGTTATGACGTGCCTGATCACGTAATTAAAATGCATTGATGTGGCAGACATGTCATTAAGCCAATGATGATGTAACAAACTCATCCGCAAAAGTTGTTGACGTGCCCACTCACGTCAGCAACAGTCGCATACATGGCAGGTCATGTCATTAGGGAGTGATGACGTGTTTGGAAAGGTCAGCAAAGTAGCAAACACAGCGAGGAGGTGACCGGCACGTGAGTAATTTCCATCTGAGCGAGCACGCAGTCACCACTATTTTCCTTTTCAATGGCTCCTCGAAACCTAACATTGAGAGGATTGGGTCGCACCAGATCTCGGGAAGACGGTGAAGACTTTACACTGTAATCTTCCTTTCACTTTGATTTTGCGTTTAATTGGATAAATGGGAGAAAAAAAAAATAGTAGTTTATAAAAAAAAAAAAGTAGTTTATTGTCAATGTATTCAATAGTTTCGTTGTATATATCCTCTGTTTCTTCAAATAATTGGTCAGAATCTCTACTTTACTAACAATACAATGCCGATGAAGTTTTATGTTCCTGCTTTAATTTATTTTTATTATTTCTTGTTTGGTACAAGCAGACTCAATATTTTCTTCATTAGAACATCCACAATGGTGGATAAAAGAGACCCATTTTTATTTGGATCCAATGGTTCTACGATGGTAAAAAAAGGAACCCAAAAAAGAAGATCTAAATATGGGCTTCATCCCACTAGATCAAAATTGGGTTCTAAATTTAGAACTCTATTTGGATCTTACCCAATGATTGGAGTTGGGTTCCCAACACCTTTCAATCATTGAGTTGGACTTTTATATATATATATATATATATATATATTTTAAATTAAATTATATAATCATAAATTTCAATAATTATATATATAATGAAAAAATATAAATAAATTTAATATATATATATTTCAATTATTATAATTTAAATATATTATTATTAATTTCAATAATTATATATATAATGAAAAAAATATATATATAAATAATTATAATTTTTATTATAAATTTTTCTTTTAATTGAATGAAAACATTAATTTTTTGAAGGTTTGGAACCGGAACCGGACCCAAACCTTTACAACCGGAACTGGTTTTGAAGGTTCAGAACCGGAAACGGTTTTGAAGATTTAGAACCGGAACCGGTTTTGAAGGTTTAGAACCAGAACCGGTTTTGAAGGTTCGGAACCGGTTTTGAAGGTTCAGAACCGGAATAGAAATCGACTAGGAAATCGAAACCTGGTCGGGAATCGAAACTGAACAGTCAGAACCATCAGAAACCGGACCGGAATCTAAACCGAATCGTCGAAACCGGAACCAAGTTGGGAACCAAAACCGAACTGTCGGAACTGCCAGACCCGAACCGTTGAAACCAGACCGAAACCGAGGAACCGAAACCGGAACAGAACCGGAACCAAACCTTCAAAACCAGAACCGGAACCAAACCTTCAAAACCAGAACCGGAACCAATTTTGAAGGTTCGGAACCGGGGAACCGGAACCGGAACCGAACCGAACCGAACCGAACCGAAACCAACGCCATGTCTAATCGTATACAATATTTTGTTTTAAACATTTATTTTTGTTGTTGATGTAATTCGGTTGTAATGATTTTAAATTAATAAAAAAAAAATTATTTTAAATTAATCATAATTTGTTAACTAATTATTGATAGTGATGATATTTAAAATATATTATATAATTTATTTATTAATATATATATATAAATATATATATATATATATATATATATATATATATTTATTTATATAATATTTTAAAGAAGAGAAATGATTATTTGGAAAAAAGTTAAAAAAGTAGATCCACTTTTACTTTTCCAATTTAGGGAAAAGAGACCCAAATTAAATGGATCCAAATGGCAAGACCCATTTTTGATTATATGACAACAAATGAGTCTTTTTTTGGGTCTTACCATTGTAGATGTTATGCTCTTACAAGTAATCATTTGAAGTGCGTAGTTTGATTATGAAAAGAAAAGGAAAAAAAAAAAAAAAAGGCTTGTTTATGCTGAAAATTTTCTCTTCTATTTTGGTAATTTTCAAGAATCTAATATTGTGTAACTTTTTCTTGCAAGCTTAGAGGTACAATGTGGAGATGGTTCAACTTGGAAGCATGTCCATCAACAATTCCACTTCAGGTGCTTGCATTCACCAAACCATCTTCACAGTCATTGACATGTTGTCAACTTATTCAAGTAAGTGAACATTACAAAATTCTTGCATTTTGTTTTGCCTGTCTTATTGCTTAGAAATGCCATTTTAAAATGCGGCACACAGTTTAGTTATAGAAGTTTAACATCAGAGTTCATTTCACAGTTTAATTAATGAAACATCGAGAGTTTCGTTGTTTGGTAATCGAATCACTTCAAGTTACATAAAAATTATGTATTGTTGCTTCGCAAGGTCAAACAGAATCAAGGTTGGGGCATTGAAAAATTGACATGGTACGTAATAGTTCGTGTTAGTAATGATATTGCTAATATTCATAATTGGTTCTGCTCTTGCTTGAATTCTTTTTAAAACTTGAAAGTATTTATTCTCTTGCTCGTGATATGTGTAAAATACTGCCTGCATATTGTCTTTAAGATTTTTGTAAAATAAACTGTTAGTCTTCATGTTATATGACTACCACCTCCTAACCTGCATCCACTTCATGTTACATTTGTGGAGGAGTCAGGGGATGTTTATAAGACATTCGGATTGGTATATCAAACCACTACTTTATGGGTTTAGGAAGCAAGTTTTGGCAAGTATGGTGATAAACGAAAGCACGTGTACCGGAATGTTTGCAATGCTTTGAAGGATGTCCTTTAGAAATGTCAAAATGTACATACAACAGCTAATGGAGAATATTTTCCAGTGCGTTTGTCACGCCAGTATAATTACATAGGTGAGTTCACAAATAATTGGTTAACTCTCAATATGGCACTGATGAACTGCAAATTTCTAATTTTATTAATTATTTTCTTTGTACCATCAAACCTCAACTCCTGATTAGTTATATAAGAGTTGAATAATTAAAGTGATAAGTAGACAAAACCTGATCATTAAAGATAATTGATACTTATTGCTTGCGGATCCCTTGAGTTGATCAACTTGTCACCTGTAGTTTTCTTAATAATTCTTTTCTCTTTGTCCCTCATTCATATACAGCCAACAGATCGAGGATTGGTACAAAAACAAAGGGAGATGCTTTGTCTTGATCTTGATCGAGACCCCAGAAATTTGATGATCCAGATTTCTGTAGTTTCGAAGCAGTCACTCCAAGAGCAAAGTTATGGTACCTTACATGAAGCCAAAAGGGTGTCTGGCATCCTTACACATGTGCAAACTGCCTCGCATTATGAATATTTAAATGTTATTTGATCTGAACACACATACTCTTGACTCATATGGTAGGATGATAGTAATGTTTCGATTTTATGTGGCTTGAATTAATAAAGGGTCCAGACTAACCATATTAAGTTGATAATTATGTGAATTTTACAGCAATATATTTTGGAATCTTATTATAGTACATACATGTTTATCTCTAAGTACCGGTATGTAAAAGAAACGGTCCTTATTAATTATCCTAACAAATCAGCTTTCTACAATCTAGAGTGAGTGAGCGAGTGAGTGATCATCACTACGCAAAATTTCAACAAAATTCCAAAACTGTGAAACATATCTCAGAATGCTTTGTCAAACCACAACACGTTTCAGAGGAGATGAAGCAGCCTTTGTATTTAACACCATGGGATCTTATATCCAGAAAGGCCATCTCTTCATCAAACCACAAGCAGTAGATGATCAACAAGAATTCATTAACACTCTTCTTGACAGGCTCAAGCAGTCCCTGTCTCTCGTCCTTGTTCACTTCTACCCTCTCGCTGGCTGCCTCAAAAAATCAGAAAACTTACGGTTTTAACAAATTTCTTCGATTTATATTGGTTACAGGCCACGCACTGTAGATTTAATGGGCCTGTAGTAGGCCCATATACTATTACTTGGGAGTTGGGCCCCCACTTCCCAAATTTCTGACAAGGCAAAACTTTGCTCCCCACATTTGAAACACCCGTATCTTTCTCAGGCTCTCAGCCTACCATCGTTGACAGTTGAAACTAATAAAATAATATTTTCCTTTGTCTTCCTTGCTTGTGGATATAAAAACTGACACACTCGCTAGCTAATGTTTGACACCTGTCAAACATAGAAAATCTAGGAGCTCATGCAGCGAGTATACACCACATCACTTCTTCTTTTGTAAAACGACCAAAAACCTCACGGCCCCACCCGATAAAATAAGGAAAATCGTACGGGCGAGGACATCGACACCTTCAAAAATCAACGGCTACAGATAAGTAGCATCAAAATTCAACACTACGTTGAGGTCCACAATACAGTTGCTCCCGCTCTGACCAAATTAAAAAGGAGTAATTGCATAAAATTCCCCTATTTTTATGCCTAATTACACACACATGGACTTTTTACCAAATATTACACAAACATCCCTTACCGTCAGTTGACTTCCATCCAAACTAACTGTTGACCTGATTTTTAGAATTAAAAGTCCAAAATACCCTTAGTTACTTATTTATACTTTATTTGTTCCCCTTAAAGTAAAATAAATTATATAAAAATGTAAATAAAACACTTTTAATTATATTTTTTCCAAACAAATTTTAAAAGATAAAAATATATAAAACAAAAATTTAGAATTTAAAAAAATTAGAAAAAGGAATAAAATAAAATTTTTAAGAAAATAAATGGAGAATAGATCTCAAATACGTCATTACTGGGAATTAGATTCACAATCATGTAAAACAAAACTAAATTTTAAGATTTTGACACTAAAATATAGTAATTATTGATGATTGAAAACTAAATATAATTGTGGAATCCCATTTATTGCTAAAATCTTGTGACTTGAATGAAATCATATTGATGATTAAAAATTGAATATAATTGTGGTTTGTTGGTTTATGAATCATCAATAATAATTGTATTTTAATGTTAAATTTAAAATTTAATTTATTTTTTCATAAATTTGGATCCAAGTCCTATCAATGGCGTATTTGAGATCGATCTGTTCTCCATTTCTTTTCTTAAAAAATTAATTTTTTTTTATTTTTTTATTTTTTTTAAGTTTAAATTTTTTGTTTCATATATTTTTATCTTTTAAAATTTGTTTTAAAAAAATATAATTAAATGTATTTTTTTGTATTTTTATATAATTTATTTTATTTTAAGGTGAACAAAATAAAGTATACATAAGTTACTAAGAGTATTTTAGACTTTTAATACTAAAAATTTAGTCAACAGTTAGTTTGGATGGAAGTCAACTGACGAAAGGAGATGTTTGTGTAATATTTGGTAACAAGTCTATATACGTGTAATTAAGCCTAAACTCGGTGGACGTTTGTGCAATTACTCCAATAAAAAAACAAGTCCAAGACTCCAAGTCACCATATCTATGTACGCCGTCAATGTAATTACTTCATCAAACAAATCAAAGCCCGCCACCTGTCCACTTCATAAAAGACCCCCGAAATTTACAATCCGGGTTGGTCAGCTTAAGGGAAATCGTACACCTTAGCAAGAGAGTATAACTATCCTCAGAGAAAGAAACTTCAAGGGCACGCATCTAGCTCACTATATATCAGCTCGCTTCTTCGCCTGAAATCTTTCTGTCTTCGTTTTGCTGTTGCTGTTCTTGCTAGGACGATAATGGGAGACAGCAGGACCAAAACGACGTCGTTCCTGCTTCCTCCAGGTTGTCGGTTTTACCCTTCCGAAGAGCAACTCATCTGTTACTATCTCACCAACAAAAACACAAATGACAACGAAGACGGAAATCTCTGCGGTTACAATCTGATCAAAGAGCTCGATTTGTACGAGTACGAACCGCACGACTTACCGGAGAGGGCGTGCTATGCGTACGGTTACGGAGGAAGGAAGAGGCACTGGTACTGTTACAATAGAGTTAGGGTTTCGAATGGGAACGGCAGAGAGAAGAAGAGCAGGAGAGCGATGAATGGATATTGGAGAAGGAGTGGAAGAGTTAGAGACGTTGTTGCGGTTAATAGAGGAGAGAAAGTGGTTGTAGGGACCAAGAAGAATTTCGTTTTCTATTCGGGAAATTCTCCCAAAACTGCTGTCAGGACTGATTGGGTATTATATGAGTATGAATTGGTTGATCATGACGAGGTACTTTTTAAGATGATTCTTCAAATTTGTGATCAAATCAAATTTATGTTGAGAGTTATTATTTTCGTATTAAAACTGAAATTCTCTGTTTTTGGGGTTGGATATTTGATTGTTGTTAAGTTAGCAATATGTGAAATGTTAGTTAATTGATTAGGTATATATAAAATCTGAACTGGTTTAACTGTTATGAGGATTTTAGATATATAGATTAGGATCTATCTTCGGATTCTTGATTCACTAGATTTTTTCCTGATAAACGTTCTTTACTGAAGAATTATTAGACTCTCGGCATGTTGTTACATTTTTTTCCTATTAGAGAGCTAAGTGAAAACTTTCTCGAACTTAACTAGCAGCTTGGCACTATATCTTACGATAAAAACTGTAATTGATATGTATTATAAATCCAACCATTTCTTCTTAATCTTTTAATTGTGTTACACTTTTGCAACCTCAAAAAATTTGGTCTCGTTTCAACTTTATTTAGTGCTTTACTTGATTCAGATAGGGTGTGAACAATTGTCATTGGTCTGCCCATTTAGTTTGGAACTTTTAGCTTGTTTTACTTTCTTATTTTGTTTATGGGACTTATTGAGCGACTGATTTGTCCATAATCCATATCCTATACAAATCCATCTGATTAGTGCATTTTCTTATGCAAATCCATCCAATTTGTGCATCATCCTAGTTGATTTTGTTGTTGTTGTTGTTGTTGTTGTTGTTGTTGTTGTGATCTCATACTTCCACACATCTGCAGGCCGCTTTTGTTCTCTGTCGTGTATTTGTCAAATCTCGTAGTGGAAATAGCGTATCAGAGATTGGTTTAAGTTCTGGTATGGCAGAAAGTGTTTCTGCAGTACGTCACATTGGAGTTCAGCATGATGGATCTCTTACATCTGACTTTGTTGAAGCTAAATTGCATGATGGCAACCTTAGTGATGGTAGATTTGTTAGTCAGCTAGATAATCGTGTTATGCAAGGACCGGCACCTGTTGATAGCTTTGAGTTTCCGGTGGGCACCCCACCCAGTGAGCAGGTAACAAATTTCAGATCTATTCCCCTGTTGACTTATGAAACTGTCATTTTTTTTGGTTACATGTTTCCTACTATTTAGTTTTCAGTAATGCTACACATCCCACCTCAAATCCCACATTTTTCATCCAACTACATGTGGCATGTGAGGTGTTAAATGGTGAGTGGATTCAAGGGGTAGGTGATATAAATCATCATTAATGTATATCCACTCACCATTTGACACCTCACATGCCACATGTAGTGGGATAAAAAAGGTGGGATTTTAGGTGGGATGTTTAACATTATTGTTTAGTTTTTAGCGCCAAGGAAAATAGCTTTCATAATGATTCATTTCCTATCAAGGTATAGTAATATTGTTCACTTAGATATTTAGCAACTTGATGTTGCGAGGAGATTGTGTGAAATTTTTTTATCAAATATATTAAATGCACTCGTATAATTTGTATCAAACTACATTTCATAACATCTCACTCTGTTACTATGTAGACAAGGTGATTTTTTTGGTGTGTATGAAATTGTTTGGTTGACTCCCCCGTTGTTTGTTCTGTGATTCAACGTTTAAAGTCGGTTACAATTCTGGTAAATTTTTGAGGCAGTAATCTCAGACTTCCACTCTCTTAGTTCTGGACTTGGCAGCACTAAGTATGCATGAGATATGTCCAGTTTCTATACATTTAGCATTTTGGATATTGAGTGCATTCTTCAAATTAGTTACATTTCTTCCCGTTCTGTTGCTGCTGTGCAGGTCAGTACATCTGGGCTTACTGGCGATGATATGTTTGTTGATGATGTATCGGCCCAGCAATTACTATCAATTCTTAGGGAAGATTTCATTGAGTTGGATGATCTTCTTCCTTGATTTTCCAAAGTAACATTGAAGTATATCTGGTTATTAATCATGATATTATTCTCAATACAATTGATTTAAGATATAAAAGCCAGCAAAAGAAAGGAGGGTTTAATTACCCAGCAAAGCAATTATAAGGGTTTATATGTCAATAAAAGAAAAACATCTGAAAAACTTAGGTGAAGAAATTACTGTCATCTGTGATGTTGAGAGGATGTTGTAGCAGGATGCTCTGCCTGATAAGGTCATTAATTTCCTTTACTACTTTTTTTTTTGTGTGCATCTTTTTGTAAATATGAATTTTATTAAACATTTGGTCATGTACGTTAATGTTTGATGTGCAGATTACTGTTTTGCCCAATATCAAGCATTTTGCTCCAGTTAAAAAGATAAAGAGACTGGTTAATTGGATGATGGTAACTTCGAAGCAATCTTTAAGTATCAGCTTCTTCACCTGGCTTGTTCATCTTCATCTTTTCTGTTGATGGTGGAGTTCTTTATCCATTTCTCATTCTGGGAAATTAATTTTCCTTGGGCCTTCCTTTAGCAAGGCCTTCATTCCTACCTGATCTGTTTTTCTTGTATTAATTTCCATTGCACAGAGGTAGATAAACTTATTGTACACTATGGATCTCTGTAGCAGTACAATTTGTTGCCAAACTTGTTTCTGTGTGTGATTAAATATCGTAAATTATGGATTCTAGATACATTATGATATGATGAAGTGTTCGTTTTCTTAAATTATGGTTCTGTAGTGTTTATTTTCTTGGTAGCAGCGGAGCTGTATGAAGAAAGTTCTTTTGGTGTTTGCATTTATAATAACTCGAACTGGGTAAATTTATATGACTGTTCTTGTTCTGCTTGATTCATGATATGCTGTTTTGTTGGTTTCGCTTAATCATTAGATGGTTATCTAATTGTTATTGCATGATTTGTATCATCACACATTAGTGCATGTGTTTTGTGTATAGTGTTACAAATAATTCATTGTGAAATGGATGAAAGATGAAAACTCTAGGGATTTTATTACTGTGCCAATTTTTTTTCAATGTTTGTTGCATTTATCACTTTCTTTCCTAGACTTAAAATGCATTTATCATTTGCAATTGGACAATGCTTGTTCCTCAATCCAGGTTGCTGCCAAATGCCAATCAGAAAAGAATTAGATACATTACATAGCTTAACTGTTCATTTTATTTCTAGTTTCCCCATCAAGTTTTCTCACATTGTTGGTCCATACAGCTCAAAATTGGGTTTTTGCTGTTACTCTGTTTGGTAGATGAGAAAATTTTGGAATATTGACAGAAAATGTATGTAGGTGAAGTCAGAAACAGCACAGAGTTGCTTTACTCTACAGCAAAGTACTTCCATAACGTATGTCTATTGACCCTGCCCTGTGCTATGTTATTTACAAATAAATCGATGGGTCAGTGCATTGATTGTGCCTGCTAATATTTTACCGATCATGTTTACATAAATAAATTAATATATATATTGAATTGTAGCTGGCATGGAGTTATATGAATTGTTTTGAAGTTTGGTCACAATGACAAAGCTGTATTAGTTAATCAATAATGTCTCACGATTAAGGTCTGCTGTCGTATTACTAACGGTGGACCTGAAATGTGCATGATCTTCTCTTTAAAGATATCTCAAAAACTTTTTAACATTTTTTTCCATTTTTTAATCTATTTTTTTCCAAGGATAGGCATCACCTCACCATCTGTATTCCATAAGTAAACATCGGTAATATTTTATGCTGTTGTGAATTGTGATTTACCAAAACTAGGCAGAGACAAATCTAAGGGAGTTTTTTTTTTTTTTTTCTCAAAACAAGCCTAAAAAAAAAAAAAAAAAAAAAAATTGATTTAAGATTCTGGAACTTGTATGAATTTTTTTTTTTTTTTTTTTTTTGAATTACTCCGAATTTTCCAGTGTGAAACCGAAAATTGTCATCTTGTCTTGGTAATTTTTCCTTATTCTTTAATTTTGCTTTTATTTCAATGTACATCCTCTTTGCCTAATGAAGTCAAGAAGAAATTGAAAGTAACAAAACAAAGTTTGTGACTGTGGCTTGGTTGTGTGGTAGCTAAGAAGCAATCTTGGTTCCTGGTAATTCTTTTCTTCTAATCAATTTTATGCGAATTGTGATTTCCACACCTTTTCCACACCTTTATATTTGTCCTATATTCCAATCTTTTTAGAATTAAATTGCTTGGAAACACTAGCCATGTGCATAATCATTATCACACATTGAACCTCCACCACCTCCACACCACACACGCTAACACATTTTCATGAAAGGTGGGTCATCTCTACTCTCAATCTGTGTCCTCCCTGTTGTGTTTGGGCGTCAAGTTTTGCGTCATTGAGTGATAGAGAAAAGTAATAAAATATAATATTTAAGGGTAAAAGGAAAAAAAAAAGTTGTTTAGGGGTGGTGGTGACATTGAATTAATTGATTCAATCACACCACCACCATCCCACTTTTTCAGAATAGCTACAGAAGAAAATTGGAAAAAAAAAAAAAAATTGTGTATGGGTTAAATCACATAATTGCCAACAACAACTTGACCTCTTTCCATGTTATTTATTATAACCAAGCATAGATTATATTCTCTGTAAAAGATTAAAAAAAAAAAAAAAATGGAAAAGTCAAATCACCACCCTTGATTTTAATTTATTTATTTTTTTAGTTGTTAGTGCCCTTGAACAATGGGCAGCAGCAATGACAATGAAGGAGGCAGCAGAGCATAGCCTTTGCTGTCTTCAGTGGCTAGTTAGGTTTGGTTTGTTGTCCGATTTTTTTTTCATTTTTTTTTGTCAAAAGCATCTCTAGTTTCTATTATTCTCCTCTGGTGGAGGAATCGTCATCGTCATCCTCTCTGCCTTATCATCAAACTTCTTTTTATTTTATTTTATTTTATTTTTTTGTCAAACAATTACAGTATCATGAAATGGGTTGTATACGCAAGTCATATAAGAGGCTGATTTCGTGACCTTAAAATTAAAATTAAAAGCATTAAAAGCAATAAAAAAGTAAAAGATAAAATAAAATAGAAGGCAGAGAGAAAGAGAGAATACAACAACACCAAACAAGGCCCACGATTGAGATATGAAAAGTTGTAGACGCAATTAAATGGAAGCAGAGGCAGCAGCACAAATGCAACATGGGACTTTTCTTGTCTTTGTATATTATGTATTCACACATCTTTTTTAAGCCACCTAAAAATAAACCGACATAAATATATAAATACCCAAGTAAATGATTTATATTGTTCAACCATGTGATGGGAAACAGTTTAGTTTTTTTTCCATTAAATGCAGGGTCAAATTTGATACAAAGCAATCAGATTTTTAGGTAGTGAAAGGAAATGCAAGCTATCTAAACAGAGGGGTCCAATCAATTAAAACTCCTATGACACGTGTGCAGTAATCCTATTTTTTGGATTAATTACACTAACTTACCCTTAGTTTATTAAATCTAGTAGGATTTTAAAAAGATACCTTAAATTAGCGTAAACACCCCCTTTCAACAAGTCAATCCGTTAACTTTAATGGTTGACTAACTTTGAAAATTGGAAATCCAAATATACTCTTGCCACATCATCTCAAATATAAATTTATTTTTAATTAAATTGAAAAATCAATTTTTTTTAATAAAAAAAAAAAAAACAAGATAATCTACATACGATGAATGAAACTAGAGATCTTTACTGATATACTACTTACTAGAAAAGATCTTCGCCGATCTCAAAATTCGACCTCTTACAGTTCGTAGAGAAAACTCATTCGCGAATGGAGGATGTATCTGTAGGTGTCCAATATATTATCTTTTCTTATTTTTATTTTTTTTAATTAAAAAATATTTTATATTTGAGATGATGTGGAAGGGGTATAGTTAGTTTTCCCTAGGTCAAGATTAGTCAACCGTTAAAATTAACGGATTGAGTTGATAACAAGGGGTTGTTTATGTTAATTTAAGATATCTTTTTAAAATCTTGCTAGATTCAATAAAGTAAGGGTAATTTAATGTAATTTAAAGAAAAATATTATTCTAGTAGTCACACTCACACACACATGACACAGCTAGGTACTAAAAACTAAAAGCAAAGCAAAGGCCAAAGCATGTGATGGTTTAAAAGAGGAGGAGAGGGGCAGGGCAGGGCAGGCAGGAGCTTGGCGTGAACAAGATGGAATGGAAACAAAACCGAGGGTGTGGGGCTGCCTATAAGCCGCGCATTGAAAATTGGGTTTTTAAAAATAAAAAACAAATTTAATTAAAATTAATTAGTGAGAAAAGAAACAGTTGTTTCTTATAATGACCAGTATGAATTTTATTTATATTAGTGTTTGTAGTGGAGGGTTATTTGGTAAATTATGGATGATTACTGTCCGCTTTTAATCCCTCTCTTTCGTTTGTTTGGTTCATTCCTTTATCTTTTCTTCAGGCCTCTCTCTTCTCTTTCTCTCTTTTTTGCTTGTTTGTTTTCTCTTGGTTCCGGGAAGAGAACAGAGGCCCTCGTCCTCTATATTTTTATTTATTTTTTCAGCTCTTTTTTCTTAGATCGGTCCCTGTCTTCCATTCCTATACCTTAGGTAAATATCTATGAATTTTTGAATTTTTTTTTTTTTTTGCTTGTTCGGTTGATGATGACATGGAATATGAACGATGTTCTGTCTCTGGATTTTTTGTTTTGTTTTTGTTGTTTGTATTCTTTGATTTTCGGTTTCAGCTGTAAACCGGGGCAAAATTTTCTGGAGGTGGGTGGGTTATTATTATTATTATTTCAAATGAAGTTTTTTTGCTTTCTGGGTACCATTTGATTGTGTGTTTAAGCTATTATCTGTGGTTGGGTTTTCAAATGATTTGACCGTGTGAGCGGTAGATTATCAGCTGTGTTTGTTATATTACATGTTAATAATATGAGTTTTGTTATCTCATCTTTTTGGGTTAATAGTTCATCCACTCAGAGCTGCTTGTGATGTTTTGGTGAAAAACGATTTGGGTTTTTGTATTTACATGGTTTTGTGTTTGATGATGTACTACCCTTTGTCTTACATCTGTTTGAATTAATATTATTTTATAATAAAATCACATGCCTTGTTGGGTTTCTTTGATTTTGATTTTTCATTGCTGCATTGGTGAGATTAAGTAGTCTGGAGCTCATGAGTTTCTTCTCTGTAAGGCAGAGTTTTGATGTTAGAGAATGTTTGTACATTTTGTGTATATGAAGATGATGATGTTTAGTTGACCCCATTGCTTGCAATGCTTTCGAGTTGAATGCTTTTTGGATAATCACAATCTCACAGTGGATTGACATTACTGTCTTTGTTAGTTTCATTTGCATTCTCTAAAAATTATTTCTGGATTGATTGATTGAATTTTGCTGTTTGCTCAGACAAGTTATTATCTTGTTTATCCATTCCATTTGTTTTAATGACCAGTGGTGTACTCCTATCAAGGATCCAGCTGCTTCTTGCTTTTAGTAACCTGTGCTATGATTAGTAAATGATATTGGGCCTGTGGGAGTCATATTGTCGCAAAGCATTGATTTTTGAGTATTACTTGTGTTGTTTTCCCATTGCTTATGGTGTGGCTATGTCTTTTGGTTACTATATCTTGAACTTAAGCTCAATGTGCTCAATTTGGTTACATCATTTTGAAACCATTTCTGATTTAACCTTTATAGTTGATGGTCATTCTGTTGTTTTATTGTGCTAGATTTACTGTTAAGTGTATATGAGTATATGACTTAAAAGTAAAGTTTGAGTTCTAATTTTCGTTGGAACCGGCTTTGCAGGTAATTTATAAGGAAATCAATATTTGCCCTAATGCAAGGGCAAAGAGGTACTATTGGTTCCTTGCCAGATACCATAAGCTTTGACCATGGATCTACATCAAATTCTGCCGTAGATCAACAAATTTGCTGGAATAATATGCGGAATCCTGCTGAAAATCGATTGCCAGATTATATGATATCTCCCTCTGGTGCAAACATGACATATATGAATTCTATGAGTCATGAACGACCAACCTTGGGTGGCTGGAGCTTAGGTGAACCCAGCTCAAGTGGCCCCCAAAATGAGGTTGGCCGTGATGAGCGAAAAACAGAACTTGGATGGTCTTCCTTGACCCCATGTCGAGGAGTTGGATCAAGGTCAGAAGAACAACAATGTGAACCTACTAATAGTCTTCCAGTGGATGGTGGTAATTTGAACCCTCTGTTTGTCCAAAGTTCCAACTCTAATATGATGTCGCCAAGTATCAACTTAAATGCAGGGTTCGTGAATCATGATGGAGCTAGTTGTCACGTGGGGGGATGTCCTAATCCATATAAATCAGGTGCATCAGAACATCAGGTGATGCCACCTGCTAGTAGTTCTGAATCATTTCTACTACCTTCTGGAGGCAATGGATATCTGGTTGAAGAAAATGAAAGTAGGCCTGGTTGTTCATATGAGGGGCGGCGTACATCCTGCAAAAGAAAGGCTCTTGCAGCAAGCGTCGAGCAGTCCCCTGTGAATGGAAGTTGTAGTTACTTTCAGCGCACAGAAAGCAGTGTATGGCCTGCTGTTTCTGCCCACTATGATGGAGGCAGCAGTTTGGGTATGTCTGCTCCATCAGAACAGGCGAACTCTGGGCTTGTACTAGGTGCTAGAGGAGCAGCTTCTGACCACATCCCTGATTCATATGTGGCAGGAAGTGCAGAAAGCTCTCGAAGAAATCTCCGTGTCCGTATAAATCCTTCAAACCAACAAGACTCTATCCCCCCTCCTCTATTGGGTGCTGTGAGGCATTCAAATGTTTCATCTACCCACCAGTCATCAAGGCTCCTTCAAAATGATCAGTCTTTGGACTCACGGTCAGCGCCAGTGGTAGATAATATGAATTCTCAGAGCCAGCCTGTTGCAATGCATGTTCCAACTTTGCCCCGAAATGCTCAGCCATTCCGATGGGATAGAGGTTCTAGCTCAAGAACTGGAAGTTCGTTAAGTTCTAACTTTTCTAGAGAAAGAGATGCTTTTCTACGTGAGGAAACCAGGTCAAGAAGTATGGGAAGAAATATATTGGAACAACCTGTATTTATGCCTACACCTGATATGAGGAATTTTGTCCGAAATCCAGCAAATAGAAGTTTAGCTGGTGGAAATATAAGCATACCTGGGAATGTAGCTTCATCATCTCGGACAGGTTCAAGTTCTGGTGTCCCTCGGTCATCTGCTGCTCCTACATGGGCTCCCCATCCCAATGCCCCATCTCCTCATCAGTATCCAAGAAGATTTTCAGAATTTGTTCGTCGCTCACTAATTTCTTCCCTTGGTTCTGAATCTGGGGTCCCAGGTAGTAATCAAACTCCATTGCAACCTCCTTCGCCAGAGGAGATTGCGCTTATGTCTGGAGCTGGTAATCACGGGCATCACCAGTCATTCCCAAGATCAGCCTCATTGTTGGAGAGACAAGGTGATGGTGTCCTTGGATTTCCACATCCATTGCGAACTTTGGCTGCTGCCAGTGAAGGTGGTAGAAGCAGACTCGTTGTATCTGAGGTCTGTTCTTGAACTTCTGCTGTCTGGCTATGATGCTTTTCCCCTGAAATTCAAATTTAGCATGATATTTTACTGGATGAGCTGATTTCTTTGACATTTATGTTATAAGTTACTGTCTGATGTAATAATAGTCTGGCTGTTATTAATTATCAGGATGGTTTCCTTGATTCTAAATTTGAAAAGGTTGTGATGGTGAAGATATCCTTCTTTAGCCCATACTCTTATTAGCTTGTCTGAGATGGTATATTTATCATTTACAGTTCCCACCTTGTAATAAACCTGTGTGTATAAACATTAGATCATCTTTCGCACCGAGGCATCAAAATATAACTTGTTTGTTTAGTGGAAACTTTTTCATGCATGTTGATGGGGTTTTCTTGCAGCATTAATTTCGGAATAGATGCACATCAGCACATGTATTTCTTACTTTATTAGTTGCTAGTGTTTGTGTATACTAATTGCTAGTTTGGCATAATTGTTTGGGTTGCTGCCATTTGAAACTTGATTTTGTGTTGACCTTGATCATATATATGTTTGGATATCTATCTTATCTTCTTCTCACGTCTGTCTCTCTCTCTGACTATGTGCTGAGTTGGTAACTGTGCATCATCTCTATATGAAATTTATCATTTGGTAGAACATGTTGCTATTAGATTTTGCTTTCATATACACAAATGAGTGTGATCGAAGAGTTCTGTGTTATCCTTGTACTTCTTTTTTCTATTATACCAATTGTCTTTGCAAACCAGTAAACTGAAACTTCCATGTTATTTTCTCTGCAGCAGATTCGCAATGTGTTGGATCTTATGCGCAGGGGAGAGAACTTGCGATTTGAGGTTAGCTTTTAAATTTGTTGTATATATCAATGGAGCATCAATAGAATTTATTAAGTGCCAATGGAAACATAAACATTCTTGTAATTTGCATTTCCATTTACAATTCATGGTAGTGGGCCAGTGGCTAATCACTGGAAAAATTGTAAATCAGTCAAGAAATTGGTGCAAAACTTTTCTTAGAGGGTGAATGTCTTAGACAGAAAAGAATGCAAAAGGTTTTCTATATTTATGATTTGTCTAGTTTCTTACCATGATAAGAGCTGCTGTTTAATGGATTTCCATTTGTGGTGAGTAGTTAAAATTTTTAAAATGGCCATTATCAAATTGGTCAACTAGGTCAATACATGCATTCGTTTTTGCATTATTGATTACATGTCTAGATGCATGATTCTGAATCAGATTGATACTTGGTTTTCTGACGATAACAAGCAGTGAATGCCGACTGAATGCCTTGTCTTATAACAATAAGACAGTGGGATGGTAACAATTGTTCCAATCAGGGAAGTTAACATTCTAGTTCTGGGAGTTGGCTACATGCTTAATTGTGTTATTGCATTAAGATCGAAACCCAGTTTTTCCATATAAGCAGCTGTGGAATGCTAGATTACAAAATTGTTGTATGAATATTAAAAAAAAAAGTTATTAAATTATTTTCTTGTAATTAAGTGGCCTAACATTTGACTTGTGCTTCTGCTTGTGTGTAGGATGTTATGATCCTTGACCAGTCAGTCTTCTTTGGGGTGGCTGACATCCATGATCGGCACAGGGATATGCGGCTTGATGTTGATAATATGTCTTATGAGGTAAGACAATACATACTGATAATTTATGTTCATAATGAAAATTGTTGTCATCATATAATGTTTATCTGGATTACAGGAATTATTGGCTTTGGAGGAGCGCATTGGGAACGTGAATACAGGATTGAGTGAAGAAACTATAATGAATCGATTGAAGCAACGGAAATATTCTATTCCGGTAGGATCATCTCAGCAGGAAACCGAACCTTGTTGTGTTTGTCAGGTAACAATTCTATCTTATGCATGGGTTCCCGTTTCCACTTTCCCTCTTTACAAGGGAATGATCTTATCTTGACGGTAGCTCCCCATGTGTTCATTCTTTGCTTATTTATTATGATTTTGTCGATACACAGGAGGAATATGATGATGGAGATGGCCTTGGAACACTGGAATGCGGGCATGATTTTCACACCCATTGTATTAAACAATGGCTACTGCTTAAAAATATATGCCCCATTTGTAAAACAACTGGTCTGTCAAAATGATAAGAGAGGACCATTAGTTTTAGGCTATTGATTCCTCAGATAGGATGGAAGTTGGGTTGGCTAAAAAAATTGTATTTTTTTTTTTTTTTTTTTAAT
Organism: Acer negundo; assembly: GCA_035582765.1. Taxonomy (NCBI): domain Eukaryota; kingdom Viridiplantae; phylum Streptophyta; class Magnoliopsida; order Sapindales; family Sapindaceae; genus Acer; species Acer negundo. Next base: position 6,533,305 of record CM069231.1, on the reverse strand, counting down.
TGACATTCATTGGATCCAAAACTGGTAGGTAATTCAATTTGTGTTACCTGCCAAAATTATTCATCTATTTTGAGTTAGTTCACCATTTTTTCTTTTTGGTTAATTGAATTTTATTTAATCTAGTTTATGGATGGTTGGTCTCGAGGGGCCGAGAGCTATACAATAGTTTTTAATTTTCGATAATTAGATGAACAATTACCATGAAAATCAGCCTATGATTACTATATGGTATGATGGCATCATGTCAAGTCAAACTTTGCTATGTGATGAGCAAGCAAGTTCACGGTATATTACAAATCAAATTTAAAATTTTCATAATATTATGAAATTATAATTTAATCTTAAAAAATTTCTCAGAACCGATCTGAATAGAGAATGATCTCTATGACTCTTATCTATATTTTAAGCAAAGTGTTGAAAGTTGAAACGTCAAAGTTTATTGGTAATGAATACTTATGATGAGACTTCAATGTATTGAATTATTGTAATGGGTGGTGCGGTGGGCAGCTACTAAAATTTGAGACCTGAGCAGGAGCCCATTGCTAAGGCCTGTGTCAAATAGGCTTACGAGTTAATGGATAATATTAGAGGTTAAATTAGATCGGATCATACGATCCGAAATCCAGACAAAAAAAACCCTTATCTGAAATAATCCAAATCTGAAAATGATTCAAATCTGTTCCCGATCCGAAACCAAATCCAAATCCAATATTTCAAAAAAAATATAATATATATATATAAGTTTTTTTTTTTTTTTTAAATACATTTTAAAAAATCGAGAAATCCAAATAAAGTTCAAATCTAATCGGAACATAATTCCAAATCCGATCCGAAAATATCCATGTCCAATTCTGAATACGAGTCCAAGTCTGAATTTGAATCCAAAAAAGTCCATATCTGAGAGGTACCTTTTTTTTTTTTAATTTATTTATTTATTTATTTATTTTATTTATAGTACTATTAACACACCTCCTACTAATTTATTTATGTTTCACCTTTTTAATTATTTAGTTTTTTTTTCTTTATCAAAATTACTAAAAGAGACATACAATTTAAGAAAAAAAATATTCTATAAAATAAATTTAATAAAACCCCACGTTCATTTTCAACCAAAAAAAATAAAAATAAATAAATAAATAAAAACATTCTTTTACTACTTTTCTTGAAATATATATTTTTTCATAATTCTCAAACCCTAAAAATACTTGTACTGGATCCTATTTAAACAATAGATTAAACACTTGTGGTGCATTAGACAGATGAGAAATTTATTGTTATTTAATCTCATTACTCTTTTAGAATTTGAAAGTGAAATGAATGATAACCAAAACAAATACATGCTCTTTGCTTCTTGTTTTGTTTTGTTTTGTTTGTGGACTGATTCGTTTTTTTCTTTTGTGTGTTCTGTCTTTGGTTGATCTGTTCTTTGCTCTTTTCTTAGGGTTGTTTGCTTGTTATTTGTCGTGTGACTTCTTGGTCATTTCTATCAAGTTTGATGTAATAAATAAATAAATAAATAAACCAAAGAAGAAATAAAAAGAAAAAAAAAATTCGTTCACTAGATGTGAGAGAAAGACAAGACCATAGATAAAGAGATCTGAGATAGATATAGAAATTAGAGATGAAATTTATTAAGTTTGAAAAATGAGTAAAATAGTAGTTTTGAAAATAAATAAAATTAATTAATAAAAGCATTTAACTTTATTTAATTAAATCAAAATTTAAATAATTAAGGCACAATAGCACCACTATTTCTTATATAAATAGAAATAAACACACATATCAATGACTTCATTTATTATATTATTATAATAAATAAAATAATTATTTTCCATTTATAGTAATAAAGTGGTCGTTAACATATGCCGTAAGAGTGCGTTTAGTATGTGGGACAAGATAGGACAACGTGAGACATTTTCTTTTTATCTCACGTTTGGCGCGACTTTAGTATGAGACAGAACATGACAAGGTAGGACAAAAATCATCAAATTCTGTTCCACCCAAGACTCTAGGCCAGACTTATCTCATGCATGGGACAAGTCTAAAAAGACCTTTTTACCTTTAAATCTTCAAAAAATCACAAACTTATGCAATATTTTTTATATATATTATAATAATATATATAATATTATATTATAATTATTAGTAATATTAATATTATATATATTATATAATAATATATTATATAATATATTTTTGGATAATAATAATAAAATATACTTTATATTATATTATATATATTATTATATTAAATAATATATGATTATATATATAATATATACTTTTATTTTTTATTATTATCCAAAAAATATATTATATACTATATATTATTATTATATTACATAATATATATTATATATAATAATATATAATATTTGTATTATTTAATTTATATAATTTATGATATTTATATATATTAATATATATAACAGTAATATATATATAATAATATATGTACAAATTAAATAATAATATTATATTTTATTATTATATTATATATAATATTATATATACGTATGAGGAGCACTATAGTCATTTGAGTCTCTTGTTCCGTCTTGTCCCTTCCATACCAAACGTATAATAGTACAGTTAACAATTCTATCTCATATATTCTAAATATAATATAAAACAACCATCCCGTATATCCTACTCCGTTCCACCCCATCCTATATTATCTTGACTCATCACCGTACCAAACGCACCATAAGAGCACCGGTTAACGCTGCTCTTTCTTCTTTCTTTGGTTTTGTAAGAAAAATCCGATCCGAAAGTTTTTCAAATTGGATAACCGGATCCTATTGACACATCTAGTAATAGTGTCGAACCTTGGAAACACGGCAGTGAAAGTGACATCGGGAATTGCAGTATTCGATGCCGTATTTAATGCTTGTTTCAGAACAAGATGATGTTTGGTCGGATAAGGCACTCAAAAGTCTGAAATCTGCCTCTTTGACTTTCAAGTTCCACCGTGGTTAGTGTGTAGTGTGTACACCTCCATAACTTTAACTTCATCAATAACATTGTCCTCCCTCGATCTTCCACGATATCATTTAATGAAAAATCATTTTTGAAAAGGAACCGTAAAAATTAGCAACAAAAATACACAATATTAAACTAATAAGAAATTTGAAATTTACAACATTAGTTGGTATTATAGCATGAAGTGGTTTGGTTTCTTAAAACAATAAACGCTACTTTACTTGAATACATTAAATCATTATAAAATAGATATATAACCGATATAGCACGGATACGGATACGGGTATCGGATATGAAACGATATGGGTATATGGTAAATCTTCAAAAACTAGGATATTGATATGACATTGATTAAAATAATATATATTTATATGTATATATATTTTAAATAATAATATATGAAAACATATTTGATAATTCATTCAAAATCAAAACATATTTAGAATCCAAATAAAACATATCACATATCTACATATAAGTCAAAACAATGTAATATATTACAGGATTTAAAAAAAATATGTCACATAAGTTGTAACATATTACAAATTCCAAACAAAGCATATGTCACATAAGTGATAACATATTATAAAAATCTAAATAATATATTAAAAAAAAACTCATAAAACATATTTTAAATTCATAATTAACTTCACTATCATCATTCACATTGTTAAAGGATCTAGATAATTCGACCTCTAACCGTGGTTCATCAAAAGAAAGGTTTCAATATAATATATCTCGTTATTCTCCATGTCAATAGAATCAAAACCAAAATTTCTTTACAATTTCATTTAGACACCTAAAATTTTGAAATTATAGTTTGACCACGTTTTATACTAAAATAATTATAATATTCCGCCAAAAGTATCCTTAATGTATTTCTCAAGTATCCTCTAGTCAAACTTATGAAAAATCAACGGATTCGTCATTTAGCGTATCGAATACGTATCCTGAAGTATTTAAACAGGATACGAGTTGAATATGAATTGCCTCCACCAAATAGAGTATCCGTACTTCGTAGTATATAACCATATAATAATTCTTTAGTCCGATCAAATGTGGAAAAAAAAAAAATAGGACCGTAACTTCGTAACTTTATAAAATATAAATATTTTTTTGTTGAATTTTATACAATTGTTGTACCGAAATATTCGTTGTGACCGACCTAAGTAGACCCTTATAACTATAAGGCATACGATAAGAAAAATGGGTCGGTGCCTAGTGGGGTAAGCAGAAGGGCTTGTACGAAATATTATAAAAAGAAATCAGAAGAATTTAAGAATAAACAGAAATGAAGGACGTATCACAAATATATGCAAGTAAAAGGACTCGAAGTGGAAAAGCGAAGAATTTTTATATAATTAGGGCGGGAGTTTAATCAAATTTGATCAGAAGAAGTGTATAAACCATGCATAAAACATAAAAATAAAAGTTAAACGTTAAAACCAACAAAAGCTAAACAAAAATAGCACAAAAAAAGAGAGGAGAGTGCCCAAACATCCAAATTTTCTCACAAGAAGACTAGAACAGTATAAAGAAACTGTTTTTTCATTTATTCAAATATTAATATTATATGCATTCAAAAACCACTCTCTTTTATCTTTCTACTCTGCTAGTTCATTATTCTTCTTCCATCTCTATCTCTGTTTTTCTTTTCTTTTTTTCTTTTTCTTTTTCTTGTTCTTGGTTCAATTATTTATCAGCTTAATCATGGCGGATCTGTACGGAACCACGGCACCAACTTCGGGACACGAAACTGGAGAAATCGCGGCGTTTATAAAGCAGCTTATCAACGACACCTCACCATCCTCATCTTCTTGTGTGTCCTTTAATGCCAAGTACATCCACTCCTTGTTATCGACGACTCCGGACTGTAACTCCGACGGTGTCAATTTCTCCAGCATGGATTCTGATACTTATGATAGCGAGGTATTTTTGGATTTCTACAACATGATTTATTATTATTATTATTATTATTTTCACTCAATTTTGTTGATGAGGCGGTTTACTTTTTTGCTTTCTTTTTTGTTGAAAATTAAAAGGGTCCCGAAGCATCAGAGGTGCCAACAAACAACACAGGTCTGCCGAAACTGCCGTCGAAAAGAACCAGAGTTGCTGAGATTCATAATATGTCTGAAAAGGTTTTGCTTCTCTAGGCGACTAGGCTGTAATTTTTTATTTTATTTTATTTTTTGGGTGGGTTGTGTTGATTTATATGATAACAGTTGATTGTTGTTGGGCAGAGGAGGAGGAGTAAAATTAATGAGAAAATGAGGGCATTACAGAACCTAATTCCAAATTCTAACAAGGTCTGCTTTGTATCCTAAACTTAATTTTTCTATTTTCAGCTTGAATTTTCCATTCAAATTTTATGTTGTTTGATATGATGTATGAATGGGGTATTTGTATTAGACGGATAAAGCTTCAATGCTTGATGAGGCCATCGAGTATCTGAAGCAACTTCAGCTTCACGTACAGGTCAGAGTTCTCTACTTCTGTCTTGCTGATAAAATTTTTGAGATTAGGTCTGTAAATTGATTGCTTTACTGGGTGATACTTAAAACTATGATGGTGATTGACTATATTGTAGCTTGAATACAAATGCTTAAATTTTAGTGAATTTGATGAAACATGAAAGTGGGATATGAAATTTCTCTGTTGTAGTTGTTCTTGCTGCAAAATCGATTCAGATTGTAAAACGAGGCATACATGATTACTGTATATGTATATCACCATCTGTTGATAAACAAAAACCTCTGCAAATATCTTGAAGAATGAATTAATCATTAATTGAAAATCGTTTTTGTCTATCATGTCTTAATTGATCTGAAAATATACATCTGCATATCTGTCATCAAAGTTGTGGCTAGTTTTCTTTACATAATATCATAAAAAATTATTCACCATGATCAATGAACCAAGTCATAAATCACTGTAACTATCTTGTTCTTCATTTGTTGGGGTTCCTCAAATATAGAGAGTGACATATTGACTATTCTCAGTATGGACACTAGTATTTGCTTACTGGATTTTACTCTTGAGAAAGTGATATGAAATTACTTGACACTTTGCAACACTGAAGGTGCGTGATGTTTTATTTCTCTGTGGCATGAATTACATGGCCAACCCTGTGGTACTAATGTTTGAGCATCTCTTCATTACTCATAAGTCATAAGAAGTTTATGTCGACAACCTTTTTCTTTTTTTGGGTAGATGTGGAAGAGATGCCTCATTTTTCAGTCTTTCCTCTCCCTTTGTGTTCCTTATGTTAGCAAAATACCATTTTTTCTTGCCATCCATTCTTCCCATTATATGTCGCCTGATTTCTTGAAACTCTTTAAGCCATACTAGGTTTCTCATTAAGTTAATGAAACCAAAAAATTTCTTAGCAGTTTGTTTTCTTATAAATAGCCACTTGTTTCATGTTTATCCTTCAACAAACAACTTATATGTAATTATATCTCCTTGATTATCTTCCTCTATTGCATTTGTTTTATACTTTTATTACTGTTTTCACTTTCTAGCTTATCATTATCATTTATATACCAAGGACAAAAAGCTAGAAGTTCACCATTTTGATCTTTTTCAATCTTGAATTACCACCTTAGATTGTGTGAGAGATTCATGTAATCTAAGGCTGTAAATCACCTTGCTTTAAGCCTGTATCTGATCAGCACTCAGCAGCTTCTATGAGACTTCTTGAATGTTTGGTTTTCGAAATTTCTTGTTAGACAAGTCATGTTTCCTTGAACAAAGCCTGGAAGGGCAGATGCTGTTAATTGAACCTAGTCAATATTTTTATGGATTGATTTGTCTGGAAGATTCTTGTAGGTCTACGAAGTTTCTAAGTAGTTGGTCCACTTGGAGCCAGTAACTAGGCTAGACTGCATTTTGTGTTGTCTATTTTGATCTTCATCAACTTTGTTCCTGTAATTTCTTCATCTTCACTCAACTTGCTAAAACACAGAGTGGAAAATAGAAATACTAATCGTCAAGAAAAAAATAAATAAAAAATTTATGCTTCATTGTGATTGGTTTCACAGATGTTAACAATGAGAAATGGATTGAGCATGCAACCAGTGTGGTTACCAGGAGTAATACAACCAGCGCAACTGCATCAAACTGGAATGGTCTTCGATGTGGAGAATGGATTGCTGAATACCAACAGAGGAATTGACACATTTCCTGCAAAGGAAGAAGGCTCAGTTCAAATGCCTTTTAATATTTCCAATCAACCTTCTATCCCAAATCAACCGATTAACATATCGCCAGCAGCAAACATCAGCACAACAGAATCCTCATTTGGACTTGAACCATTTATTCCAGCTCAATATGGACCCTTCAATCTCTCATCATCTTCCAAGGTAAACTCTATTTTAAACAACATATGAATTTGTCTCAACACTTTGAAATAACATAAGCTACACTTTTGCTATGTGAAGGACATCCATGATGAAGGTGTGTCACAACTGCATTTAGATATGAATCTCACAGGGAAGGACTCTTTGTCTGGTATGACAGGAGACGCTCCATTATCGCCACCAAGTTGAACTGCAGATTTTTGTCAAATATCATAGAATAACATTTTAGACTTTATCGGCTTTCTTATGTTGCAAGTTACAAAATAGGTTGAACTATTGACATCTCTTTAACTTACCCAGAAACCTATTTCAGAAGTATTTGGTGTTTTTCAATTTTAAATCAAAGTATTTTATTACTCTTATGTTACTGAAATCTGAGGTAGGGATGTTGAAGGAAACCAGGAAGAAATTTTGATTTTAAAACATCAAAAAGTTCCCCATCTAGGCAGTGTGATCATATCGTGCACCACAATGAATTTGATCGCAATAGAGGTTGGCTGCTGACCGAGTTTTTGTTTTTGTAAAACACACAATAGAAGGAACAAACAGTGATCTACATGCCATGTGCAACAGATTTTGTGAAAGACAATAATAATAACTGTTTTCATCAGGTACCTACCAACAAATCATAAATATCCCCATTACTATGGCAGTAGCTTCTCTAAGAAATTAAAGGCATTGACAGTAGCTTCAAGTTTTACTTCAAACTATCAATTATATCTTCGAATCCAAGAATAAAGAGATAACATTCTGTTTTGTAAGTCCATCTACTATCATTCTCTAAATTTTTCTCCATTTTAGAGATTGAAAATAGAATATTTCAGGAATATTTCATCTCTATAAATTTGCTATTACGTATAACCATTTTCTATTTTACTATCTTCAAAGAATAAAATATTATTATTTTACTTGATAAATAATATTTCAAACATTCTTTAATAAAATTGTTTTATCTTAATTATTTTAGATAATAATTTACTCACTTTTATTTCATTTAAAATTTTATAATCTTTTTTTATAATTAGTCACACCTAGGTATGTCAAAAAATCCCGAACCTGGGAGGATCTGCCCCACCCATCCCATATGAAGGGTATTTTATCAAAATAAATGGGGTCAGGCGGGTTTGGGATCAATTCCTATTCCCCATTTTTAAAACGAGGCAGCGTAGGGATTTGTTGTCCCTACCCAAACCTGCTTAATATTTATTTATTAATAATATTAATATTTAATACAAAATTAAGATATATTATTTTAATTAGTAATGTTAAGATATATATAAAAAAAAAAATTATTATGAATTTTGTTATCTAATTTAAACCTGTTTTTATTTAAGTTAAACCCCCAAAAAAAAAACCCTAGTTAGTGTACAAACTTGGGGAGGGGAGGGGCGGGACGGGTTTGGGGCCATCTCCCCCGCCCTAAAAATTCCTCGACCTCAACCCCGGTCTTCAATAGTGAGTTTGGGGTAAATAATTTTGTTTGGGTCGGGGTCGAGATTTGTTTTCCCTACCTTGAACCAGCCCCATTGACATCCATAGTCACATTTAACTATTTTTACGTGTAATGATTTTGATATAATTTTCTTAACATTTATATTTTTTTTATCTAACTTTAATTTCATTGTTATTTTTATTGGTTTAATTTTAATTTGCAATTTATTTTTTTTGTTGTTGCTATTTTTCCATTGTATTGTTTTAATTTCAAGATGTTAATGTTATTATTTTATTTTACAGAATTATTCAGAGTTAATTATTATGATATATGTTAATTATATATAAAAATTGATGATTTGAAAACATTTGTTTTGGATAAAAATGTTTATTAGTTCATTGATTAAAATAGAAGTTATAATAAATAAAAAAAATTAAAAATTATTAAAATATAGTTAACATTATACTCGGTTGAAAGATCTCAACAAAATATTTATATAGTATAATTTTTATAGTAATTAGATTTATGAATAAATAGTTATAATAAATTAATTGAGTTTAGTTAAAAATGTAAAAATGATATAAAAGGGATTTAAGAAAGAATATAAAGGTAAAATGCGATTATAAAAAGTAAATTGTGAAATAGAGATGAAAAATTTGGATCTCCAAATATAAAGATCAAAACTTGATCTCTATTTTTATTTTCCTTGTTTGGCATGATTTGGAGAACCATCGGAGTGGTTTGGATCTTCATTTTGACAAAATGGAGACTCATTGAAGTTGGTCTAAGAACTAACATTTTGCTTTATTTAAATTTCTTATATATATATATAGTAGGATCTATGACCCTATGTTTTTTATACAATCTTTAACCCACTTTTATGTCCCTAAGATTTAATATCCTAATGGGATTGAATGATTTAGATTTCATGATTTATTCTCTCTTCACTGTTCTCTCGCCGCAGTTAAATCTTTGATTTTAATTTTTCTCTCATTCATTATACTTTCTCTCTCTCTCCTCTCACATCAATTAATATTTTTTCCTTCTCTTTCCTCAATGCTCTTACCCGAATCTCTTTTCAAAAGTTAACTTTTTTTTTACGTTGCTTCTAAAAAAAATTAAATTCAGTTCATGTCTTGTTTATTTATTTATTTTTGGAACTAATGTGCAGAGTAAATCATATCATACATTTTCTCTTCATCTTTTTTAGTTACAAAAATGTTAATCATATGCATTTTTTTATTACTTAATTTAAGAATGCTTTGGCCTTTTGGAGATATATTCAAAAATTATGTAATATATTTTTTTTTTTTTGGAGAACCTTATCATAATATTCTTTATTAAAAAATACATATTATCAAAAGAGATTTGAGTGAGAAGGACAAAAGAGGAGAGATAAAAAAAAAAGTAATAACAATTGCCTAGAAAGAGGAGGAGAGAGGAAAGAATCAAGGGAAAACATTTTGCCTAGAGAGGAGAGAAGAATTTAATTCAAGATTTAATTAAGTAGAGAGAAGCAAAGAGAATAAATCTAAACCCTTCAATCCCATTAGGTCATAAAAGTACATCAAAATTTGTGTAAAATAATGAGGCTATGGATTGTGCCATATATATATATATATATTTATATATATATGGTCCCGTTTCGATCAGAGTATCATTATCTAACTTTACCAGGATATTGAATATGAATCATTCATTTATAAAAGCGATTTGACAAGTGTATACATACCAAGTCAAATTATGTAAAACGAGTGACTTACATTCAATGTCCTTATATAATTCTATTAGAGCATCCTTATAGGAAAATTTCCGTACATATATATATATATATATCAGTGGTATTCACATAATTGCGTGCTTATGTAAATATATGAACTAAGTTAAAATGGTTGAATCCAACGACTCACATTCAATACACTCATATAAAGTATTCACATAAGTGCGCATTTATGTAAATATATGAACTAAGAAAAAATAGTTGAATCCAACGACTCACATTTAATACACTCATATAAAGTACTCACATAAGAGTGCATTTATGTGAAAATATAGACTAAGTCAAAATAGTTGAATTCAACAATTCACATTCAATATACTCATATAAAATCTATAAATGCGCATTTATGTGGACACCATATTATATATATATAAATATGATACTGTTTTGAAGATATGGGTCAAGATAAGGACCCTCAAAATAATTACAAACTATTTGTCACACATTAAATTGGGGAATTCTAGATGCGTATAATTTTGAATGTATATAAAGTTTTGTCTGCCTCTAGAATGTTATAATATAATCAATTTTTTGATTTTTTTTTTTAAAAGTACTGTTAAATTTCTATATTTATGTGTTTATAAGAATATGCATATATATATATATATATCGGTGGATAGCCTTACAACTTAAAAGATTAGTCTAGTTGGTTGTGATATCCACTAGTATATATACCCTAATCTTATTATATGTGTTTTCAACAGGAGATTCATTCTCATCTTCTTGAGCTTCACATATGGGTTATTTTAAAAAATACCAATCATATATAATACATCTGATTTATCACATATCACTTTGGTATATATATTTGGGATAAATATAATAACAGTAAAAATGAAGGGCTTAGGAGTTAGGGCTCATCAAATTTGCTTTCATATTGACAACATGCATTTCAAAAACACCTTCCAGCTCTATTAAGTATCTTTACAGAATTTTTAACTGAATTGCAATCGTATCACAACTGCTAAAAAGCTTCTGTAACAGAAACTTGCTTTTTATAATTTTATTAATTATCAATATCAGATATCTGTAAAATGAATCCAAAGATAAAGAAGACGTGTTTTTACAATTACAGATATCATATATAACTTGTGATTTGTGATGCTCTCTCGCATGAACGCGTTTACCTTTTCTATTGCTTCTATACAGAGTATATCATCACCCTCCCACTTCCAATAAATTTACGCAACTGCCACTCTTTGAACTTTCGAGAGATGTAGAAGGGTGGCGGATAGGGTTGCACATTGGGAAAATAAGGATGGATATAGATCCCCCTATCCCCATCCCCACTTCTCAAACCCTTCCCCATGCCTGCGCCCCCACAACCCCCCCCCCCCCCCCATTTGGGGAGAATGGGGATGAGGGAGTTTTTTGGGGAGGTCCCCTCATCACCATCCCTACTTCCCCATTTTTTTCGTTTTTTCCCGTTTTTCCTATTTCCCCCTTTCCCTATTTCCCAATTTAGTTGAAAATTACAAATTAAACTTTAAAAAAAAAAAAATTCTATTACAAATGCAAAAGAAAATCATTACAAAATAATGTCAAATATATATACATTACAAAATAATGTCAAAGAAAATACGTTACAATATATATAAAATTATTTTTATAATATTTTGGAGGAAATGGGAAAATGGGGATGTGGGTATCTACCCCTATCCCCATTTCCCCATTTCACTATATTTGTGGGGAAAATGGGGAAATGACCCTCCCCCCTCCCCATACCCATTTCAATTTGGGGATGATTTTCATACCCCCCCCCCATTTTTCCCAAAAAATTTCCCCCAAATGGGGATGGGGAAGCGGGGAAACGGGGATTCGGGGGAAAATGTGCAACCCTAGTGGTGGATATGGTAATTAAATAAAAAAAGAAGGTCAATTGATTACAAGTTTATGATGGGCCTTTGAGAAATCTTGAGTGTCACGCACCAAAGCAGTATGTATACGTTTTTTTTTTTTTTTTTTGTATTGTATTTTTGTCTCTCTCTTTCTTTCGCCAACTTTTTTTTACTTATAAAAACCCTACACCATCACCCCAGTTTTGCATTCACAATTGACAGACTCATCAATTTCTTTCTTTAAAAAAAAAAAAAAAAAAACAAAAACTATGTTGGGAAATCATAGTAGTGTTGATAAATGCTCGGAGGAGGAGATGCAACAACAGGCTAAAAACAATTCAAGCTCTAATAGCCCCACCACACATGATCAACAAGCACTAGAAACAGCAGAATTAGCAAAGGTGGGTCAAAAGAGAAGCAGAAAAGATGGAAAATCCGTTGGCTGTGGTGACAGCGGCAATGGTGGTGGCGGTGGTGAATCAGAGCATGAGATACATATGTTGATCGAGAGAGAGAGGAGGAAGAAGATGAGGGACATGTTCTCTAGTCTTCATGCTTTGCTCCCTCAACTTCCACCTAAGGTATTATCTAATTAACTATATATATATATATATAAATAAATTGATCTTTTTTAATTTATAAAACATTTTCATTGGTTTTTTAATTTGCATGAAACATGACGGTATATATATATTCAATTTTTTTTTTTCAAAATTCAAATTTATCCATAATTTCACTTCATGATCTTGTTCCAACAAAGATAGCAAAATACAAAATTTGCAAATATAAATGAGACGCATATAGACTTGGATAAATTGTTGTTGAAGGTTTCAATTCGATTCGATTTTTATTATTATTATTATTATTATTATTATTATTATTATTATTTATTTATTTATTTATTTATTTATTGAAGTATCGTGGGATTTGATTTCTAATAGAACTAAAGTAGTATCAGAGGTGCATCCATATCCTAAGCCATATATAGAAGAAAACATATATACATACTATGTCAAAAAAAAAAAAAAAAAAAAAAAAGATACATATATGGGTTCTGTTTGTATTTTAGTTCCAATTATCTATAGTTTTATAAAAGGGTTGGTTTTTATATTAATTTTAATTGCTTTTAACACTTAATTCTTCAATTAATGCAAAAGAAAACGTTAAAATATAGTTCATGTACGTATATGCTGCTCATGAACAAACCATAATACTAAAATAATCTACGCTTGTAATACTAACTACGATTTCAGTATTTTGAATATCTTTTTTGATTTTGTGGTTTATGGTGCGTCTTGAATTTAATTACCTTGCCTAATGAATTTATTTTGATTTTTTTTTTTTATTTATATATATAATGTATTTTGAATTTTTGACAACACTAGAGTTTGAAATATTGACACAGTTATGATATGCTACCATATATATTTGAGATGAGATAATTCGATCTTGTGGTATCATTAGTATAGTAGTATCCATATCCAGGTTATTTTATTCGGAGATTAGTCCATTAAAGCCTATAAATAAGCTCACAATGTGCATGTACATAATGAAATGTACAGTTTATTTTCTCTTTTATTGCATCAAGTCACGAGGTCGTGGATTCATTGCACACCTTACATAGTAAAGGGTTACATATTAAGGGTGTTTAACGTGTATCCAGTGTTTTCCATTTATTTCCACGTTGCACATAAATAGACCCGTTTGAATATAAAATCTCAACAACTTATGTCGCGGAAACTATAGATTAGATGTTTACTTGTCAATTTAAATTTTTCGGTTAAGGAAAATACTAATATTATCTCCATGTTAGCAAGAAATTAAGAGTCGCATATACAGTGGAACGTGATATTAAAAGTCGTGCATATCTTTGCAACCATTTTATAAAGTGTGTTCAAATTTCAATTTTGTACAGGCAGACAAATCCTCCATTGTTGATGAAGCGGTAAAATACATAAAGACTCTTCAACACACTCTCCAGACCCTTAAAAAACAAAGGCATGACAAGCAGCAGAATGTGACTGCTCCTGTTGCTGATTATGAACATGAATCAATCATCACATCAACCAATTTACAACAACCACTTGATTCAAGGGAAGCATTTTTGGCTGATCATAATCAAGGACCACCACCATTATCATCCAAGAACTTGTCAATGGCCACAAACGTGCCGGTACACGTGCACCCGTTTCAAGTTCCTGCTCCTCTGGTGTGCTTCCAGACGTGGTTTTCGCCGAATGTTGTGGTGAATGTGTGCGGCGATGATGCACAAATCAGTGTGTGCTCACCAAGGAAGCCAGGTCTATTGTCCACCATCTTCTATATATTTGAAAAGTATAATTTGGATGTGGTATCTGCTCATGTTACCTCTGATAGCTACCGTAGAATGTACATGATCCAAGCCCATGTAAGTCTCACAATCTTCTACTCTTATACAATTAATTTTTTCAATACTTTTGTTATGATATTATCAGTTCATTGAGAGTGATTCAAGATAATTATGATTTACTTTCAAGGAAAATCTCCCAAAAGATCATTTCATTATTCAAAATACAGGAGTTAATTTTAACTTTAATTGTTTGATTAAAATTTAATAATGTTCTCACTTCTCAGCATCTAAATATTTATTTATTTATTTCTTCAAACATTTCAAGAAATGCAAGATTCCTACTCCCTTGGGCAAACAATTGGCCCAGGAATCACTTATTCAATGTCTTCTTTCATGCTTTAATTTATGCATAGAATAATATATTTTGGTAGTTCCAATTATATGTTAATAAATCAATATATATAGGCTATGTAATTATGTAATAATCAATCGTTTTCCTGTCTAATTATGTCAGGCTAGTGGAGCATCCAATCAATTTCCAGAAGCATTGTCAGTGGAGGAAACCTTTAAACTTGCAGTGGAAGAAATGAACCTGTGGCTCTTGACATGTTGATGATGCTACAAAGTCCTGATCATATAAGAAGACACAATATGTGATCTCAGAAAAAATAAAGAGAAAAATTTCAATATATATAGTTAATTGTATGCTCCTTTTATTTGGATATGAAATTTCAATGTATTTATACAGGTTTATAATTAATTAATTAATTAATTAGTTTCTCTTGTTTTATAATTTGCATGTACATCAGATTAGGTGTGTTTGGATTGTTAATTTGTTACTTGGGATTTATTTCTTGCAAATTTCTAACTGGTGGGACAGATTCAACTTGGCTAAAATCAATGTACATGATCTCCTACTAGTGTAGTGTAGAATCATTGCTTCTCTCTACTCTTTACTCAAATATCAAGATAATATGGATATGATGATGGCAACATTGGCAAGTAAGCACATGGGTTGTGTCAAGTGTGGTGTGTTGGAGAAAACATTAATCTGCTTGCTTCTCATTTATTACCAAACGTAACAAACAGAGAGCTACTATACCTGGTGAAAGAAAAAGAAATTTTTTTTTTTTTTTTTTTCATATCTAGTTTTACCCAGTTACATGTTATTGTTTACTTGGAGACACAAATGGATACATTCAATACAGTAACTATTTTTCTTTTCTGTTATATATATATATATATATATATATATATCATCCCTTTATGATTTGGAAAAAAAAAAAAAAAAAAAGAGTTAGTGAAGAGTCTGATCATTCTTGAAAGAGGTAGTAGAATCTTTCTTCTCAATGTTTGATACTATACCAAATTTTACAATTCAACAGTTGATCAACAATTAGCCACTCCTCCTAAGTATTGAAGTGTGAAAACTATTGTTTGCATATCTGACAAGTGACAACATGTGTTTATATTTTCGTTGAGGACTATGGTAGCAACAAATTTTGAGAATAACTCAAAGTTAATTTTGGAAACAATTTGTTGAAGTTAATGATAGAGTTGTTCCTAAAAAGATGTTAGTATCATACCAAAATTTTTGTGTGAGTATCGTAATCAGACCCTTTGGTTGATGTATTAGTATATGGGCCGGCTTGACTACTATACCTATATGGGTACGGTAGCATCAAAATTTAAGAACCATTCTGAATTTTGGGAACCACTCTCACGTTGAAATCAACCACCCGTATGGGTATAGTAGCCAGATCCATTAGCAAAGTGTTTACAATGCTACATCCGACCAGTTATCCATTTGTCCAACTTGTTGGTCACAGAGTTGCAGGTCATGGGACATGGGCCCATATACCTGCAGGCTCCAACTTTTTCACAAAATGGTGGACCTAAATTAGACAGCCCAATTGATGTTTACTTTTTTTTTTTTTTAATTTTTTTAAATTTTTTTTATTTACTTTTTTATTTATTTATTTATTTATTTAAAATCCCAATTGATGTCAACACTCTTTGACAAATTGGGCAAAAAATGAAAACCTGTAGAAGTATTAATCAATACAAAACACATATGGTACCTTACCAATGTGGCGGGCCTTCTCCAAGGGAACCCAACCACCAAGGTTTAAGACCTAGTGTATGTATGTATATATATAAATTTTTCCACTATTAGTGTGGGTGTTGTCCCCTCTTATGGGAGTGCTCTCTCCCCTCTTGTTGGAGTTACAATTTGGATTGAACTTGTAGAGTTCAAATCTCACTAGTCCCAACGGTTGTCGTATAATAATAAAAAATAATCAATACAAAACGGGAATAATTCCAATTCCAATACCATTTTGCCTAAAGTCCGCATTAACCGTCGTCTTATTGGAAGCAATAATTAAGGCAACTACAAGATTAGGAAAGTCAAAAAATCAAACTCCATTATCTCGTACATTTTATCTGCAAACAAAGTTCTTTTTTTTTTTATTATTTTTATTATTTTTTAATAGTTTAATCCTTAAATTAATCCGATAATGCTCATATCTCCATCACATTATTTTATCAATTCTTCCCAATTATTATTAATATATATATATATATGAACGGTAAAAAAAATTAAAAAGATAAAACTGCACATCCTTTGGATTTCCGAATACAAGAATTCTATACTTTTATTCATACGGGATATCAAATGTTAGATGTATCTATTGGAATTCTGAACGGAAAATAAAATCTCCTTTATATTTGATAGGGAGATGACCAAAACATTTGTCTTCAATAGAAACAATAATCAAATATTAAAGGATGTCATAAGCGTATCTTAGACTAGAAAACGGTCCACTAGACATAAATTAAATGAAGTACAAAGTCAAAAAAATAATAAAATTAATGGGGTTGGTTTTGCTCAATTCTAGAAGTCCCATAATTGCCAGCTGCTCAGTCCCCTGCTTCAAATGACCTCATTAACCATCACTCAACAGTCTCACACAACTCCACAACACAACTCTCTGTCTCTCTCTCTCTCTTTTTCTCTCTTTTTCTCTTTTGGACATCTTGGTTATAATCTGACAAAAAATTAACCATAATTTGACTTTAACAGATTCCAACAAGTGCAGGAAGAGGAGGAAGAAGAAGAAGATAACCAGAAAATGTCTGATTATTCGTTCTTGAACGATCAGCTCTCTAAGAAGACATCAATTTTTGGTCTGCGTTTGTGGGTTGTTCTTGGTATCTGTGTTGGAGCTGCTATAGTTCTTGTTCTCTTCCTCATTTCTCTCTGGTTCACTTCGAAACGCAACAGCTCCTCAAAACGACAACGACACAAAACCATCATCGCAGCCAAGGCTAAGCAATCCTCTCTCAATAACAGCAACCCCACCATCCCAAACATTTCCAAAGAAATTCTGGAAATCAAGATAGACCCGGACCCGAAACCACATTTCAATCCGAACCCTGACCCACTATCGGAACCGGAACCTATCTCTGTTGAAGAGAGCCCTATCAATGGACGCAGCAGAATTCACATCGAAATGGGAAAAGATCACAGGATTTCGTACCCGGAACGCGTCGGTGGTGGTGTCGTATCGTATCACGGGTCGGGTGAGTCCAGGTCCGGTGATCAGACGGCGGCCGTGATTGGGCCGGAGGTTTCCCATCTGGGGTGGGGTCATTGGTACACTTTAAGAGAGCTTGAGGTGTCCACTAATGGTTTTGCTGATGAGAACGTTATCGGTGAAGGTGGTTATGGAATTGTTTACAGTGGTGTGTTGGAGGATAACACTAAAGTTGCTGTCAAAAATTTGCTCAACAACAGGTACTGTATCTGCATTGATTGTTTCTTAATTTTACTAGTGGTTTTTTTTGTTGCATGTGTTGTTTGATTATTTTGTGTGGCATGGAGCTTTTGTTGAAGATAAAAAGAGGTTGTTTCATGTTTGTTTGGTCATAGAGGACAGGCTGAGAAGGAGTTTAAGGTTGAAGTGGAAGCAATTGGACGTGTGCGGCACAAGAATTTGGTCAGGTTGCTTGGTTATTGTGCTGAAGGAGCTCATAGGTACTTCAATTTTGTGATTTTTGCCTCTTTGTTCATGGTTTGGTGCAGTTGCATGCATGGACTTTTTGTTGATGTCTCAAATCTGACGATTTGTGAGTTTTAATAGTTTTTATGTTTTGATCTCACATGGGTTTAATATAGTTCCTTGATTGTTATAGGATGCTTGTTTATGAATATGTTGACAATGGTAACTTAGAACAGTGGCTTCATGGAGATGTTGGGCCTTACAGCCCTCTTACATGGGAGGCTCGGATGAATATAATACTTGGAACCGCAAAAGGGTATTTTTTTTTTTTTAATTATTATTATTATTATTATTATTATTATTTTTAAGTAGAATTGGTTATGTGAATATCAATCTCTGGTTCTTTAGTTGTTTGTTGTTAACTGAAATCATGAAAATGTACAGGCTTACATACCTGCATGAGGGGCTTGAGCCAAAGGTTGTTCACCGCGATATCAAGTCCAGCAACATTTTGCTTGATAAGCAGTGGAATCCTAAAGTGTCTGACTTTGGCCTAGCGAAGCTTTTGGGTTCGGAGAAGAGCTATGTGACAACTCGCGTAATGGGAACATTTGGGTTAGTAAAACTAATCTTTGTTAAAATCATTTTAAGTCACTTGCATTTTGTAATTGATGGGATTTATGATATAGCAATAAGGAATAAAGGACAATTATCTGTTCTGTCTCACAGGTATGTAGCTCCAGAATATGCTAGCACTGGCATGTTAAATGAAAGAAGTGATGTATACAGTTTTGGGATTCTCATTATGGAAATAATTTCCGGGAGAAATCCAGTGGATTATAGCCGCCCAGCTGGAGAGGTTTGTATTATCCTATTCAGATCGGTCGATGATGCTGTCGTATTAGTCTTCTTTCCTTTTGATTTATGTTGGCAAGTTCAATTTCAGGTGAATCTAGTTGAGTGGCTTAAAACAATGGTTACAAATCGCAATGCAGAGGGGGTTTTGGATGCTAGATTGCAAGAGAAGCCTTCTTCAAGGGCACTGAAGCGTGCCCTTTTAGTAGCTTTACGCTGTGTGGACCCAAATGCTCAGAAGAGGCCAAAGATGGGGCATGTGATACATATGCTTGAAGCTGATGAGTTTCCCTTCCGAGATGTAAGTTCATAATCATCTCTGCTTGAAACTATGCTTATCGAAAGTTCATTTGGACATGCAGCTGCAACAGGTTTAAAATTTTACTTTCTAGTGTTTTTTAGTTTGCCATGATCTTGTTGCGCTTACGTTCATGTACTCACGGTTCATAGAAGTTGAACCGAGAAACACAAACATTTCCAGAAACACTAGTGTGGCACAAGGGTTTTTAATCTTCGTTTTGTTTCCTATGTTATTTTTGTCTGTAGTTTTTTTACATGGGTGTTATGAGGCTGCACAACAAATCTTTCAAGTAACAATTATTAACAAATGATACGTGTTAAATACAAATTTTGTTTGGTTTAGTTGAAGTTCATAAAAATCTAGAACATATGATGATATGAAGCAGACTCTAAGTCACTCTTGAGCTTTAATAGGACAAAAACTTATAATGCTTATATAGGGAAGGGCTCTTGGTTCCTTCAGACCCTGTTGGATATATGTAGGTGCAAATTGTGTAGATCGAAAATGCAACCGTGAAATCACATTTCTTTTGCACATGGTTATGGCATACATGATTTTGCATGAATTATCATTTCTCATTTGAGATTTTCATTCATCTCACAATTTTAGGAACGGAGAGCTGGACGGGAACATGGGCGCTCACATATTGATGCTATAAGGGGTAGATTGATGGGTAACGGTGTAAGTGAATCAGGTGACAGTAGTGGGTATGAAAGTGGTGTTCAAACCAAAAAACCATTGTCGAGAAAGCAAGAAGATGCAGAACAGTAGCCTCACCTCGCCTTGCCTCGCTCCCCACATAAACGTGTAAGGTGAATTGACACACCTTGTTTTGCTCCTAGTTTCTTATCAAGCTGACTACGGGGAAATAACTCATTTCTTCTGTATATGTAATTCATGTCATTACTAGCTTGTAGTGTTTGTAGATCCTGTAGCATTCTCTGTCATGCTTTGTATACCATTAGCTTGTAAACGATGCCTAAGATATTCTTTCTTGCTAAATTCATTGTCTGTCCGAATATTACCAAATTTATGACTGCTTAAAGTTGAAATAAGCTCATTTTTGTGCCTTGCTCTGTACACTACCTTCACATATTCACATGGTTCACAGAATAAATTGATTAGGAAGAAAAATGTGAAATCAAATCAATTTTGTTCTGATCTGAGGATGAATCAATCTCCTTCTCTTCATTTTCCACACACAGTGAAAGTTATCTCTGATTCACTGATTACAATGACATACAAAAAAGTGCAGGTAGATTTACTGATTTAGTTTGGTTTGCATCATTATCTGTGTATAGGCAAGGCAAGGCAAGGCAAGGCAAGGCAAGGCAAGCATGAATCATGATTGAGTTGAGTTTTAAATGTTGAAACATAAATACCCATGATCATGAAAGATTAATTAAGACAAATCACTTGAAGTAAAATGTGTATAGTTTAGGTGGGTCATAAGTGGTTAACATGCTGCACCATTGTGTGGGGGCATGTTTTTGAGTTTTGTTGACACGAGAAATATCGACAGCTAAAGATGGTCAGATGGAGGTTGAAAGGCTTTAAAATCTTTGGACCCACCTTGCATTTTTATCTTTATAAGGGGGGAATTGGAAAGTCATGAGAGTTGTTCACCTTCTTTGGTGGCCTTCGATTCTTTGAATGATATTGATATCTTTGTTTCCTTTTTTACTTTTCTTCACTTGTTGCATTGTCCTGCCTTGCCTGTGTTAAGGGTAATATAAACGAACAAGGATCCTCTCCTCGTCTTCACCTCATTTAACCTTATGACACATAAGCATTACAATGAATAAATGGTTAAGATATGATTGATACTTTATTAACAATCAATCACATGTTTTAAAAAGATGAGGATGAGGTGAGGTGGGGAGAGGATCCTGGTCCAATATAAACACGGTCGGCACAGCTCAACTTCAGACACTCTTGCTCACATAAATCTTATCTGTCCTTTTATTTTTCTTTCTTTTTTTTTCCTCCATTGAAAAAAGAAAAATGTTAATTGCTGATAAATAAATAAAAAAAATTTCCCGCCTTCTAGCTTGTATCAACTTGAGGGAAATCGATATTTGAAGTACATTCGTACCAGCTGCTTCTAATAAAGTTTATTATTTTCTACATTAAACTTAACGGTTAACTTTAAAAATAGTAATAATAACTAACTATTTTATTTAATGGAAGAATTTAAATTACATAAAAAGGAAAAATGTTGCCTCCATCTAAAAATATTTTTTAAAACAAAAAATAATAAAATAGAAAGAAAAAAAAAATTGAGATTTAAACCATACCAAATTGTTTCTCCGGCGCAGGGGAAGTCTCGAGCCTTCACATCCACGAATAGGGGGCTCGAGCTCGAGCTCGAGCTTTCCTTACGGTGAACAAAGGAGGGTGAAGTGGGGAAGATCGCATCCTCCTTTTGTGATTGGGGAGGCGATCCACCCGTTATTGGCAGTGAGGTTTGTAGGAGATATAATATAAGGTGGTTATCTGAATTAGATCTTTAATCTTTTTTTAATAATTATTAATTTAAGGTTTTTTTATGAAATTAAAGTTTTTACAAAACAATGTCTAAGTTGTTAAATCGGATTGAGGGAATCACTTAATAAATTAATATAAAGGGTAAAATATTTCATTTATACGATTGTTAATATTCTAGTTTCGAGATCAAAACCATTGATTTAGATAATCAAGGGACTTTATATATTTTTTTTCTTTTTAAAGATTATTTAGGGACCACGAGAATTAAGAACGGAAACATTGAATTGATCAAAAAGTGATAAATTCAAATCATTGGGTCCAAAATGAATTTCGCCCGAAAAATAAAAACTCAATTTTGTAAAACCAGGATCTGAGCCGCGTGTTCTTCATCAGCTTCAATTTTCTTCTGCCCGTCCTGTTACATTTGGAAAATTACATTACAAGAATACCTAGAAAAGTATCCAACCTTTTTTAAACCAAATTGAAATCTATCCTTATTCCTCCATCTCCACTGTTAACTAGCTTCCACTGCCAAAAATGTGTTAGGATTACACATGGACTAAGTATGAGATTAGTGAAGGTATATAACCCATTGGACAACCTCTCCTTACAAGTCGGTTTTTAAGGATAAGTTCTACCTAATGGGTTCGTATCAAAATGAAAGATGAACCACCGCTGAAGGAGATCACAACCGCGGCTTTCACAACATTTCCCATAGACAAGCAACACATTTCTTCGATAATTGAAGTCCTACTAATTTGATTTTCTCCTTGATACATTATTTGGATTTCGTTGAAATTTTGATGAGTGATTTCGAATCGTCTACGAATGCATTGCAATTTTTGGTAGTTGTCTAGACCAAACATGTTCTTTGACTGGTTCTCAGTTTCTTGCATAGAATATAATTGCCAATCACTAACTTATAATGCCTGAATCAATAACTATTTTCTTCCTTAAATCTTATTTAAGGTAATGGGTTCTCTCTGCAGTTTTTATTTTGCTGTGATAGCATTCCGATTGATTTGAATGAGGCTGATAAATTAATGTAGGAAAACTGCATCCTTCACACACACAAGACACAATTATATAAAGCATTAGTTTACGATTTCTTTTACCTTCTTAATATTGTGGTACACAATACACCTTTTGATATCTTCATATTCTGAATGATTTCAATGCCTTGACGTAGATAATAATGATCACAAAGACACAAACAGATAAATCATTCTGTGGAGATGAATATGATTTAGCTAGGTTTTGATGACCACTATGGGGCTTGATACCGTGTGGTTATGTTGATCAATCCAGTTGAGAAAACCGTAGACCATGCCTGGATCTTCTTTGTCAGTCTCTATGCTCAAAACAAAACTCTGCTTCTGATATTTCTTTGTGAATGTTAGAGTGCTGGGCTCTATTGTGATTTTAATTCCAGTAGTAAACTTCAAATTTGCATGGTACACTGCTTCTTCTTCTCCCACGTTCGTAACAACCCTGCTGAATTTCTTAACTGTTTCATTGTTAAATATGGCCATAAAAGATGGGTAATTTAGGTCAGTGGGTTCTTGACTACAATTCCATTGACTTCGTTGAAGGATGGTTTTCATCTGCTTTTCATCATAGCCTAGACCACACAGGAATTCAATGTAATCTTGAACATCCATGTCATAGATGAGTCCAGGGTCCATGGCTCTGTTTGGGTCGATATGGCCTGCTCCGAAATCTAGAGGTGTAGCTGGAAGACCTGTACTTCCATCTTTCAAAATAGAACCAGTGTTGTCTATGGTATATGCTGTGGTCATTATAGCTGATCGGATGGCTGCTGGGCTCCATTTCTTGTGGACAGCTTTTAGTAAAGCTGCTACTCCAGCAACATGAGGTGTTGCCATTGATGTTCCTGAGTATAGTGCATAATCTGTTACCAACTTGTATTTCCCAATTTTGATGAACGACCTAATAGGCGTGACTGCTGCCAGCACATCAACTCCTGGAGCCAGAATATCTGGCTTTAGCACACCAGGGTTGATTGGATCCAGTCCTCTTGATGAAAAGGAGGCCACTTGAGGTGCTGGTTTTGCACCCAATTTCGTCGACATGAACCTCATACCTTTGACCTTTGCTTTACTATCCTCTGTCACATACTTTCTAACCAAAGTCCCAGAAGCATTGTCCAGAATCAGGCTGGGAATGATGAAGTCATTCGGTTGTAAATCTGATATATCTACCAGAAAGATTCCAGCATATGCACCCGCTCTCTCAACCTCCTCCATTTGGTAATAAACATCAATTTTGCTGCTATTATCACAAAGGACTACCTTTCCAGCAACCTCATTTTGGTCTAGTGCTGAGGCATCGCACATTGCTTTGCTTACATTGTCTCTGCCATAGTACAAAGATGCATTGGTAATGTAAATGCTCTCTGGAAAGTATGAAATTCCTTCTAGCGCTAACCCATTTTCTAGAGTCATCATTGCAGTGAAACTCCGATCAAGCGTGGCGGCTCCCACTGTTGCAATCCAAGGTGCTCCATTGTATGTCGAGTTGTGACCTCCATCATTCCCTGCAGCGCATACTACAAAAATCCCTTTCTCTATTGCTGAAAGAGAAGCAATAGCAATCACATCTTTAAAATAAGGAGTCTGGTTAAAGCCAAGAGATAGTGATAGGATATCAACCCCATCAGCAATTGCTTGATCCATGCCTGCAAGCACGTCAGTTGCTGCTGCGGACTCCTCTGTGTCTGATACAAAGAGGGCCTTGTACATAGCAATGTGTGCACGCGGTGCTATTCCCTGGGCTGTGCCTTTTGCATATCCAAAGTGACTTGCACCAAGTACATGGTTACCAGCAGCTGTGGATGACGTGTGAGTGCCATGACCAAAAACGTCTCTTGCAGAGTCATAGTCACGTTCACCGGATATTTTTATACCTGCAGCTTGAAGCCCTTTGCTAAAAGATTTTGCCCCAATGAGCTTCCGGTTGCAGGCAGAAGGGCTAAATTTCGTGCCATTCTCACACTTGCCATTCCATCTCTGTGGTATCGGCGACATACCCTTTTCACTAAAACT
Source organism: Acer negundo (assembly GCA_035582765.1). Classification (NCBI taxonomy): domain Eukaryota; kingdom Viridiplantae; phylum Streptophyta; class Magnoliopsida; order Sapindales; family Sapindaceae; genus Acer; species Acer negundo. Next base: position 6,507,874 of record CM069231.1, on the reverse strand, counting down.
CTCACTCTCTGGCCAGATTCCTGTATCAACAATTCCAACGATAACACCTTCACCAAATGAAGCAGCGGGCCATAGTCCAGATTCGCGTTGTAGTCCAAGAAACTTAGGGCTGTAGGTGGTGAACAACTTGCCAAAAGACTCTGGGTATGTGGCAAGATGTGCTGGAGATTTCTCGATTGCAGATAGTTGAGAGGGTGTGAGCCTGGCACTGAAGCCATGCATGACATGGTTGTATGAGTACAACAGCATTTCTCTGTCATCAGCAGTAGACAACAGTGAGTTTACTATGGACTGGTGCCACGAGTCGTGGGTTAAGAAAGATGCCGGCTTTTGAGAATGGTCCATGTGGATGATATATGTCTGGCATTCTTCAGGTTCTGATATGGCATGGTCGATTGGTAGCGACAAAAGCAATAGCAAACACAATGAAAAGTGTGATATCAGGATGGAGAACTGCATCCTTCTGGTCATGATTCTAGAAATGGACAAGGGAAGTGATGGAAATTGGGAGGTCTGTGATGCCAATATAACAGGTTTGTCGTGCTAAAAGGAATCTTCCACTGTTAATTGCAGTATGTTTAATTGTGAAGTTCATGTAACTTTTAGGGGTAAATTTCTGATCACATTCATAAATCAAATCAAGATAAGAGAATACTGGGCTTTGGAATCCTATTCTTGTGGCTCCATCAAAATCTGAACTTTTGTGCAGTCATGATAAGAGAATACTGGGCTTTTCAAGAAAGTAAGTCATCTTCCCTCGAATCACTCTGCTATCAATAATGCTAAAGATTTGTGCTTTAGTTATGCTTAAAGACAATTAATTTTCCAAATGTGTTATCTTTTTTCTACTTTGTTTTCTTCCTATGATGATGACTGCTAAAGAGTCGTGATTTTTCATTATCTTTCTCTATAAGCCCAAGAGACTACTGTTTTTTTTTTTTTTTTTTGAAAGAGACAACAGTTGTTGTGCTGTAAAGCCTGTAATGAATATAAACATTGTCGAAATTGTTTGTTGGCTTTGTTTGCTTCAACAATTTCATACCGGGTTTCGAGAAAGAGCGTTTTATTTTATGTTGTGTTGTTGTCAAGTTATTCGTGTTTTTTTTTTTTAAAAAAAAAAAACTCATTCAACTCCAAAATTCATGAATATCTAACGAGGTAAAAAATTAAATAAAATACATATCTTCATAAATTTGTGTAACTTATAAAATTAGAGGAAGATGATTTCAAAAATACATACTTGTATAAAGTGTAAGGGAAGTGAGAATGGACTATGGAGTAACATTTCTGTGCATGAAGTCGATTTTTTTTTTTTTTTTTTTTTATTAAAGGTTAACACCAAGAAAAAAATATATAAAAAGTAGAAGAAATCTGAAGAAATATTATGTGAAGAAAGAAGAAAGATGACCGAAGTCCGTTAAGAAAAAGAAATAAGATTGAAATTATATGTTTTCAAAAGATAAAAATAAAAATAAATTGTTTTCATAAGATGTAGAGATCAATTTTTAAGTTTTCTAAATTCATTTATTGAGAAACATTCAAAGCACAAAATTTTAAAAATTTTGTACATAAACATTTCATTATTATTATTAATTGGGTATTGTTAATGGTCGTATACTTTATTTCTATAAAAAAAATATAAAAGCATTGTATTTATTATAACAAGATAATAAATATAATAGTTGATTTATGCTTTTATTTCTTTTTATATAAATAAAGTAATTATTAATATGTGTCCTCTTTAAAGCAACTTTTTTCATACATAAATATAACCTATGTATTTCTCTTTAAAAGATTTCTCCTATGAGCCATGAACAGTTGCTCTTAAAAGTAGCCAAAAAAGAATAAGGCTTAACCGAACTCTTCTTTGCAACTCTGTCTTCTAAAGCAATTCATATGATATACATAACATGAGTCTAACTGCTATACCTATATGGATATGGTAGCACTATTGCCACCAAAAGTTGGAAATTATTTTTTGGTTGATTTAACCTGAGAGTGGTTCTCAAATGATACCTTGAATGGTTCTCGGATTTTGGTCCTACCATACTTATATGGATATAATAGTCAAGCCCGTGCAACATGAAATTCTCTTCTATAATTTTGTGGTGATGTGTTAAGTGTTATTGAGGTTTCAGATAAGATACGGTGCCGTTTTGTAGCAGACTTTTAAGTTAAAACGTTTGAGCTGTAGGTTTGGAGGATTCATTTAGAGCAACTCCAATAGACTCATTAATTGAGATTGTTGGAAAAATTAGATGAGTCACATCAGCATATATGGCTTTAACAAACTGGTCAAATTGTATTATTCAATTGAGAAAATCTTTCTCACTCTTCAATATTGTCGAGTGATTTCTCACTTTTCAGATTTTATTTTATTATTATTTTATAATCATCATTAATTACTATACCAATTGTTTTTAACAACTTTGTCTAATTTTATATTTAAATAACTCTTTCTAATTTCAACGGTTTCAAACAGCTCAATTTTAACAACAAACAATTATATTTTAACGGCTTTATGATTTTTTCACTCAATAAATATCATTAAATATGACTAAAAATTTTACCATAATTTTTAGTATTTCAAATTTACTCATTTTTTTTTTCACTACATCTTATCAAATGGATCAATTTGATCATCCAGAATTTTCTACACAATATCTAAATGAATGAGATTTGATCAAGTTGGTAATAGTATTTAATAATTAGCATAATATGTATATGTTTTGATATGGCGAATGATTTAATTAGGTAATTGATACAGAGAAAAAAAAAACAACAACAACAGAAAACTTTCATAAAAACAAGTATAAATAAATTTTAATCTTGTTTTTTTTATTGAATTTGCAAGTTAGTGTTTCAAATCCTATATATGATCAAGTTGTTTTATTTGATTAAGATTCTTTCAAATCTTTGTTTTGAAAAATCTTTTTAAATTTTTGTTTAGAAAAATATTTTTTTTAAAAAAATTAAACTGATTTTATATGTAGAATTTAACTTACATAAATTTAATTGAGTTAATTTTTTTTTATTATTATTATTATTATTATTATTATTATTATAGATTATGAATGCAGAAACAATGTATAAAGAAATAATCAAGTTAAAATTTATATTCGAACATTATTGGAATTTATTAAGGTATCATCTAAAATGTTTGAATGATATCCAAGAAAAAAAAAAAAAAATTTAATTAAATTTGTTGGAGGGAAAAAATTAAATACTTTTATTAAAATAATATAAGACTATTTTTATTTGAAAACTCTTTTGAAATACTTCTTAGTTTTGTATTTGAAAAAAAAAAAAAAGGGCCAACAAAGCTCAAGTCTATGGCAAAAATGCACAAATATCGTGAATGGCTTCAATTCTAACCTTTCAGCTTTAAGAAAGCTCATTTTTCTGCAGTGCTTTGGTTATCTCAGGCACAATCAACTATGCAGCTGTTGCAGCACCAAGTGTTCGCTCATTTTCTGTACTGCTATGATTCTCAATCTCAAATTCCAATCACTGTAAGCTTCAATTCTACTTTTGGTGTTGTTTTGGTTAATTTTTTTGACAAACTTTGAAAGCAATTAATGATGTTCATGAACGATTAATTTCTTTGATAATGCACATAAGGATGTCTCTCTCTCTACACGCACACATAAATATGTAAAGCATTAGTTTACTATTTGTTTCATCATCTTAATAATCTTTTGGCACGAATCCACCTTTTGACTTTAATTGCACTTCGCTTTGCCATGAAGCTTGGAACTTTGATGGAGCTAATGATCATGAAATAGAATATAGGTTTCGTAAATCCTGATATTGTGAGAAGGGTGTGATTTAGCTAGGTTTTAATGACAACTACGGGGCTTGATACCAAGTGGTTATGTTGATCAATCCATTTGAGATAACCATAGATCACGCCAGGAGCGTTTCCGTCAATCTCTACACTCAAAACAAAATCCTGCTTCTGGTATTTATCAGTGAATGTTAGAGTGCTAGGCTCTGTTCTAATTCTCATTCCATTTGGGCAGTCCAAAATTGCGCGGTAAACTGCTTCCTTTTCTCCCACGTTTGTAACAACCCTGCTGAAGTTTTTTACCGTTTCATTTGTAAATATGGCGACAAAAGAAGGATAATTTAGGTCAGTAGATACTTGGCTGCAATTCCATTTACTTTGTCGAAGGACAATCTTCATCTGCTTTTCATCGTAGCCAATGCCACAAAGGAACTCAACATAATCCTGGAAATTGATGTCATAGATGAGTCCAGGGTCCATGGCTTTGTTTGGGTTGATATGGCCTGCCCCAAATTCTAGAGGTGTGGCAGGAAGGCCAGTGTTTTCATCTTTCAAAATGGTACCAGTGTTGTCGATGGTATATGCAGTGGTCATTATAGCTGATCGGACTGCTGCTGGGCTCCAGTCTTTGTGGACAGCTTTTAGTAAAGCTGCAACTCCAGCAACATGGGGTGCTGCCATTGATGTGCCCGAGTATAGTGCATAATCTGTAACCAAATCATAGTTGCCAATTTCCATGTATGGAATGTTGGGTACTACTGCTGCCAGCACATCAACTCCTGGGGCCAAAATATCTGGTTTTAGAATTCCTGGGCTGATCGGGTCTGGTCCTCTTGAAGAGAATGAGGCCACTTGTGGTGCTGGTTTTGTACCAAACTCTGTCAACACGAATTTCATTCTTTTCAACATTGGTTTTTTCCACCCTGTCACATACTCTCTAATCAAAATTCCGTAAGAAGTTGGCAAAGTAAGGCTGGGAATGGAGTAATCTTCTGCATCTAAATCTGACATGTCTGTCAAGAAGATTGCTGCATATGCACCTACCCTGTTAACCTCCATCATTTGGCCATAAACATCGTTTGTGCCATTATCACAGAGGATAACCTTTCCAGCAACCTCATCTGGATTTAATGCTCCCATGTTGCATGTTGTTTTGTTTACATTGCCTTTGCCATAGTACAAAGGTGCATCAACAATGTAAATACTCTCGGGATAGTATGATATTCCATTAAATGTCATTCCATTATCTAGAGTAATTGTTGCATGGAAACTCCGATCAAGGGTGCCAGCTCCTACAGTCGTGATCCAAGGTGCTCCGTTATGTATTGTCTGGGGACCTCCATCATTACCTGCAGCACAGACTACAACAGTTCCTTTCTGGATTGCTGAAAGAGAACCAATGGCAATGACATCCTTGAAAAACGGTGTCTGGTCAAATCCAAGAGACAATGACATGATATCAACCCCATCGGCAATTGCTTGGTCCATGCCAGCAAGTACATCAGTTGCTGCGCTCTTTAAAGTATCTGTTTCCCAGAGTACCTTGTACATGGCAATATGTGCTCGTGGTGCTACTCCTCTTGCTGTGCCTCTTGCATATCCAAATTGACTTACACCGAGTACATGGTTGCCTGCAGCTGTGGATGATGTGTGGGTCCCGTGACCAAAGAAATCTCTCGCTGAGTCATAGTCTGATTCCGAGGAGATATTTCTACCTGCAGCCTGCAATCCTTTGCTAAACGATCGAGCACCAATGAGCTTCTTATTGCAGGCAGAAGGGCTAAATGCTGTGCCATTCTCACACTGGCCCTTCCATCTTTCAGGCACTGGAGGCATTCCATTGTCACTAAAACTGTCACTCTCTGGCCAAATTCCCGTATCAATAATTCCTATAATCATACCTTCACCATATGATGCAGCTGGCCATAAACCAGATTTGCTTTTTAGTCCAAGAAACTTTGGGGAGTGGGTAGTGAATAGCTTGCCAAAGGACTCTGGGTATGTGGCTAGGTGAGCAGGAGATTTCTCAATTTCAGAGAGTTGCAAGGCTGTAAGCCTGGCACTGAAACCATGAATGACATGGTTATATGAGTACAACAGCATTTCTTTGTCATTAGCTGGATATGACAATGATTTTAGGACTGACCGATGCCATGACTCATGGGTTAAGAAAGACGCAGGCTTGTGAGAATGGTCCATGTGGATGATGTAAGTCTGGTAGTGTTCAACTTTTGATGCTGAAATACTGATACTCAGTAACAATAACAATAGACAAGGCAATGCATGATGTAAAATCTGACCGGGGAAACATATTTCTTTGGTCATGTTTGGGTAGGTGAGGAGATTATGAGGAGGTAATGGGAACTGGAGAATTTATAGTGCCATATAAAGAAGTTATTGGGATTCCTTCATTATTAAATAACATTAATTCCCCTGTCATTTGTGTTTTATTTTTCCTATAGTAAGTTCACAAATAAATCCATTTTTAACTTTAGAAAAACTTAGAATATGTTTTGTTGCTTCTGTTAGTTTTGATGATATTAATCTATTTTTTGTTCATACAGAAATGGAATTGATATTCTAGAGGAAACTCTTTGTAGGTTGTGATTAAGTTCTGTTTTCTCCATTTTTGCTTAACTTTTTCATAGGGGCCACTTGATCAAGTTAACCAATGTTCCTTGTGGAAACCTAGGAGTGAACTATTCAATATATGGTCGGAGAAAACTAGTTGGTTCATTTTGGCTTTGACGTTAAAGCTCTTTTTATGACAGTTGTCTCTGAAGATGCACTGGTCTTGTAAGAAAACCCAGCATAGGGATATGCTTAATTTATATAGTATATTCCAGATTTCTAGTAGTACACAATTGTTGTGAAATATTTATGATATTCAGATTTTGACTCATCATTTTTTGTGATTATTATACCGAAGAAAAGTAGGTTGTAACCTCCTTTTACATAATGGGCTTGCTAGCAACGTGATAGAAATAGTTGCATTACCAATGGCATGTCTATGCTTATATATTTCCTTTCAACATTATATTTGCTGCAACTTCCTGCTTCATTGGCAACAATGCTCAATGAACTTAAAACCTATTTTACATTGGTATCTTGCCTAATGACATCTTGTTGGTTTTATGATTGATCAATATGCCCTTGATTTCGAGTCTCTTTTAACTATTTTTTTACAAAGCTGAATATGCAGATTAATTGGTCCATGATAAGCTCCCTGTTGTTGTCTTAATGGACTACATGAGGTTCCAAAGCTTACTTAATGGACTACATTAAGTTCCAAAGCTTGGCATGATGTAATGCAGAATTATCACAAAGATGCAAGCTGACTTCAATCTTATAACTGCTGGCTTTTTTTCTCCATTAAAAGGTACGCTTAACTGTTTCTAGTGTCAGCATTGTGAGTTTGGGAATATCTCTGCTGAATGTGGCCTGCAGTATAAAATAATCAGACCTTGTTGGGATTTTTCTAGATGTTTTATACTAGCTGTCTCCTAACCTAGTAAGCATCGAAAAAAAGTCAACTCTAAAGGATGAAGAATCTAGTCTGGACAAAGTCATCGAGACATTGACTTCCTCAACTTGTGCTTGATGGAAGTAATGAAGGTTGCATGTAAATTACTAAATATTCCCAACTAGTTTATTTCTGGAATTATTTGAATTATTCTTCGTAGTTTGATGTGGCTTCTGATTTTGCTCCTGATTTTCAGAGTTCCAATTAGGAAATATACACAATATAAGCAGACACCCCAGAGTTTACCTTTAACCCACTGGCTGTTTTGTTATAGAGAGACAGCGGTTGGATCATCCACGATTAACTTTGATTTGGCTCTTATAAAATTGCTTTGAATGACATGACAACACCTAGATTAATAGAAATGAAGTTATTCCACCATTTTTTAGTTTACTGCATATCAAGTTGGCACAATCACTACTGGGGGATTAAATAAACAACATTAGAAAACTTAGATTAATAGAAAAGATTTTCAGAAGAAATAGAAAGAACAGTGAGTAGAGATAGGCTGTCATGGTATGAATATTTTTTTCGTTCTTATACTAAAAACATTTACTTGGCTGATAAGTTAAGACTTAAACGTTTTTTCTTGTTATTAAAAAAAAAAATGATTGATGTTGTCCCCCGTTTCTCTTTAATATCTCGTAAATTCTGTTCTATGCCATATGTTGTTCTGAGATATCAATGCTTGATAGTGAGAAGCACATTAGTGCAGGCTGTAAGTGGACATATCTTTGTTTTGAGCTATGACTTATGCTTGGATCAACATAAATATCTATTGGATTTGAATCTCTTATATAAACTATGTTGTAGCCTGCTGTATTTTATAATTACACATCCAGTTAGAGTTTACATCTTTGGTAGGACATCTGATCTTATCTAGCACTTTAATTACTTATTAGATATCAAACATGAAAACACTGAAGAAAGACAATTTATTCATAAAGAATCCAACTAATTAAGTTAAATTATCGAGGTAGTTAATATAATTTCTCTCCTTTCTTGTTGATTCAAATAAATTCGTCTTAATCTATCCAAAGACATTACCTTGGTTTTAATGGTACTTTTAACTTTTGTTCACAAAGTGACACAAAAAAGAATAAAATAATATAAAATTAAAAACCCAACTTCAATTTAGGTAGAGATCGTTTAAGACGATTTTTTCTTCCTTTTTATCTATTCATTTTACATAATTTATGAAAGATGTTAGAAGAACCAAATTCTACCCATGTACTAGTTTGGCTTCACTTATAATATCAATATCATGAATTTTTAAAATGACTTTGAAATTTGTATAAAAAAAATTAAATTTTGGGTATCAAAAATTGATTGTCCGTAAGGAAGTTATAATGTTCAGTCATATGTCCTTAAACATTACACCCTTACTAAGTTTGTAATCATTTCTATGCTGCACATGTATCAAAATTCACATGTTTGATGCATCTTTGACACTGATTTTTTTTTAAATATCTTTGAAAAAAATATATTTAAAATCAGAGTCAAATATGCACCATACATCATCATTATGGACTCAAATTGTTTCCAAAATTCACATGGAAAGAAAATGTCGTCTTATTGATGTAACTTCAATGAATGTGACTTTGAAATTTTTTTTGTTTAAAAGTGATTGTCCCATTAGATGTCCTGCATATAGATAATTAATGTAACTAAACGGCTAGCAGGCGCCTCGAATTCTCTTGATATTTTGTATACAACAGTTGCTTGTGTTTACAGTTTACTTCTATATATATATAAGCACATCATAGACCCCAATAATGCCCAAAGCTAATTCTTGGCTGTGAAAGAAAAAAAAAAATGTGGTCTGATAATGGGGTTACTCATCTATACCTCCTCCTCCTTGCTTGTTTTATGTTTGCTCACCATGTTAAGTCAGTTTCAGTTGAGAGATCTACACACATAATTCACATGGACATATCCTCCATGCCCAAAAGTTTCACTAGCCTTCAAAACTGGCACTCCTCCATCATTGATTCCCTCAAGCCTACAAACACTCCCTCTTCAGATGGCCATCACTCGTCTCCAGCTCTTGTATATTCTTACGAAAATGCAGCTCATGGTTTTAGTGCCATTTTATCTCAACAGGAACTTGAAACTCTAAAGAAGTTCCCAGGTTTCGTCTCAGCTTATAGTGATAAGAATGTCACACTTGACACCACCCATACCCCTGAATTCCTCTCCCTCAATATTGTCTCTGGGCTGTGGCCGGCTTCAAATTATGGTGAAGATGTCATTGTGGGTATCATCGACACTGGAGTCTGGCCGGAGAGTGATAGCTACAAAGATTATGGCATGAAAGCCATTCCGGCCAGGTGGAAAGGCATATGTGAATCTGGACAAGAGTTCGATTCCTCTCTGTGCAACTTAAAGCTTATAGGAGCTAGATATTTCAACAAGGGTATTGTAGCAGCAAATCCTGGCATTAATATTAGCATGAATTCTGCTAGAGACACTCAGGGACATGGAACACACACATCCTCAACTGTTGCAGGGAATTATGTGAGTGATGTTTCCTTCTTTGGCTATGCTAAAGGTACAGCAAGGGGTTTGGCACCACGTGCCAGGTTGGCCATGTACAAGGTCATCTTTGATGAAGGGCGCTATGCCTCTGACGTTCTTGCTGGTATGGACCAGGCCATTGCTGATGGCGTCAATGTAATTTCCATATCAATGGGATTTGATGGAGTACCATTGTATGAGGATCCCATAGCAGTAGCCTCATTTGCCGCTATGGAGAAGGGTGTGGTGGTCTCATCTTCAGCAGGAAATGAAGGGCCCTCTCTGGGGACCTTGCACAATGGGATCCCATGGGTATTGACTGTTGCTGCTGGCACCATTGATCGGTCATTTGCTGGCACTGTAACTCTGGGGAACGGGCAAACCATCGTTGGATGGACCATGTTCCCAGCTAGTGCTTTCGTAGAAAACGTTCCATTGGTGTATAACAAGACTTACTCAGCATGCAACTCAAGTAAATTGTTATCTGAAGCCCCACTTGATGCCATCATCGTATGTGAAGAAACTGGGTTTTTTGAAGATCAATTAGATCTGATCTGTGCATCCAACTTTCGTGGAGCTATATTTGTTTCGAAAGATACTGAATTGCTCGAATTAGGTGGTGTAAGTTGTCCTGGAGTTGTGATTAGCCCTGAGGATGCACCTGCTGTTCTCAACTATGCCAAAATTGGTAATAGATCTTTCGCAAGCATCAAGTTCCAACAAACAGTTCTGGGCACCAAGCCTGCACCAGCCGTGGCTTCCTACACTTCTAGAGGTCCTTCACCAAGCTATCCAGGCATCTTAAAGCCTGATGTAATGGCACCGGGTTCACTAGTTTTGGCTGCTTGGTTTCCACATGATTATACAGCCCAAATTGGTTCAAATGTACTCTTGTCCAGTGACTACAACATGATTTCTGGGACATCAATGGCCTGCCCGCATGCCTCTGGTGTAGCTGCACTCCTTAAAGGCGCGCACCCAGAATGGAGCGGTGCCGCTATAAGGTCTGCCATGATGACCACAGCAAACCCATTGGATAACACTCTCAATCCAATTCGGGACATTGGTCTTAATTTTACAATTGCTTCACCCTTAGCGATGGGAGCAGGGCAAGTTGATCCAAATCGAGCACTTGACCCGGGTTTGATTTATGATGCTACCCCACAAGACTATGTGGATCTCCTGTGTGCTATGAATTTCACCAAAAAGCAAATTTTAGCCATCACTAGATCAAACAGTTACAGTTGCTCAAGCCCCTCTGCTGATCTCAATTACCCTTCCTTCATAGCTTTGTACAATAACAAAACGGCATCATATGTTCAGACATTTAACAGGACCGTGACCAATGTGGGAGAAGGCGCCGCGACTTACAAAGCCACGGTCACTGCTCCTAAGGGTTCTACAGTTGTAGTCTCACCAGAGAAGCTGGTCTTTGAAAAGAAATATGAGAAGCAGAGCTACACTCTCACTATAAAGTACACAAAGGATGATGAAGAAAATGCGTCATTTGGGGCACTTGTTTGGATTGAAGAAAGTGGGAAGTTCACTGTGAGGAGCCCTATTGCAGTGTCTCCTTTTCTGACATCTGTGTAATTTGTGCTAATTCTATATGATAATGTCCTAATCAGAAAAATCAATCGCCGTCCATATTAATTCAGAATATGATAATCTTTTAAGCTTTTGGAACGTACTACAAATCTATGATATAATGTAACAATGTTGATTTATGTTCTTAATGTTTTTTTTTTTTTTGTTTTGTTTTTGGCTTTTAAAAGGGACCCACCCCATTGACAATGTCAATGATGACAACGATTGATGAACTTCTTCACGAAAGCTTTGTCTTCCAAGTTTTGTTGTTCTGTTGCCAATGCTTGGAAGCTGCACTTTGTATGATTTGAAGGATGTGTCATGTGTGGCTTGGCTTTTAAGTATAAGATGTTTAAAGATAATAGAATACTAGAAACTTGTGGCCTTTGATTTGATCTACCAAATGGAAACTAGTGAACATCGACCTATATGCGTTAATGTCGGTAGCTGATGTCTGTTTTGGATAACTTGTAAATTATGTGAAGATATTTAATTATTTATTCGAACAAATTTATCAACATGATGCGTGAAAGCTTTCTATTTGATTAAATTTTAAAAGTATGCCGGTTGAATTCTGAAATTTCTATTAAAAACCATTTTTTTTTTTTTTTTTTTGAAACTTTTATTATCGGTAGGATTCGAACCGTTGACTTGAGAGTCATTTGCTCAAGCCTCAAACTCGTATATCTACGAGTTGAGCTATGCCCCTATTAGTATTAACATCTACATCATTAAGATTATGAGTTCGAGTTATATTTTCTCCGAAGTCTCGAATTATTTGTAATTGTTGAATATATATATATCAATAAAAAAAAAAATGTTAAAATGATTCTTTTTTGTAAAAACACCAACTTAATTCCAAAACTAACCTATTCACACAAATATAAAAGTCAAAATGAAAACTAACCTTTCTATTTTTCAAGATTTAAAATTATAAATGAAAACAAGAAATTGGAAACATATATGTTTCCAATTTCTGCAAAGAAGAACAATGAATTTATATTTGCCAAATATGTTGAAAATTTATTTCCAGCATGGATTAATATCGTGCAAGGTTAAATTTTCAATTTTTTCTCAATTTTAACACAATAAATAAATAAATAAATAAATAACTTACTTAATCTATGTTGTTTGATAACTTTTATTTTTTTTCCAAAAAAGAATCTTACGATAGTAAATAAATAATATCACTTCCATATACTATATATATATTTCATGACATTCATATGATATAGTCATTGTTTTATTAGAATTAATAATATGTCTGTGCCCTGTGGACTGTGACGCACCAAAAAAAAAAAAAAGCTTCAGTTTTAAATTCACAGTATTTTTGTAGGGTCCAAAATGATACAAAGCATAGGCTTTATCTCTCATATTTTCTTGAATTGAGAGTGTTAAAAAAGTGAAAGAAAAAAAAAAATGAAAATTTTATTTTTATTGGATGTTTACTGGAAATGATAATAGAAAACGATAGCAAAGCACCCAAAGTCTTATCAATTTGTCTTTTCTTTTTCTTGACAACCAAATCGGTGATTCGGTGCCTTCTCTGATATGGTGCATTTAGAAGATTGCAATAAATCTTTTTCCATCAACAGAATAATCCCCAACATATGTATATATATTTATATGTTTGGGTTCAACCTGTGAGGGAGATCAAATGGCGGAAGATTTGCAAGAATCACGGTATTTACAACGAGTTGAGTTATGCAATTTCATCGATCACCTATGGTAAAGTTATATTCTTAATTTATGTGATTTGATCAACCATAGAGATGGAGGTTTACTGTTTGGTGATTGGAATTGTGATTTTCTTTGTTTCCTTTTATGTAATTTTCCTACCCCTAATTCCTATATATTGGAGTTTTGTAACCATTTGATAGTAGAGTTGAGTTGATTAATAAAATTTTAGTTATGAAAATTCTTGTTTGCTCTCTTGGTATTCATATAAATCAACGAGTTAGCACTTAGTAATGTGTTTATAGTTCTAACTTACAATACGAGAAGAGTTCTAAGATCCATAAAGTTCTAACTTTTTGCATTTATATATGCTAAAAAAAATAAAAATGGTGGGCATCTTCCCTTAGTGATTGAGAGGTTCGAGTTTCATAAACTGTATTTAAAAATATGTGTAAAAAGTTTTCTACTCGTTAACATGAGAATAGATATCTGAAATGTGTATACAGTGATCTTGATTGTAAAAAAAAAATATATTGAAACATGTTTTCTCTCCATTATAAGTGGGAGAAGGTTACACAACAAATCCATAACTCATTTGGTGTCGATTTTTAAAAATAAAAAAAAATACTGTAAATGAACATGAAACACAAAACACACTAAATTTCTCCATCATTTCTTGGGAGAAGTTATTGTTGAGTGTTAATATAATAATATGAGTCAATGGATGTGGAAATGTATTTGTAAAGAAACAAGAAAAACCAGCCTTGTAATCATAACAAACCAATTAACTCCAAAGTCTCCATAATTATTACAACTAATCAAACTTTCTATAGATAGACTTGCCTTTTTTATCGAATCATTTTCGTTTTCGTCCCCAAAATCTTTAGCGTCCAATTTGCTCGTGCCTGTCAATTTTCCAGCTCCAATAACACAGAGTGCAACATTACCACGACAGCACACAATCAACTTGACTCATTGTAGAGTCTTGACGATAAAGTCTTCCATTTAGTGGTATCCTCAGAAGAAATAGAAGAAAATGACAAAAACATTTACTCTGAACAATAATACAGCAAGAAATTTTCACAGAATGCAAGTTCCCATAGTCTCCCATCCCACATGTTCTTTATCTTATTTGTATTTTAACAAGTCAAGACTGTTATAAGCAGTGACATATGATTTGTATAAATTCTTTGGGCACATGGTAGGGCTCTGCATACCCCTCTAATCGGTCCCAATTTGTCTGGGATGAACTCAGAAAATGTTCTCCGCAGATGGCGGATGAACCTGCAAAACTCAAGTCAGCTCGTTACCTTGTTTTACCCACTTCACTCGAATTATTTTGTAAACATTCGAAAGAGATGACGAAAAAGATACTTTGAAGTGTTTAAATATTATTGTTGGGTTATTTTCTATCTGTTTAAGTTTTTCGGTTCAAGGATTACTAATATGACCTAGAAATCCAGAACTCGAATCTCCCCACATGCATTTGTTTATGTATTTATCCTGCATTTAACGTGTTAAGTCCGTCCGTTTGGTATACGAGGGGTGTGTTAGAGGAGGTTGAATTGCTAGAAAACAAGGTCTCCCCATTTAAAGTGATGGAGTGGTAAATTGGTATATCGAGATATTATTGGAGATATTTATTATTGTAATTAATACAAATCATTATATTTCCTTTTATTATATATTTAATTAGGTATGTGGTTAATTATTTTATGATTTGATTTTATCAATTTTAGTATTTTTAATTTTCATTGTTATATCATTGATGATTTTATTGTATCCTACTTATTTTAAGTTTCTTTTAGGTTTTTAAATTTCCTATTTAAAGGTATTGTATCCTTACAAAGATGGGAAGTTTTTGATTATTAAGAGAGTTTTCTTTAATTTTTCTCAAATTTTGGTATATTTACAAGGGTTAATAAATTATGATACATGTTATTCCGGTATCCGTATACGAATAAACAGATTAATATAAAGTTTCATTTTCGGTATTCGTGTACGAATCAACATATTCGAATCAATTATCACATCCTGTGTATCGACTGTTGTATGTGTGAACTGCCCGCTGCATCATGGTATATGTTGATCAAGAGTCAAATTATTGGCAAAATGGAGCACTAGCCATGGTCCATTTGTGGGGGGTCCCACCTTTAAAAAATGTACCATATGGAGGAAAAGTTGGACAAGTTGAGAAATTGAAAAGCAAAGAATCCACGAGGTTCTCATACTTCTAAATGCTCTCTCTATATATACCAACAATATTGCTCTAACAAAATCACCCATCATTTCCATGGCTTCTCATAGCGCTCCTCCCTTCTATGTGTGTCTTTTCTCTATCTTACATATTCTCACTTCCACATTTGCCCAATCCGATAATTACATTGTCTATATGGACTTATCGGCTATGCCAAAAGCCTTCTCAGGCCAACATAGCTGGTTCTCAGCCACCCTTCAATCTCTCTCTAAAACCACCACCACCACTGATGTTCTCTTTTCTTCCAAACTCATCTACAGTTACAATCATGTCATCAATGGATTCAGTGCAAGTCTCACTCCTACTGAGCATGAGGATTTGAAAAGGTCTCCGGGTTATATTTCTTCTATTAAAGACTTATCTATAAAGCACGACACGACACGATCCTCTCAGTTTCTCGGTCTTAGTCCCAATTCAGGGGCATGGCCTGTGTCAAAATTTGGCCAAGATGTTATAATTGGAGTGGTGGACACTGGGATTTGGCCGGAAAGTGAGAGCTTTCATGATGAAGGAATGACTGAGATTCCTTCAAGATGGAAAGGAGAATGTGAGACTGGAACCAATTTCAGCTCCTCCTTGTGCAACAAGAAACTCATTGGAGCTCGGTTTTTCAACAAGGGCCTAATTGCCAAGAATCCCAATATCACCATATCGATGAATTCTACGCGCGACATTGATGGTCATGGGACACACACTTCCTCCACAGCAGCCGGAAATACTGTAGAAGCTGCCTCCTACTTTGGTTATGCATCAGGAACTGCTGGAGGTATGGCTCCAAAGGCGCGAGTGGCCATGTACAAAGCACTTTTCGACGAAGGTGCTTTAACTTCTGATATAATTGCTGCAATTGACCAAGCAATTAGCGATGGTGTTGATGTTCTGTCCATGTCATTGGGCTTGGATGATGTTGCTTTGTATGAAGACCCTCTTGCAATAGCCACATTTGCAGCCATTGAGAAAAACATATTTGTCTCTACGTCTGCCGGAAACCAAGGGCCGTCCTTAGAGACACTACACAACGGCATACCATGGGTACTAACCGTTGCTGCTGGCACCATAGACCGTGAATTTGGCGCGACTATAACTCTTGGAAATGGAATCAAAGTGATGGGAAAATCTCTATATCCAGGGAATTCATCAGTAACTGATTTGCCAATTGTCTTCATGGATCAATGTCACAATTTGACTCAGTTGAGACTAGTTGGGCAAAAGATTGTTGTGTGTGAAGACAAAGATGGATCATCACTCGGCGACCAAGTTGATTCCATTAGTAGTGCAAAAATTGCTGGAGCTGTCTTCATATCAGACTACAAAGACTTGGAGAGCTTCTTCCAAACCACATTTGCAGCAATGTTCATGAATTCTAAAAACGGTGAGATTATCAAAGGCTACATCAAAAACAACAGCACAGAGCCAAAAGGGAGGATTGAGTTCAAAAAAACAAATGTGGGAACAAAACCGGCACCAACCGTCACTAGCTACAGCTCCAGAGGACCGTCACAGAGCTGCCCATATGTGTTGAAACCTGACATTATGGCTCCTGGAGATTTCATCTTAGCTGCATGGCCTCCAAATCTTGCGGTGGCTGCGGTGAACTCGAAGTTTATATACAGTAACTTCAATCTACTGTCGGGAACATCCATGGCTTGTCCACACGCCTCAGGAGTCGCGGCACTATTGAAGGGGGCACATCCTGATTGGAGCCCTGCAGCCGTCCGATCTGCTATGATGACCACAGCTGATACAATTGATAACACAAAAGGTCCAATTATTGACATTGGTGACAATAACGCCGCTAGTCCTCTAGCAATGGGAGCTGGTCAAATTAATCCTAACAAGGCATTAGACCCTGGTCTAATTTATGATGCAAACAAGGAGGATTATGTTAATCTTCTTTGTGCATTAAATTATACTATGAAGCAAATCCAAACAGTCACAAGATCATCTGCTGTCAACTGTTCGACGCCGTCTTTGGATCTCAATTACCCTTCTTTTATTTACCTTTTGAACCCAAATGACACGAAATCCGAATCGAAAACTGTGCAATTTCAAAGAACAGTTACCAATGTCGGAGAGGGCAAGTCAACTTACACCGCAAGCGTGACACTACCCGTGAAAGGGTTTAAAGTCAATGTGGTTCCAGACCATTTGGCTTTTAAAGGGAAATATGAGAAGCAGAGCTATAAGGTGAGTATAGAAGGACCAACCAAGATGCAAGAAACGGTAGTTTTTGGATATCTTAGTTGGGCAGAGAATGGAGGGAATCATGTGGTGAACAGTCCTATAGTGGTCACAAAACTGCAGAACATTGGAAACAAAATTACGTAGATGTAGAATTAACTGAGAAAATCTTCGGTCCACCGGGTGTATTCTGAGTGATGCACTCGGCTACTGGTGTCCAATCTTTGATGGTCGAGTGCATCACTCAGCATTGCATCGGATGCACCGGATATTTCCTCCTAAAGAACCACCTACCAACTCGCTGTCGTTTTCTCTGTCTTTTCGTGAATAATATTATTATATTTTACATAAAGCCATACCGTTGGTTGATGGAGGAGCTCCTCGCTGGAAATCGGATAGGGCTGGCTTTGTGTTGTGTACTTGTGTCTTGTGTGGTTGCTGTGCCCACGTAAAAATGTAAAATGCAGCAAATTATCTTTAGTTTGTTCTGTTTTGACAAGAGAAGTATATTTTCTCCATGTTATCGACATCATCAACATATCATTTGTTGCATGTGCAAATGCAGGTCCATTTCAAAGTTCCATAATTTCACAGTTGAATTTTTAAATTTGGTTGGTTGACTTAACAAAATTAAGCGTCATTGGCATATTATTGTGTCTGGAATATCTTTTTAACAATGTTAATTCTTCATAAAGCATGTAAATCTATTAGAACCCATTGAAAGTGAAGAGCACATATTGTGAGGTCTTCTTTTGTTTCTTGGTGGTGTTTTTGCTTTATTGATTGATCACTGTTGTCAGTCCTAGTATATACTCAATAAAACTAATTAATCAGTAGTTAATGCACATCAAGCAATTGCATGCACAAGTTTGTGCATTTTCTATTCTAAATCTGTAATGGGTTTTGGCTCTTTTCAACTTTTCTAATTCAACGGTGTAGATTTTAGAACCAAGAAATACTATGTACGTAAATAAAATAAAAAATAAAAAGTGGTAATTCTTTTCAAAATTTCAATCTAATTTTCATATCACTTTTAGTGACCAAATCCGTGGAATGCAGATCAGATGGGTCAAATAATTACTTCTCTCCAACCATTCTCTTTTTAAGATATCAAGAAGTATACTCTGTTTTTACGGTGGGAGACTGGCGGCCTTTATTTTACATGCATGTCATCAACCGTTCATTCTACAAGAAACCCATTAAATAGGGTACCTTTAAAATTGTGCTCACTCAATAATATCAAAAATATTGAATTATTTTTTAGATGATTACAAATCATATAGCCAAATAAAGCATGCAGAAATTTTTTCCATGTTTTTGAGTTGTCTAACTTAAAAAATAAATAAATAAAAAATAAAAAAAAAAGGCCATCCTCTTATGTACTCACTTGACAAGTAGATTGTGCAATCATACGAAAATACACCCTACCCTTAAAAGGATAGTAGTCAGTAGAACTCCACAAAGCTCCAGCTTTGATCCATCACTCTGTCTGTCTGTCTGTCAGTTAAAGAAGATCAAATTTAGCCGATCTTTGCCAGCATTTTGAATTTGGTTTATTCAACTGGATGATGATCCAACAATATCTGATCATCATGTGGTTCTGGTGCAAAGATGAAAGTTTATTTATATATATTATACATATTTTGAACTCTTTCGCCATGGAGATGGTGTAGTACTGATGGTATCGGAGAGAAACTTGGATGCATCCGATATTCCGATATTTTATATATGTTCTTTTGAGATCAAATGGTGTAGTTCAATAATAAATATAATTTTTTATTGATATATGACATGATTTAAAAAGATAAAATATTATGGTTGGTTTGAAGAAGGTTTTGGTTATGTTATGGGTCAGGCCAGGCCAACCCAGGCCTGAGGCCGAATGTTTTAGGTTTTTGATTTGGACCCAGATGGAGATCATAGCTCCTGATTTGCAATTCTCAATGTCCAACAGACAAATGGGCAACGAAACAGAGGAGAGGCCTTTGAACTTTGAACTTGGAGATAGATTACACAACCAAAAATAAGAAAAAGAAAATGTCATAAACAAGCTTTGTTTTTTATTTTTATTTTTTTTTAAGTATTATATTAATTCTAGGTCTTTTTTATTTTTTAGGATAGGAAAGATTTGAACCCGTAAACTTCGTTTATTTGAAATATAAGAAGAGATATAACCCAAGCTGCAACAACAGCATTACAGAAAAAAAAAAAAAATTTTAATTTCAAGAAAAGACTGACATTTTTTAAAAATGATGTTTATAACAAAGTTTAAATGGTAATAGCAACTGTTTTTTTTTTTTTTTAACCAAACTTCAAATAAAATGAATAAATTTTATTTATTTATTTATTTAAAAGCATCTATAAAATAATGAAACCATCAAAATTATAAAATAATTTAATTTTAACTTATTAGAAATAATACCAAACCGGTAATGGAAATTCTGAAAATTATTTACAAATTCTATTATTTTTCATGTCCGGAAATGAAGAGTATAGAAAGATTTAGGGATCCCATATGGATCTTGTTTTTCTATTTTGGATTTTATGATACATAGGCCAATATGATATAAGGGATATGCCCTTACAAATTACAATATTAAGTTTACAATATATTCGTCTCATTTCTATCCCGCGGTTGTGGTAGCCAGAAATGGTCCATAGGCCCAAACATGAAAAGACCCAAAACTTCATATAGTTGTGATAGCCAAAAGCAGTCCATGGGGCCACGTATCCCAGGTCGACCCAAGACTTATGCCAGCAAGGCTTGGCCGTTTCGAGACTGAGTCAAATATATCGGTTACAAGTAGAGTAACTGATTATTCAAAGGGGAGGAAATCACACCCACCCTCTGCACTGATCAAGATGAACGTTGGGAAGAGTTCTTAGCTTATAGATAACAGAATTCAATCACAATGAACTTGCTCTGAATTTCTTAACAAAACATAAAGCATATAAGCGTCCTGAAGCTCTGATCACCTTGACTCCGGTCACCGAAACTTAATCTGATTCACAGTCACGATTCTTGCACACAATTGCTCAACCCAAGCACATCTGAGGTTAAGAATCTAACCACATCTCCATTGTTTTCATTATATTTGCTTCTTTGTTGTTCTTTTACAGGTTTGATCAAGACGACAAATTTCATTCGACAAACCAATATTTATTGGTTAATAGAGAAGAAGACATCCACCGTTCAACCAAGTTGTAATCGGCCTAACACAACCCAACCCGACCTGATCCACATAATCCGTAGATTGACCCCCTACAACGGTCTCGGTCTTATATTAACTACTAAACACTGGTCCATACTTTGTTATAAAAAAATTTAACATTGGCAATCATACATTCACTTTGATTAAATAAATAATAAATAATGTAAAACATATATATATACACATTATGAATAGTGAGTGTATTAAAACGAAAGAGAGAAAATATTCTGGATGCCAATTCACATTTGGTGAACAGGTATTTTGGCACATGGGTTCACGTGTTTGTCGTGAAGCTCACAGCCCAGCCCACATTCACAAAAATTTATATATCTACCGATTCTAGAATAAAGACCTTTTAGTATAAATAAAACTCTGTGCAATTACTCTTTAAAAAAATAATAAATAAATAAATTGTGTGTGATTAACGGGTTAAGGGTCAGTCAAAGCATGTCGAGATGAAATATTTTCAGACTTTTATTAGTTTCAAAATAAGGAGAAAACTTCATATACATATTTATAAAATCTGTATAATGAAACTCGAATCCTGCATTATTAACGTTAGAGGAAAGTTGCATATTATCTAAACTTAATTAAGAGAATACATAACCATGCAATAATTATTAAATCATCATTCATCTCCTAATCTTTTCATTTTATAAATGTAAAAAAATGGTTTATGTTCAAAATATTCCACCCACTTTTATTTGTTTATTTCAACCATAGCATGTAATTCCATTGAAATGGTCTTCATTCATTATATCCTAAAAAGCTATCTCCAAAGTGATCCATGACCGTCCGATCCAACACATCTTTCACATCTAGCGATTTCTCTCGGGCCTCAGCGGCGCACACCCAAATAATAATAATAATAAATAAATACAAGGTGCGGTGCCAACTGTAATAAAGCTGTCGATTAATTAGTTCCATTCCACGCTGCTTCCTCTGCCTAACTAAAACCCATAAACATTAACACTTAAACACATAACACACTTTTGTCTACAACGTACAAATGTTTATTTTCATGTTAATTTTCCTCTCCTAATAAGCCAAGTTATATTCCACGCGCCACACTTCAACTCTCTCCTCTTATCATAACCAACACATTTGATTTGATAATTCTCATTTCTACACAATGCACGCGAAGACAGACTCAGAGGTGACGAGTCTCGCGCCGTCGTCTCCGACGAGATCTCCACGCCGTCCCGTCTACTACGTGCAGAGCCCGTCACGGGATTCGCACGATGGAGAGAAGACGACGACGTCGTTTCACTCCACGCCGGTTATCAGTCCAATGGGTTCCCCACCTCATTCTCACTCCTCCGTGGGCCGCCACTCGCGTGAGTCGTCTTCTAGCCGATTTTCTGGGTCGTTGAAGCCCGGATCGCGCAAGATCTCACCCAATGACGCGTCTCGAGGTGGGCAGAGTAAAGGACATAAGCCATGGAAGGAGTGTGATGTGATTGAAGAAGAAGGACTTCTTGACGACGAAGAGCGCCGAAAAGGCATTCCTCGTCGATGCTATATTCTTGCTTTTGTACTTGGCTTCTTTCTTCTGTTTTCTCTGTTTTCTTTGATTCTATGGGGTGCTAGTAAGCCTCAGAAACCCAAGATCACAATGAAGGTTTGTTGTTTTTTTTTCCTTCCATTTTGAGAATTCCTTATATTTTACGCTAGTTTTTTTATCTGGGTTTTCATTGATTTTGCAATTTTATTTTTGCAGAGCATAAAATTTGAGCAATTGACCATTCAAGCTGGTTCAGATTCCACTGGAGTGGCAACTGATATGATCACTACGAACTCAACTGTGAAAATGATCTATCGTAACACGGGCACATTTTTTGGGGTCCATGTAACATCAACTCCTGTGGATCTATCTTATTCTCAAATCAACATAGCTTCAGGAAACGTAAGTCACAAAAAATTGATCAACATCTGAGTCTCGATTTTGATTCTTTGTTTAATTTGATGAATTGGGTTATTTGCAGATTAAGAAGTTTTACCAATCAAGGAAAAGTCAGAGATCAGTTACTATGGTGGTGACTGGTAATAAGATTCCATTATATGGAAGTGGAGCTGGTTTGAGCAGCTCAACAGGAACCACCACTCTACCAGTGGCTCTGAAACTGAACTTCGTGGTCAGATCAAAAGCTTATGTTTTGGGGAAATTGGTGAAGCCAAAGTTTTACAAGAAAATTCAATGTACTGTTACTTTCGATCCCAAAAAGCTCAATGTTCCAATCTCTCTCAAGAATTCTTGCACATACGATTGATTGATTGATCGATTGAGTGATTACACAACACCACAACAAAAGTGGAAACACGTTGAAGAAGTTTTTTTTTTTTGTGGCCATTCCTATTTCTTTTGCTTTTTGTTGAAGGCAAGTAAGTGGATTGGAGTCCAGAGATGGATGAAAGTTACATAAAGCTAAGCGGGCAGCTTTTGAGTTGTTTTGGGCAGGGATTTAGGTATGCTATTTTGAACTTTTTGGCTGCCCAAATGGGTGCCCGGGGAATTGGTAAAATACATTGCATTAGATAGTGACTTGTGTGTGGATCTTCTTTTTGTTTATTTTTTATTATTGTATAAGAAAGGAATAATTTATTTTTCTTGTTGAAGACGAATGTGTTGTAATTTGATTACTTTTGTTAATTGTGTCGGTACAAATTTACATCGTAAACTATATATATAATCTCATTTTTGTATTCTATGATTTGAAGGTTGTGGTTCGAAAGTAAAAAAAGACACTTGAAAAGATCAAAATTATATGACTAGACAAAATGGTCTTTGTACCATTTATGTAGATTACAATTAAATCAAATAGGTAAAAAGGAGATATAGAATGAGTTGGATCAAATCAAGCATGACCAGATTTAACTCATCAGAACCCGACAAAAGTGCTGGAGTTGTTAAATCTTTAGCTTTGATGTTAAAAGTGTTCATCATTCTATAGCAATCGATCAAGCATATGAATGTCTTATTTCTTGTCTCCCATCACCATAGTTATGCACATGTTTTACCAAAGTTGATGATCATTATTGAAGAATCAATAATAACAATGAACAAAATAAATAATGACATCTGTTTTGTCTTCTAATTATAGTCATATCCACGGAATCTTTTTAATTTTGAAAAAGTTTTAATCATGATTCATGTATGTAAACTACTTTAATTGTCTAATCTCAATTGATACACATTAAGCGTTGAAGAATCTAACAAAAGGTCTTTATATGTGTACATTATGCACTAATCACATGCCTAATCATGTTGATGATACAAACTAGCAGTGCCTTGGTCTCCTTGGAAAATAAAAAAAATCTAGACAACAGACACTTTAAGATCATTGTTTGGCTACCAAATTCATAGATATTAGATGATGAATCACAATGTCTTATTGATTTTTCTATGTTATTTGAATAAGAAAAAATCTTCAATACGTATGGATCTATATACTTAACACACTAATATTATGTTAATCGACGTACATCTTTAATTTATATAATTGATTATTTATATCACATGATATGATTTGAGTAATTTAATTGTATATTAACAATTTTAAGATTTAAAAGATTCAATCACAGACACGTTATTAGTCTAGAGTCATGCAACAATCAATGTTTACACTCCAAAATTGGCACAAAATTTATTAGATCGGTGATGTCTAAGCTCAAAGTTCAAGAGAAAACTATTAAGTATCAAATAAATCAAACAAACATGATCAAAAGGAACATATATAGAGATTGTCAATGTAAATGAATGCAGAAAGTGTGCATGAAACTCCAAGAGCTAGCTAGCAAATCTATCTCCTGCAATGGGTGATTGTGGAGCAGCCTCTGGTGTAGGGGTTGGCTGGGTGTCTGGCTTTGAAACAATTGTGGTTGTAGTAAGACCTCCCTGAACGAGCTGGGCAAGGAACCCTGTTCACAGCCAGAGCTCCATATGATATGTAATAATGCTTTGCTTTTCTATACAGAGACCTCCTACCAATTTCAATCCCGACATCTTGCTTTTCATTGCCATCGCCTTCGCCATCGCCATCACCAACCAACTCATGATTGTAAACAGGCAGCATTGTCGTCCATGGTCATTCCAGTACTGTTTCGGCCATCAAGTTAAAGCATGCTTGAACTTCCAGAGCGAGCTTGATCATGGATATGACAAGAAGCACTAGTTTGAGACCAACTGAGAATGCCATGGAGATTTGAATCTTAGTTGATCGCAAAAAAGAGAGTCAGAGAAAAAATGAAGATTTAAGACATTGAGTGTGTAGAGACTGGAGAGAGACAGAGAAAGATGGGTGCATCATGCATGAGATGGGGCAATTGGAGACAACAAGTCACATTCAAATTGAAGTTATGTGCCGACTACTACTGCAGCACTGAACATTACTTACAAGTTGCAACACCTCCCTTAGTAATTATTTGTTTCCTTTTTCTTATTTGTTCATTTATTGATCAAGTACGTGCCGGCATCACGTGTTACGTTCAATATTTGTTAATAATTAAGTGTTGAAATTAATGATTTTTTGTCTTAGTGTAACATTTGTAAATGGGGAAAATAGCAGTGATGTTTGTCGGTGATACTGTGCCCTAGTTGATTTTCAGATTTGACCAACACCAAATCTTCTTTGTAACTATGAGTGGACTTAGATGCGTAGTAAAGTAGCATATAGCCTCATTTTGATCAGTCAAATAGAGAGGATTTGCTTCCAAATTTACCAAATATTCAGCCCACTAAACCATTTGTCATCATCAAAATGGCTATATGGTAGGCGAATATTTGGTGTTCATGAGGGTTTGTAGGTCAAATTGTGCGCCTAGAGAACTATCCAGAGTCTAGACTCAACCCTACCTACCTTACCTGTTCAAAAAACATCACTGTAAGAAAATTCTAATACTACCCGAATTGTTTTCACTTCTTATTAAATTTGATACCAAAAAATGGTCTTCTAATTAAGTAAAACTCATGTACCTGTGAACCGAAAATATTTTACAATTATTTATGAGAGTTTCTAATTAAGTAAAACTCATGTACCTGTGAACCGAAAATATTTTACAATTATTTATGAGAGTTTCCTTTTCGTTTTGTTAGAGTAATATCTCCGGATTATGAGAGTGATATGGAACATTTCAATCTAAAACTCATGTACCAAAAAAGGGCAAATTGCACAAACTGTCTATGAGTTTAACTAATATTGCATTCGGATACAACTTTTATCAAAATTGTATAAACTTTCCATGATTTTCATTGACTAATTGTTTGACTAGCATTAAAATTTAAAATGACTAAATTACTCATGAATTAATTTATTTTATTAAAATAGTTATTATATTCGAGGATTTTATCATAATAAAATTAATTAACTAACCAATTTTTTTATTTAAACGTTAGATTTTATTATAATTAGAACCTAATTAATAAAATAACCATTTTTTTTATTTAGAAAAAAAAAACATTTTTACCAATTTGTTTTTATTTAAATTTTTTTTTTTAAATAAAGAAATGGTTAGTTAATTAATTAGGTTCTATTGTAATAAAATCTCTAACTATTTAAATAAAAAAATGGCTAGTTAATTAATTTTATTATAATAAAATCTTTAAATATGATAATAATTATAATAGAATAATTAATTCAGGGATAATTTAGTCATTTGACATTTTAAGGCTGATTAAACAATTAGTTAATGAAATCCAGGGGAAGCATATGTAATTTTGATAAAAGTTGCATCCGAGTGCAATATTGGTTAAAAACCTTTAATGGGCAGGGGTCAGGGAACATTGGGTTTGGCCAGGCCTGGTTTGGGCCCTGTCCAACGAGAGTTTCACTAACTTTCGAGAAGGGTCTTTTCGGTATAACGAGAGGTCTTAAGGGTCAGAATATAAAATTAAGAGAAATATGGGGGAGAAATAGAAAAAGAAGAAAGAATCTGTGCGTGCCATTCGGGCATCGTCCATCTCGCCAGTGTCATAAATGACAGAAGCCATCTCTCTTGTTGCTTCTCTCTAGAATTCTTCTCCAAGAGGAGATGGCTTTGCCCCAACACCACTTTCAAAACCACTATCAACAACCACACCACCACCACCACCAACAACAACAGCCGCACTCCAAAAATTTCAGGTATTTTTTGTTTTCCAAGTTGTAATTTTTTTAAAAAAATTTCTCTGAAACCCTATCAAAATTGAAGCCGGTTCTTCTCTTTTTTTTTTTTTTTTTTTTTTTCAATAATTTCAGAAACATTTACGCAATCGACGGTCAGATTTCTCCGCCGGCAGATTATTACAACACATCTATATTGCAGGATCAGTCTCAGCATCCTCCGTACATTCCTCCCTGTAACATATCTTGGTTCTCTATGCTCATTTTGATTGTTGAGAAATCATATGGAAAATTAAAGAAATAAAATTAACTGTGACTATATAATATCAATTTATTTTCCAGTTTCCCAAGAATTTGAAATGGAAAAAAGAACAGCTTGGTAGGTTTTGTCAACATTTTAGCTTAATTGAACTGAATAATTTATTGTGGATAAATAAATCATCAGAAAATAAATAAAAATAATTTAGCTAATAAATTTCAAGTCAGAGGGAAGGAATAGATTAAACCTTTTGCTGTCTTTCTTGATATAATTTAACATTTTATTGATGTGTTGTATATGCTTTTATTTTAGTTCATGTTGTTGGGTTCGCGCCTGGTCCAGTAAATGCAACCGATGGCAGTGATGGGGGGGCGGATATGCAATGGAACTATGGTATAGAAACCAAGAGGAAAAGATTGAAGGAACAAGATTTTTTGGAGAACAATTCTCAGATAACATCGGTTGATTTCTTTCAATCACGACCTGTGTCAACAGGATTAGGTTTGTCACTTGACAATACACAAATGGCTTCTTCTGGGGACTCCGCTTTGCTGTCACTCGTTGGTGATGAAATTGACTGCGAACTGCAGCGACAGGATGCCGAGATTGATAGATTCCTCAAACTACAGGTCTGGCTTGGGAGAAGATCCCATTGGTTATTAGTTTCCATGCCTGTGGGAATGTTGCTTTCTGTTGTTTCTTGGAAACAATTACTTTGTTAGCATGACTTTGTTAGCATGATTATGGAATTGGAAGATAATAACTGTTATTGTAATTATTTGGTGTGACTGCATTTATGATGTCATTATGCTGATATTTTAGATCTTTTATCTTATTAGGATTACCTATGATAACTGATAAGTACTTGTTTAGGTATATTTTTGATACATTATAGGTAAACATGTTGTCTACTTTAGTAATTCAATATGATTAGAACGGCTGGTATTGAGTTTGTGAGTTCAAATCTCATTCTGGTTTGGTTGGCCAAGTGTTGAATGTAGAAAGTTTTGGCTTTTGCGTGTACTGATATTCCTATTACGTGTTGCCTAGAAATCTCGACTTTTGATCTTCATTAAATAAACTGTGTCTTTGAACATTTGTCAAAATAATGGCGTGAAGAGTTACTTTAATAGATTGTTGATATACGTGTCTTCACCAATAATGGTATTTATTCTAGTACATTGTCTAGCAGTATTGTTAGATGTCTTAAAGATTCTTTTTCCTATTTGGTTTCTCTCAAAAAAGGAAAAAGTGCTGTAAAGAAGTAATTCTGTTATATGAAACATGTTAGCACTTAGTGAACTGTAGCAAACTGAAGAAACTAAGGGTAATTTAACTAAACGAGCTACGCATTACAGTGTTGTCTTCATTTTGATTTTATGCTGCAGAGTCTCTTTAGTTGGAAAATTGTTGTTGTTCGGTGATGCTGTGAATTGATGTTGTCCGAGTATGTCAGCAGTGGTCTGCTTAGGAAAGTTTGTACGGACGTTTTAATTTATAGGTGATTTGACATAGATAGTTGGACTTGTTCATGTTTTATGTGGAGATTGTAAGGTCAAATTCTACAATGTAGGTCGTGCGAAGGGTTTCAACGTAGGTGTCAATGTTCTCATCTCTTTTGTATATTTGATTCACTGTGAGAAGGGATATCTTTCCAGCCATGAGGACCCTTTGGTTAGGGGAATAAGTTATGCTGGATTTATATTATCTATACAATGAGAATGCCTAGTTGATTGATTTATGTCTCACAACTGATTTGTGGCTTGAGGGCTGTGAGTGTTTGCTTTGTCTCTTTAGAGTCTAATTGGATAAGGTCATTTATAGAATTATATTCTTTTCTAGAAAGCCCATAGTTTTCTTATGTCTCTATCATATAGGGTTGATGGCTGTTATTTTAAACCTTTTGTTTCTGTCAAAAATCTTCATCAGGATTCTGTCTGCCTTTTCTCTTTTGATTCTCTTGGTCTTGCTTTCAATGAGAGGTTTACATTTTGCATCTCTTGCCCTTATATACTTATTTTCAGGTTTAATAAGTGTGTAATATTGAAATATAATCTATGAATAAAAGCAGAATTCATAGTCATGTTGAATTAAATTGTGACCCCTTGGCTTTTTTCTTACGAATATTTTAATCATTTTATTTATTTTTTATTTCCCGTCTCTCAAATGTAACATGGCTACTCAAAGAATTATTCTAATTTCTAATTGTTTATCAACATAACAGGGTGACCGATTGCGGCAAGCTATCCTAGAGAAGGTCCAAGCTAACCAACTTCAAACCATCTCATATGTAGAAGATAAAGTTCTACAGAAACTTCGTGAAAAAGAAGCAGAGGTGGAAAATATTAACAAGAGGAATATGGAACTTGAAGAGCAAATGGAACAGTTGACAGTGGAAGCAGGTGCTTGGCAGCAGCGGGCCAGATGCAATGAGAACATGATCTCTGCCCTCAAATTCAATCTTCAGCAAGTCTACGCTCAAAGTAGGGATAGTAAAGAAGGATGCGGGGATAGCGAAGTGGATGATACAGCATCCTGCTGCAATGGCCGTGCTATTGATTTCCATCTTCTCTGCAAGGAAAACAATGACATAAAAGGGTTGATGACTTGCAAGGTTTGTAGAGTCAATGAAGTATGCATGCTTTTGTTACCTTGTAAGCATCTCTGTCTGTGTAAAGATTGTGAAAGTAAACTTAGCTTTTGCCCCCTGTGTCAGTCCTTCAAGTTTATTGCCATGGAGGTCTATCTGTAATAGGATACATGTGAAAACTTCATTGTTATTCTAATGTTAGATGTGTATTATTCTTGCCATTACGATGCATGCTTCACTTCTTATTTCAGTTGTTCGCTCAGAATGTCTTGCATGTTAAGCATTCTGCCCATAACCTTTTTTTGTATTTCCGCTAATAGCTGACAGAAATTCTGTTTCTATTACTGTATATTGGATTCAATATCTCATGGAATTCGTTGGCTTGATCGAAAATCTCTTAGTTTATAAGTATGCTATAGTGGATTAGCAATGATTTTTGTAAAATGGAAGATTTCTGTCGATATATTGAGGTCGATGTGAGTTGTTAGTAGATTTTGGTGATTAGATAGCTGAAACTATGGTAGGAATCTGTTGGTTGGTGGTGGTTGAAATTTGAATATAGTAAATTGAGGTAGAAATATGGAACCTACTAATCTACTATGATTATGTTATTATTTGATCAATCTATGTTGTGTTGTGGGAAAAGAATAGTTTAAAAGATTTATGTGGCGTCATAACTGTAGTATGGATTTTCTATATTGAGTTTCAATTTAGCATAAGATTGCTTTGGAAGATTTTCAGTGTATTGTAGCTACTAACTATTGTTGAATGACTATCATGGCAGTTACTACAACTTTGCCTTTGGGCCAGCTAATGCTAAATTGATTGTGTATGCCACCATGAGTTTACTTGTCCTTAATTTTATAGTTTAATAAAATTCATCATGATTCTAGAGAAGTTGGCTTGGAATCATCATTCGAATTTGTCTTATTAAATATTTAGGATGACCCGGTCGGATTATGATCATCAATGCACCTAAGTTTAATCAATCATTGGTTCATAAGATGATCAATTGTCGCAGTAATGACATGGGATGGCTGCTATTTTATTTTATTTTATTTATTTATTATTATATTTTTTTTAAATCTAAAATCAATCGGTAAAGTGTTTGTCTTGACCACACATTTTACGATTTAATGGGAAACTGTGAGACTCGAACTCTTATTATTACAAAAGTGAAAGGGAAATGGCTAACTACTTGATGCAGGAGAGATTATAAAAGAAATTGTTGAAGATTTTTTATTTTAAAATATTCTTGTAATCTTTTTTGATTAGAATTTGTTTTTAGTTTTTTATGCAGGATTCTTTACTGATTTCGTTTAGGATCTTTAGGAGTCTAGATTTTGAATTTGTTCCTTTAAATAGATTGTTTTAGGGTTTGGAGAATCAATTGTTAAATTAATAAAAATTAAAGAGTTTTCTCTTTTATCGTCCATTTTCGGTACCCTGCACAGGTCAACGAATTTGAAGCCTGATATTTTGGTATCCGTGTACGGATCAACAAAATATTGGCAGGTTGCTTTTCGAATTGTTCTTGCTAGTTTTTCTCGTAGACGCTTCCGCTACATCAGTTTGGTATTAGAGCCTAGTTCGCTCGGGACAACATCGCCATGGTGCCGAAAAGAAGTCCATCAAACCGGATCCCTGTAGATGGAGCCTATGAATGTAGCCACATAACACAGTTGGAGCAACATGTTGCGCACTTAGCGGGGCAGATTGCTACGTTATTGGCCAACCAAAACCCGTTCCAGGGTTTAAACCCTGATTCGGGTGATTACAATAAGTTTGAAGAAAATGACTAAGCGGAATCTGATCCTTCGTTGTTCTACGATGATACATATCTATCAGAGGAAGCTTTTGTTGATTTTGATCTACCGCCGGTTTTTGATGAAGAGATATTTGAAAAAGAGTCTGTGAGTAATTTGGGAATTATGGATTATTTTTGTGAATCACACGTTTCTTCTCACAATAAAGATTCATCGGTTTGTCTTTTGTTATCAAAAGTGATGATTAATGAATTTGTTTTATTCTATTGGAGCAATTGGATGGACATCATGACAAGAATTTAAGGATTTAAAGTTCGTCGTATACGATCTCGGTTTATAGCACTCAAAAATTTTATGTAGGTTTGTGGGATGAAGGCAATCAAAATTCGAGGACGAATTTTCTCCGACCTAAAGAAAATGATACATGAGAGATTATCAAAGATATTGTTGAAGATTTTTTATTTTAAAAATATTCTTGTAATTAATACATATTATTTTATTTCCATTTATTATATATTTAATTGGGTGTTTTTTTCATTTTTCGATTAGAATTTGTTTTTAGTTTTTTATTCGGGATTCTTTCCCGATTTTGTTTAGGATTTTTGGGAGTCTAGGAGATTTCGAAATTTTCCTTTAAATAGATTGTATTAGGGTTTGGAGAATCAATTGTTGAATTAATAAAAATTAAAGAGTTTTCTCTTTTATCGTCCATTTTTCGGTACCCTATGTATGCCAATGAATTTGAAGCTTGTTATTTTGGCATCCGTGCACGGATCAACAAAATATTGATAAGTTGTTTTTCGAATTGTTCTTGCGAGTTTTTCTCGTAAACACTTCCGCTACATCAGTTTGGAATCAAAGCCTAGTTGATGTAGTGGAAGCGTCTACAAGAAAAACTTGCAAAAACAATTCGAAAAGCAACCTACCAATATTCTGTTGATCCACACACATATGCCAAAATATCATGCTTCAAATTCGTTGACCCGCATAGGGTACCGAAAATGAACGATAAAAGAGAAAACTTTTTAATTTTTATTAATTCAACAACTGATTCTCCAAACCCTAATGCAATCTATTTAAAGGAAACAAATTCGAAATCTCCTAGACTCCTAAAAATTCTAAACGAAATCAGGAAAGAATCCCAAATAAAAAACTAAAAACAAATTCTAATCAAAAAAGGAAAAAACACCTAATTAAATATATAATAAATGGAAATAAAATAATATGTAGTAATTACAAGAATATTTTTTAAATCAAAAATCTTCAACAATATCTTTGATAATCTCTCTTGCATCATTCTCTTCAGGTTAGAGAAAATTCGTCCTCGAATTTTGATTGCTTCATCCCACAAACCTGTAAAAGACGAACTTTAAATCCTTCAATTCCTGTCATGATGTCCATTCAATCACTCCAATAGAATGAAACAAATTCATTAATCATCACTTTTGACAACAAAAGATAAACCGATGAATCTTTATGGTGGGAAACGTGTGATTCACAAAAATAATCCATAAATTCCAAATTACTCACAGACTCTTTTTCAAATATCTCTTCATCAAAAACTGGTGGTAGATCAAAATCAACAAAAGCTTCATTTGATAGATATGTATCATCGTAGAACAAGGACGGATCAGATCCCTCTCGTCACTTTCTTCAAACTTACTGTAACCACCCAAATTAGGGCTTAGACCTTGGAACTGGTTTTGGTTGGCCAATAATGTAGCAATCTACTCCGCTAAGTGTGCAACCTATTGCTCCAATTGTGTTATGTGGCTACGTTCATAGGCTTCATCTACAGGGATCCAGTTTGGTGGACTTCTCTTCATCACCATGTCGATGTCGTCTCGAGTGAACTAGGCTCTGATACCAAATTGATGTAGCGGAAACGTTTACGAGAAAAACTCGCAAGAACAATTCGAAAAGCAACCTACCAATATTTTGTTGATCTACACACAGATGCCAAAATATCAGGTTTCAAATTCGTTGACCCGTGCATGGTATTGAAAATAGACGATAAAAGAAAAAACTCTTTAATTTTTATTAATTCAACAATTGATTCTCTAAACCCTATGATGTAGGAGAGATTATCAAAGATATTTGTTGAAGATTTTTTATTTAAAAAATATTCTTGTAATTAATACATATTATTTTATTTCAATTTATTATATATTTAATTAAGTGTTTTTTCCTTTTTTGATTAGAATTTGTTTTTAGTTTTTTATCCGGGATTCTTTTCCGATTTCGTTTAGGATTTTTAGGAATCTAGGAGATTTTGAATTTGTTTCTTTAAATAGATTGTATTTTGTTGAATTAATAAAAATTAAAGAGTTTTCTCTTTTATCGCTCATTTTCGATACCCTGCATGAGTCGATGAATTTAAAGCCTGATATTTTGACATCCGTGCGTAAATCAACACAATACTGATAGGTTGCTTTTCGAATTGTTCTTACGAGTTTTTCTCGTAGATGCAGCCGTTACATCACTACTTTTACTGCTACAGCCTACAGGTGGTTGTCAAACGATAGTAGGATGGCTGCTAATTTGTCGAGGTGAATCGAACTGCATATTTTTGTGGGTTCAAAAGATGAATCCAAATAATAGACACTTGTATATCAAACGGTTTAGACATTTTAGACCAATAGGCAAAGCGCACCGTTTAGTCTGTAGTGGGCTGCACTTTCCAAAATCAAGACCCAATGGACTGGGATGGGAGCCTGTTCGATATTCCATTTGAATTTTTATTTGAAGAACTGCTTGCTCATGGTTAGATTAAAATATACAGACAGGAGAAACGTTTAACATCTTTAATTTAGATTCGGATTCAGACAAGAGTGTGAAAAAGGATTCAATTCATTTGAATAAAACAACTTAACTATTTGCGATCTACAGCAAGACCTAGCTAGGTCTTGACCACTACCAGCTACAACTACATATATATATATATATTTATAGGAGCAGCAGCTAGATTTATGGGTCTGTTTAAATGTAATATTAATATTAATAACAAAATCAAAATATATAATTAATTAATTATTTATTTATTTATTTAATTTATATCATTCACTTGTCAGAGAAATCTTGTAATAATCTGTGGTACCCTCCGGCTCCAAGTAGTGAACATGGGTCTTACAATAATTAATCAGTCAAAAGAACCAAATTCCAAGCCTTCTTTTAATTAGTTACTAGAAAATATTTAATTATTGATATATAATTATATATGCTTGTCACAACAAGTGACAAAATAATTTAAAAGAGATATTGGTAGGTGATCAATCTCAGTATCCATAATAATTATTTTTCTTTTCAAAAATCAAACTTTGTGTGTCGGAGTCTCATGACTGTAGCATCATATCCCTGTAATAAGACACAGATGAGTAAATAATTAATGTACCTTATATGCACTTTCAGAGATTTGGATGGTCACCGTTAATTATTATAACATGTTCTTCCTCATATCAAATCAAACCCTAATTATATATATTTATGCTTAATCAACAGCTGATAAAATGTGAATGGAATTAGAAGAAACAATTGAAGTTTTAATTATTAATAAACCATATATATATATATATATATATCATGTTGATGGTTGAACAACCATTGTCGCCTCTATAAAGTCCCACACCCGCATGCAGAATTAGAAGCTCATGAGCCTCTAGCTAGCTGCTTAATTTGCAGACCGAACTCGAGCCGAGCCGAGCCGAGATTATATATAAATTAAGCTCGATTAGCATTAACGTAGTATTATTATTATTATTTGACGACTTTAATCTAAGTGTTTTTTCTTCTAGTAATTAGTAAGGTATTAATTAGAAGGCTTGGGAAGCAAGTTGCATAGTGTTGTTTGGATAAAAAAACTAAAAAGTGGGAGATGGAAATGCTTTATTTTTTTCTTTTTAAGAGGAGGGAGAGAAGATTGATGAACTTTTATCTAATCATGCCTTAGAAAGTGATGACAAAGAGGAAAGTGAATATGCTTCTTCCATGATTATAACTATCTGCCATCTATTATTATTATTGTTTTTATCATTATTCCACCTCCACTTCCACTTCCACCGCAAACCCCAGCCGATCTCAGTCCTGTCATGTCCCTCTTCCACTTTTTTTTTTTTTTTTTTTTTAACAAATCATCTCATCAAACATTCAAACCCTAGCTTTTATATTATTATATATATAATTAATAACATATATCCAAATACATTAAATTGTACAAATTTTGAACTACACCATGAATATATATGTACTGGTTTTAATAGAATTTGGAAGATCAATCTCATTTGTACGTGACATGTATCTAATTGATGGGTTCGAGTTATTAAAAAAAAAAAAAAATGTATAGTAGAAAATACTATACATAACTTTACTTTGAGTTCAATCATCTAACACCCTCCTTATTCTCTATAAAGCTGTTTTTTTTTTCCTCTCTGCTTTCTTTTTCTTTCTTTCTCTTTAGTCTCCACTTTGTATCTCTTTTGGCTTCTTTTGATCAGATGTACATCTATCCATGAATTATTTTTATGGGACTCCAATATATATATATATATATATATATAAATCTCAATCTATCTCTCTCTAGTCTCACACACTGAAAGTTATTCCATATAAAACTGAACATGTATGTATCTTTGTGATACGACCCAATGACCCATAGAGCTGCCTGCACTGCACTGCACTGCATGCCTCGGGTGGTACGTACGAGAGGGCTCTCTATTAGCTTATTTTAGTTGTTGCTGCTAATGAGTCAGTCTTGAAGGGTCCCCCAATATGAATGGAATATTTGTATTTTGCATATATAGCTTGAACCATTGTCTTTACTTCTCGTTTCTCTAGATATGCCTTTCGGTTAAATGGTTTTCAATTATATTTATATATAGTAGTTTCTGTTTCTATATACTATACACCATGTGCAAGCTTTGAGCAGTGACCAGTTTACTTGTTCATTTTTGCTTACACATATACATATAATTTAATTATTTATTTGTCTGTGTGATGTTGCTTTAGTGAAAGTGAGGTAGAAAAAGAATAAGATTGTTCATGGAAAGAAGAAGAAAAGTTTTTTGTGGCCGGGTAATTAAGTAGGCATATACATGTACGTAAAAAGGTTAATAACTAATTAGTTGGTTCAAAAAAAAAAAAAAAAAACGAATTAATTAGATTATATATATATATATGGACTCTGGACATCCATCATTAGCTAACCGGTTAAGCACTTCCCTTTTCACATTAGTTCTAAAGGGTTAGAGTCCCGCATTTTTCCATAAATCGTAAAGTGTAGGGAGACTTTTCTACTGAATTGTGCTTATTAGAAAAAGAAGGCAATAAACTTTTTAAAATAAATGTAACTAACAAAAAAAATCGAAGTAACAATTTAAAAAATTTAACTATATTTTTTTAAAAAAATGATTGGGCTTCACCACCGGTGTTTGTAGTAGTTGATCTTGACATCCGATTCCAATAAATCCTGACCATTTTGTTTTATATTTAAAAATAAAAAATAAAAACTAGTCAGATATATAATGAATTTTTAGTAGTTGAAAAGGTAAATATGGATGATTAAGCAGTTGAAAGGTTAGTAATATTTCAGATGATTGGGGAGTTGAAATTAATAGTGTCTTTTTGAATATGTTCCCTAAAGAAATTGATATTCATAATCTTTGTCGTTGAATTCTTTATTTTCACTACAAAAATGCACATAAACTTTCTAGGCATGCAAGCGACGGTTGATTATCTCATCACCTCAGAAACAAAAAAATGAATATTGACACTGTTGAAAAATTTACTTCTTTTTCTATAAATAAAATATCAGTAATATTTCATTGTCTTTAATTAATGTAGAAATGAAAAAGATTAGGAGCATAATTATATTTGATTAGAGTGTTAATTTAATCTCACCGGTAAGTCAAACTTCTAATTTTATCATATATATATATATATATAGACAGTCCTTTTCTCCTCGGTGCGCACTGATATAAAATACATCAGTGTCATTGCATATGGGTCATAGATCATGGAGAAGTAATAACAAGTGCATGCAGACCAAGTTAAATCATGTGAATCTTATGATCCACATGCAAGACACTGATATATATTTCTCAGTGCAAACTGAGGAGATCAGTTATGTATATATATAAAATTAGGTAGACCTCAAGGTCCTATTTCTCAACTGGGTTTAATTATTCATATATAGAGTAATTATCAAGTGAATGATCCCTTACTTTAATTTCAGTAAGGATCTTGATGAAATTATATTGATTTATATGAATTTTGATCTGAATTTTTTTTTTTTTGTGGATGATAAATTTAATGAAATCTACCTAAGAATAAAATTTGAGAATTTTTCAAGTATTAGAACTATTTATCCCGATTTTGTTAAATACGAAGACATTGGAAATTTGAGAGAAATATAGGAATTTTTTAAAAAAATAATAATAATAGTTCTAGTACTTGAAAAATTCTCAAATTTTATTTATAGGTAAACTTCAAGGAACTTATCATCCACAAAAAATCATATCAAAATTTATAAAAATGGACGTGATTTCATCATAGTCTTTACCAAAATTGAAGTAAGGGATCCCTCCCTTAATGATTAATATATATGTATATATATGAAATTTTCAAATGATGACGTCCTGATATAACTTCATGAGGATATTGAATGTGAGTCACTCGTTTTATATGCTTTGACTCAAGCGTGTATGCACTTGTTAAAACTAGTGACTTACATTCAATATCCTCATGAAGTTATATCAGGACGTCCGTATGAGAACGAGACTGATATATATATATTGAAGTATTATGTACATTAATTCTGGTTTTTTTTTTTTGGGAGAGGGGGTCTACTCGAACCCGCAATCTCATAAGCAATTGTGAGGGGTCTCATAGCTAATTTTATTATATTTAAAAACAAAACAGAAGCGTTTCAAATAAACAAAAACAAAAACAAAAAACTTCTACTTTTATCAGTTGATTGTATTTCTCAACTGGGTTTAATTATTTCTATTAAATATAGCAGCTAGCTAAAGTTTTCCTTTTCCATAGTTATATAACTAAACTATATGATTATCATATTGTTATAAGTTAATTTTAAGTTGATTTTTACAATATATATATATATATATATTTATATAATTTGGAAGATAAGATTTGAACTCAAAACCTTGAATATTTGAGAGATGTGATTAACACCGAATTATACTTGCTGCCACAAGGTGATTTTCAATTAAAATACAATATTTAAATAAACAAATATTCTCCGGTTAAGAGGATTATGCAGGAAGATTATAGATTTGATTTTCAAATAGTTCTTTATTTTAATGATTTTCATATAATGTTTTATATACTAAGACAAGTAACATACCTGTTAATTTATATATATATTTCATATTCATTATCTAATAAGATACAAACAAAACTACAATTCAAATCATTAGAGTTTAATTTTCTTTGTTGTTTTATATATATATATATATACACAATATGCTAACTCGAATTTGAGATATTACCCGGCTGAATACCTAAATGATCGTCTTTGTAAAACCACCTCGGGTGGTCAAATTTTCTTAGTTTGTATTAATTATTGAAATGACTCGCCAATCATCAAACAAATAAACTTGATCAACTTTTTAGTCAAAGTTTCTAAATCTATAGCAACGACCAACGGGATAATTGGATAAATTATAAATATTGTTTTTGGTAAAAGAAGCAGTGACAGAGTCAGCCTACGTAATATTCAGTCACTGCACATCTGCAACAAAAATTACTAGCCAAAACAGCAAAATGTGTCAAATATTTCACAGAGTCCAGAGTTCTAAAACTCCAATTGCTTTGTCGGCTTCTCTTTTGGAAACAGTGGTGTGGTCCTAGGAACAACTTCATGTCTTTGTCTCTCTCTGTTCAAATCTCACACACCTAACACCTTCTTTAGAAAACTAAATTAACGAAAATTATTCATTAATATATATATAACATTAAAAATATATATATGTAAGAGCTGTTTAGTCATGCAAATTACACGACTAATTTCCTGTTTAATCTGCATAAGAGATTAAAAAAAACAATAGTGTGTGTAATTGGAGCACATCATTGTCATTGATGGACCGTCAGTTATGTGCGCTGATTGAATGATCTATTCCTTGCATGCTTTTTGCTTGACATGATTGACCGGCCAAAAGGGTTTTCTTTTCTCAGTGGATATTTAGTTGGCAATTATATTTTCATGATTATATATCTATATATTCAAATGTATATTTATTTTTTAGAAAAGAAAAAAAAAAAAAAAAAGAGAGAGAGAGAACAAGAGAATGAAGTGGACAGTCCGGATCGACCCAACACTACAAATGATTTGAAGAGATAACTACTGCATTTCCCCAGAATGGATCACCATCCTGATCCTCCTATATATCGATCATCAATTTACAATAATGTTTTTCTTGACGAATTTCGATGAGATCAAGAATCATCATCAGTAGATTGGAATTTTTTTTTATAATTATATGATATGAATTATTGGCTGTCATCAGAAAAAAATGCCACTTTAATAGCACTTGCTTTGTTAGTAATGGGACGTAAGAGCTTGGTGGGTCTTCTTCATATGTGTGTATATGCATGAAATGATGATGGTGAAGATGATGGAGGGTCCCAATAAATTGAACTTGATCATCATCACAATGGAATCCCTTGGATTGAGGAGGAGTAGTAGTAGCAGCAGCAGCCTTGAATTGTGGGACCTAATTAATTTAATTTTATTTATATAATTTTTTATTATTATTATTATTATTTATCTTTAACGTTCATGAGGGCACAGTATATGAAAAGAAGAGCTAGAAGAGGAAGAAGAAGAAAAAGAATGTGATGTGCATGTGATCCAACAGCCTTTATGTTCCCTCATCTCTTGTAACCAAATTATATACAAAACCAAACCACCATTCTCTCCTATCTTTGGTTTCTTTTTTGACATTCTGGGGTCTATTTACTTTTTTGTTTAATCATGTTTAGGTCATACACTCATACATTGTTGTTAATGTTAGCTTAATTAATTTGGGCCCATGCTTGTTTAGACTTCCCACTTGTTAAAAGCAAAAATTTTACTAGTGGAATTCAAATATATATATATATATATATATATCACATCAATAACTTGAATATATATATATATACGAAAATTTTCCTATGAGGATGCCCTGATAGAATTATATAAGGATATTGAATGTGAGCCACTCATTTTACATACTTTGACTTGGTATGTATGCACTTGTCAAATCACTTTTATAAATGAGTGGTTCACATTCATTATCCTGATAAAGTTATATAATGATGCTCTAATAGGAATGAGACCGTATATATATATATATATATATATATATCATTTTAAACATAACTTTTTCTTTATATGACTATAATATATATACATATATTCTCTGTAGAATATACTATACTTATTCATCAATCTATTACATATGATCTAAGTATATACATTTATAAAGTTTCACACGTTTATAGTAGGATATCTTTTTCACGTAGAAGTCTTTTAAGAAGGAATATTTGAAGGAAAAAGAGAGAAAGAAAAGAAGAAAGAAAGGGAAGGGAAGAAAAGGAAAGATATGATCTCTTGTTATTGTGTTCTCTCCTTTTAATGTATCTCTCCAAAGTGAGTTAAAAAAAATGAGCTTTAATATTCTTTTTATTGACAATCAAAAATAGGCCATGCAAAGTAGTTTATAAACTTTCATTTTTATTTTGGTATATGGAGACCCCTTTTGGACCCATATGTTTGATGAAGAGATTAGATTAGCTATGGAAGAAGCATATGCTTTTTAGTGTCTTTTTTTTTTAGAGAAATTGAAACTTTTGCATGGAAAACAAGCCCTTTATTATTCTAATGTATTTTCACTAATTGTTAGCTAGATTCCTTTCTATTTTATCAATCAAATAAACAACCTTTCGATCATTTGGGTCAATTTCTTCACTTTAAAGTACCCCTCCTATATATAAATGTAGTCTTTTGACAAATATGTAACACATAAATGACCGTGCGAAAAAGCTAATTAGCATGCTATAAGTTTCTTGATCGACTTTGAGATTGTAAATGTTATAATTTCCTGACCCATTAAAATTGTGTTAGTTGTGTTAATTTGTGAAGAGCTAGCTAACTTTTACACTTAACTAAATTAATGTATATATTGGGAATTGGGTGTGTATATGCAATAAAATTAGAGCTACCTTTTTTGTTTTAATCGGTTTTTCTATGAATTATCTACTCAGTAGGACCACGGGCTCTAGAGAGCCATCTAACTATAACCTCAAAAGAGGTGTATAGTACTGTTCATGATCAATTAAAAAAAGTTACTATCTAGGTTTTTGGAAACCTATCTGATCATCGTAGATTTTTTTTTTTTTTTTTTTGAAAGACTGATCGTAGTAGATTTGTTTAATAGAAGAATGATAAGCATCTCATGAAAGATTAAGAAAATAAAACATAAAATATTTTTTTTAATAAATAACACACAATTAGATCCTGTTTGGCAACAAGATCAACATTTTGATTTCTTGAAGCTGTAGCAATATTTCAATTTTATTTACACTGGCTACCAAGCAGAAGGGATTTATTAGCGGTTATGGAACACATAATTTTATTGATATAAAGATTTATTACTAATTACCTCAACTTCTGTCATAATGCAAGTAATTATATGAATAAAGAACTGACTTTTAAGAGGGTCGGATTTATGATTGATGAAGTATATTAAGATTATAAGCCAACAAGGGAGTAGGTCAGCTAGAGATGGACGAGTTTGGGGCATGGGCAAATGACTCTTAAGTCAGCGGCTCGAATTCTACCAACGATAAAAGCTTTCAAAAAAATATCCAGTACCGGATTAATAGATATTGTCAAAAAAAAATAATAATAAATTATAAGATAAAAGTATCACATGAATTAACGTTCTAGCTAGTTTGAACAATTAATCATATATCTGTCTCCTCTAGAAATTAATGGGAAAAATTTTGACTTTTAATCTGGATATCATGGTGTACTGTTCATAATTGTATCGGTTCATAAAATACAATATTGAGATTAGTCCTTAGATTTAGTTATCTGTCATTTAGATATTGTTTATATATATATATATATATATATATATATATATTCTAATATATATTTCTGATTAATATTAAATATTTATAACACATCACCTCTTAGCACAGCTTGTATACTCTCTTCCACATAAGTGGTTAGAGGTATAAATCTCACCATCACCATACATGCGTAATTTACAAGCATGTGTGGAGAGTTTTCTTCCCAGGTTATGGAAGTAGTTATCTCCCGTTATGGGAGCAGATATCCATATCACACAAGTATTGTTTAATCTTGGTAGGTCCGACAGTCCTATCGTAATAGTTCTTGTAATATTTCAAATATATATATTAAATATTTATATATTGTGCACTTAATTTGGCATATTTTTCGATGAGTACCTTAATTCAATTACATGAACCGTGCATATAAATTTAAGAGTAATGTTATACAGTCGAAATTTCATAATTAACCCAAATAATATGACAAGTGAGTTGTCATCACTACATACAACATGAGATGATATGATTAATAAAAAAACCAAAAAATTTAGGGCAAGTTGAATTAAGCCGAACTTGAACTATATCCACAACACTAATTCATGACCCACATTATATTTTTCACGTACAAAAAGTTTAACAAAACATGAATTAATTACTTTTCAAACAAAGAATTATATTAATTAAGCCAGGAAAAAGTATATATGTTTCACATTTTGTTTTGCATATAATTATATCCATAAATATAAAAAATAAAAAAACAATTATGTTATGGCTTTCAAAATATCTCTCTCTCACTATCTATATAAGTGTGTGACTACTGGACTGGAGTGGAGAAGTGTGATCTAGAAGGACAGAGATGTCAATCAAATAACAGAAAAGGACAAAAAAACCCTCTCTCGATCTGTCTTCTAGTTACAATTACATATATAAATAAATAAATATAAATATAAATATATATATTAAATATATAAATATAAGTGCATTAGAAAGACAAACGGGTATCTTGTCCGGTCCATTTATGATTTATATCATCACTCATCAGTCTCAGACACTGCCCTTTCCTCGTGGGATCCATCTCCCCTCCCTCTCGTGAACCCTTTTAATTTCATTCTTTTTTCATTTCTCCTCTGCACATGTTTCGCAAACCCCCATTCAAATATCCATCGTATATATGCCTCTCTGCGTGCATGAATATATTATATATTATAAATAACAAGTTAACAACTAACAAGTCTTTGAATTTAACATTAATTGTATAATTATTATATAAGGAAGAAGATGGCTGTGTACTTGTGTTACCCGCCCTAGTGACTAGTGAGTAAAAAGACAACACAACAGACAAAAGAGAGTGCGAGAAGAGACATAAGAGCGAACCTTGTAGCTTGTCGTCTATTATACAGATTTTGATTCTTTTTTTCTTTTCTTATAGAGACTAAAAGAGAGAGAGAGTTATTATATATATAAAATGTTTACAGCTTACATCAGTGTACTAGACTCTTATCAACTTTTTTATTAAAAAAAAATGTTGGTTTTTATCCGTATTCGCTCTGTGTTTTAAGTTGTCTCTCCTTGAAATTCTCATTGCAGATTAAACATATAATTATTTTATGTAATTGTTTATTTGTTACAAGAAATTAATAACATTTTTTTGAAAGGTATCGGCGGTGGTCATGTGATAGAGAGGAGGAGGAGGGAGGGGGTGTGTGTAGTGTGCAGTGTGCAGTGCAGTGGAGGTGGTGGTGGGGTTCACTTTCATTTCACTGCGTTTTAGAAATTAGAATAGAATCTTCTTGGTTCCACAACTTGTAGACTGTAGAGTAAATAGGAAGATAGTGTGTGTGTTTGTGTTTGTGTGTGGGTTTTGGGGGTTGATTTTGCTACTCATGGGTGGTGGGCTCGGGAGGATCTGTCTAAGTTGCTGACAACTTGTGAGAGGAAAAAAATTAAAAATAAATTTCAGACTTTTTATATGATATATAAATTTTTCTTTCTTTTTGAAGATTTCCATATATTATGGGACCCAATTTCTCATGAATGTCTTATGCAAACAAAAATCAAAATCTTTCGCATTAAATTTACCTGCTTCATGCTTCTTCTGGTACTATATACTGATAAACACACTCATCTTCATCAATGAGATAGGTCCCATTTGGTGTGGTATCCTTCACTGACCCACCTATTTGTACTAATCACTAATGGCATATATTAATTATTAGGTTAATCTTCATCACAACATATATATGTATTAATCAAGCTTCCTATAATTAATCCATATCAATTACAGAATTATAATAACAAAATCTAGTGTAGAATCATTAATAAAGAAAAAGTTAATTAATAATTAGAAATATTAGTT
This sequence comes from Acer negundo, assembly GCA_035582765.1. Lineage (NCBI taxonomy): Eukaryota > Viridiplantae > Streptophyta > Magnoliopsida > Sapindales > Sapindaceae > Acer > Acer negundo. The sequence continues at coordinate 6,462,991 of CM069231.1, read as the reverse complement.
TGTTGGAATTTGGAAACATCTCATATATATAAATTAAGAATATGCATTTAAAAATGAATAAGTAATATTTTTTGTTTTGAAAGCTAATACTATTGTGAGCAGGTTCGGAACGCAACTCCTACTTTAGAGAGAGAACTCTCAATATGCACTTAACGGTTTAATGAGAAAAAATGAAATTATATTTACAATATCGGTTTTGAGATCATCTAATAGTGTCCGTGTTCATTTTGAAGTCTCTAATCACCTGGTTCATAAGTAATGGATGGCAGTACAAATCAATATTCAATAGTGTATGAATATATTATATGTATGGAAGGGGAAAAAAAAACAAAAGAGGGATCACGAGAATGGCATAGAGTAATGTACAGAAACAGAAGACACCATAAAAGAAAAAAAGAACTGTTTCCATGTCAGCCGCTGCAAAATAAAATTGTACAGATTTGCAGAAGAGGCAAGTGAGGGGGTGTTTGGTGTGAAATTGATTTATATCGAGTTTTAGAAGGTCTTATTCTCAGAGTAGATGGTGTGGGAGGATACCATTTCCCATTTTAATTGAATATCGGGACTTGAAGCTGACATTGTCTCTTACCGTTTTTCTATTTTCTTCTCTTTAACAATTCAATGCCACATGCAAACACAAAACACTCCTCACCTCCATCACCAACTCTTTCTCTTATTATTTCTATCCTTTCCTTTCACTCTTTTGTATATGTAATTACAAAATTAATGTGGGTACTTGTATATTTTGGCTTTTTATTTGGCTATTTAATTGGAAACAATCTCTTTGGAATTTGATAAATTTATATATTGACAAACCGATGCGATACGAATCTGAAATTATCAGGTTAATTGAGTATTATTCACCATCAAAGCACATTTGGTGGTAATATATTTGTTATATTAATATTATGTTAGAAAGAAAAGAACTTAAAAAAAAAAAAAAAAAAAAAAACTTGAATAACTATTAAAAACTCAATAATATATTAAATTTAGAACATGGGTTTGACAGTTAACTTGATCAAATAGTTTTCACCATTAATAAAGTACCTCTTTCGGTGCTAAGACATGATCTACAGTATTTGTAAAGAAGGAAAAAAAGAAGAAGAGAGAGATATTTAGTTAAGAAACATTGCTGGATAGTGTGTATACCACAAAAATAAACAAATAATACAGTAATAGGGTATCTATTATTTTTCTTTTAAGAAAATAGTATATAACACAAGTACACAACCCAAAAAATTAATTCAAATAAGACATGATATACAATCCAAAATGTTAATTCAAATAAGTCATCAAGTGATTTATCTTTTACATAGTTGAATTGATTTTTGAATTGAACAATGTTACTAATTAATGTATCTATTATGATTTATGGATTTGTAAATTGGTAAAATATATATATATCCTCTCTATCTTACTTGTTTGTCTCTTCTACTTTTGAGAAATTAACAGCTGTCTTGTGTTATCAGGGAGAATTGCAAAAGTGTTTGCTTGTTTAAGAAGATTGGATTTGATTTTGGAAACTCCTGAGATACCACTTAAATAGATATTTAAAAATGAGTAAATATATATTAAAAAGAATCCAAAATTGCAAAAGAGAGGAATTTTTAAGAGAGTGGGGGATAACTGGGACAGTTTAACTTTGTTTTTCCAATAATGAGAATCATAGAACATGATCAAAATAATCAGTTGAGTATCTAAGTGAAATTATTACTCATCATTTTCCTATTGTTTCCCACTTTGGACCCTACCCTTTACTGTCACTTACTGATCACAAAAATGATGCATTTCTCACTTTTAAAAGAATCCCCCTTAATAATCCCCACTCATTGCAGTGTTTTTCATGCAATCTTGTTGAATTTAATTGGGACAATTGTAGTTTATTTTCTTTTTTTCATGGTATTTTTTTTTTTTTAATATTTTAATTAAGTAAACCCCCTAGCTAATTAATTAAAAAAGATAATCACCGGTTTACAATGTCATAGTTTAGTCTTACAAGGCATGAAACATTCATGCCTTGCCTGGGAAAAAGAGAGTACTGAGAGAGAAATAAATATTTTCTTGGGCGATTACAAGAAAGAAAGGAAGGAAAAAGCTGTGAGATAATATATATTCAGTTATTCATGGAAACTTTTGAGACCAATAATTCAATCACCTGAGAGACACGTCAGCAATCGATTATAAAAAATAAAAAAAATTGAAGCCGAGCCGAGAAGATAATAAGCCAAAGTTTGAGGCTCAAAGCAAAGCAACTAAAAGAAAATAGAGTCCATATATATACAAATTGTTTGTAAGTTAGTCAGTAAAGTTATGTATAGTAGTGGCCAGAGAGAGCATGTCTATTATATCATTAATCATATTTGAAGAAAAAAGAAAAGAAAAGAAAATAAGACAAGTTATGAGAAGAAGATTTGAGAAAGGTGTTGTTTTGCTGTTGTTGTTTGTGTGTAGAGAGAAGAAGAAGAAGAAGAAGAAGAAGCAAAAAATGTCGTCACCAAACAACAGCTTTAAAAATCCCATCACGTAGTTCGATGTATCCTTTAACCTTATATCTGCTAGAGTAGTAGAAAATGATGGGGATTCGAAATTGGAGTGTGTGTTGGTTCTGTGAGATGAGATGATATATACATATATATATATATTAAACAACAAACACAGACGTACACCCAAAAAAAAATAAAAAATAAAAAATAAAAAACATTGTTTTATTATGACCATAATACCCATTTAATTCATTACAAAACACAACCTGTTTAAGAAATTAAGGGTACTTGGTTTTGGTCTGCCAGATTCAACAATTAATGATTATACACTAAAATTAGAAAATGAGAATTACCAAAAGAAGGATCTGTGAAATGAGATAGTGAAAAACAGTGACAAAAATGGCATAATAAATGGGATTATATTTGGTATATAATTTGAAGTGTTTGACTAGAAGATGGATGGATTGGGGGATTTATGAGGATGATGGGGAGGGGTGACATTGTCATTTGTCAATTCAAAAAGACAGGCTACACCATCCTTCTGTGCCTGATTTTTTTTAAGTGGGTGTGCGCGGGGATCAATTGTCAGAGAGAAAGAAGAAAGAAGAAGAAATGGAGAGTAGAGAGAGAAAGAGAAGTCACGGGTTTGTCTTGAAAGGCCCTTATTTCACAGTCCTAGACAGACAGACACATATTCTCTCTCACTACATAACCGAGGAGGGAAACATAATATTATATCATTATCTTATTTTTTTTAAAATATATTTTTAAAAAATAAAATAAAATAAATAACCGCAGTATATACAGTACTGCAACAACTTACAACACTCCCCTACAAACCCTCTTCATTTTTATCCACCAAGAATCACCCCTCTTCTTGTACCCATCACAAACCCAAAACCTCTCTGATCTCTCTCCCTCTCAAATCTCTCAAACAGCAAATAGTGCTTTTGATCTTTCAATGGCGCTCATGCTAGACAATTGTGAGGGGATATTACTGTCATTAGACTCTCACAAATCGGTACCGGCGCCGTTTTTAACCAAAACTTACCAACTGGTGGATGATCCCAGCACCGATCATATAGTCTCTTGGGGAGAAGACGACACCACCTTCGTCGTTTGGCGTCCACCTGAGTTCGCTCGTGATCTCCTCCCTAACTACTTCAAGCACAACAACTTCTCTAGTTTCGTCAGACAACTCAACACCTATGTATGTCTAATAAAAATAAAATCTTTTTAACTTTAGTATATAAAGCTTTCTTTTTTATTATGTTTTGGTTACCAAGTTCTGATTTTTGATCTTGTTTTTGATGATTTTAGGGTTTTAGAAAGATTGTACCAGACAGATGGGAGTTTGCAAACGAGTTCTTCAAGAAAGGAGAAAAGCACTTACTTTGCGAGATCCATAGAAGAAAAACAGCTCAACCACAAGTCGCTATAAATCACCACCATCATCACCACCCACATTCTCAACTAATCAACGGTCCGGGTTTCTTTCCTTTCCAAGGCGGCCGAGTCAGCATCTCGCCGTCTGACTCAGACGAGCAAGCCAACTGGTGTGACTCACCGCCACTTACTTCCCCAAGAGGAGGTCCCACTGGCGTTTCAGTCATTGGAAGTGGTGGTTGTGGTGGCGGTGCTGGAGGTGGGTACAATAACAGCTCATCGGTGACAGCCTTGTCTGAAGATAACGAGAGACTAAGAAGAAGCAACAATATGCTAATGTCAGAGCTCGCACACATGAGAAAGCTGTACAATGATATTATCTATTTTGTTCAAAACCATGTCAAGCCTGTGGCACCAAGCAACTCTTATCCTTCTTCTTTGCTTCTTTGCAACAACACAACACAATCTTCTACAACACCATTATTGGCTGCTACCAATAACAATAATCCTTCTTTGGTGCAAAAGCCTTTGAACCAGCTTCTTGGGTATTATCATCATCCTAGTAGTAACAATAATATTAATAATAATATTAACCCTAAACAAGTTCCTCATCATCATCAAGCTCAAGTTTTGAACTCACCCAGTACCACATCACAGAGCTCTTTGACGTTTTTTGAAGAAGCCAACAACAACCGCAACAACAACAGCTGCAAAACGAAGCTATTTGGTGTGCCTCTACATTCCAAGAAAAGATTGCACCCTGAATATGCCTCTAATAATCCTTCAAATATGGAGACTAACAAGGCTCGTTTTGTTTTGGAGAAAGATGATTTAGGTTTGAATCTCATGCCTCCTTCAACATGTTAGTTTTCAAGAATCCATTCAAGAGAATCTTATCTTCTTCTTCTTCTTCTTCTTCTTTAATTTTTTCTTTCTTTTTGAACTTTTTATTTTATTTTATTTTTTGTTTCTTTTAAATTTTCATGTTTGATTTGTTTTTGTTCTCTACTATTGAGTGTCTGAGGAGATCATCATCAGATGATAATAGTATTGAAGAAATATCAAATATGTGTGTGTGCGTGTGTGGGTGTTTGTGAGAGACTATCTCTGTATATAACTTTAGTGTCGGTATTATTATTATCTCTTATTCCCCCCACAACCATGAATGCAAGTGGAGCAAGTTCAAATATTGGCCAAATTACAAAGGAACCATCTTTTTTAATATTTTTGTTATATGTATGTTGTTCTATTTCATTGGTGCAATTTATTGCTCTCATTCAGATTTGTTCTTCTCCTCCATCTACTTCTTCTTGATGATTTTTATGTCTGTATATTTGTTCAGTTACATTAATTAATGCAGGAGAGGAGAGAAGAGAGAAGAGAGAAGAGAGAAGAGAGAGAGTCATTAAAAAAAAAAAAAAACCAACTCTTGATGATTTCCCTTTCAGTTCTAGATAAGCTAAAAAAGCTGAGAAGGTTTCAGGCTACATAGCTGGTTCATTGACGACAATGTCTCTCTACTCTCTAGGGCTTTCTCTGATTAGTCCCATTAATGAATCATACGTACAAACAACTTACTTTTCAAAAATACTTCTTCTTCACCTGTAGAATTCAAAAGCCGATAAAAAATACTGATTTAATAAAACCAAAAAGCAACTGACACAGTGACACCAAATGATATATATATATATATACATACACATATTTCGTTTCTAAAAAATCCAAGTTAAATACTTAAATTAGTATTTATCACTATTGTTGTAAAAAAGAATGCACATTATAATGACGATTTAGAAGGGAAAAAAAAGAAGTTATAATTATAATCTCTATATATTTCTCGTTTCTATGAACCGTGTGTCAGGTATGTTAAAAACAAATACAAAGTTTTAGATCTTGTAAAATAAAATAAAAACAAAAGAAAAAAAACAAAAAAAAAGTGAGTTATTCGATGAAAGCGAAATATAAGAGAAGTGACGAAAAATGTGTTTCGAAATGTTTCCATCAAGGTTTCTATACTTCTTCTGAGAAGCAGAAACCTTGACTTTTCCTACTTTTAAGTATCTGATCAACATATTCAAAACTCTCTTTGGATCCTCTCCTTCTCTTTCGATCCTTTAAAAAAAAAACTCCTTTTTTTTCTTCTTTTTTTTTACTCTATATTTCCAAATACCTTTTCTTCTTCCGTTTATATATATATATATATATATGCCTACAAATTAAACACAGTGACCCTTGACTGGTAGATACATAAAACAAAGCTAAGCCCAAAAACCCATCTCTCTTTTTATAGCTTTGAGGGTCCCTTTGGTTGTTGTCCAACCATCTCTATATAATACAAGTAAAGTTTGACTACCCCAATTTTTTTTACTATATTTTGTATTATTATTTTTTCATGGGGAGTTATTAATTTCTAAGACAGAGAAACTGTGTGAGACAGTGATGAAAGCAAGTTTAGAAAGTCCCCCAGTTAGTATTCTTAGAATATCTTTGTCGTGTGTAATGATTTCTTCTCATAAAAAAAAAAAAAAAAAGGGAAGCTGATTTACAGTAAAAATAAATTCTGCTATGTATCTACATCTATCTGCCTAATAAGCTAGTATAGAGAGGTTTGTCTTTTTGAGAGATGAGGGGGTCACGTGCGTGAAAAGTGCACGTGTGGTTTATATATATATATATATATATGTATAAGGAATTATGGATACGTCGTCGGTTTAGTCCAAGACAAATGGGTAGAGAAAAAGTGAGTAGATTTTGGGCTTCAAAAGTGGATACGGATCATCCGCTAAAGATGCTTTATTATAAGGAAGGCCGTTTCTGTTCTGTGTTTTTGTTGCTGAACAGCCGTATTGGACCACAAAACAATTGTTTTTCTTTTCTTTTTTGTGTTTTTTGAAAGTTTAAAAAGGAAAAGAAAAGAAAAGAGAAAGAAAGAAAGAAAGAAAGACATGGATGGTTGCTTCGTTTTCTCGTTTCGTCTTCTTGAATATTACACTTTATTGACATTTCCTTTCCCTCCTGTTTTTTTTTGGTACATGAATGGTATCACTTTATTAAAGATTCAAAAAATATTGATTTGATAATAAATTAATTATATGAGTTTGTGATTTAGTGTCCCTTTCATGCATTGCATGCACCTAATAACTCTTTTTAAGTACTTTTTCAACTGTTCGAGGATTGAAAATTTAAAAACAAAAAATGAAATTAAAATTAAACAACTGAAATACGTGCAACAAACAATTAAAAAAATGAATTTGGCTTCTTGCGTAGTTTGAATTGATGTTACAACGATGGATGGAAGAATTCAAGAGTTGTCTTGGGTCAAGTGCAACTGATTGGGCATTACATGGGCTTCTACTATAACATGTTATGATTTCTTGTTGGCCTTTCAAAAACAAACAAGATCCAATAACTATACAAGTCTGTTTAATATCCATTATATATATATATATATATTTTTTTTAACAGTATGTATCTATCCAGTTAAGTTGTCCGGTTGTTATCAACAGCTTTGATGAAGTTCCAAGTTTGTTTATTATCCATTATATATATATTTTTAACGGTATCTATCTATCCAGTTAAGTTGTCCGGTTGTTCTCAACAACTTTGATGAAGTTCCAAGGTGCCGGTCAAATTTTTGTTTCTATCCAACCGCGACAGTATGGGCAACATCTGGATTTGGATATATATATATATATATATATATATTATAATACATAATATTATATGGATAACTAAATAAAAAGTTAGATCTTGATTATGGCCTGCTTATAGTTTTTATTAGGTGTGGGATCTTTGATATAAGTTATATTCGGAAAGTCTTGATTGAAGTTTTGATGATTTTGATCAAAATTTTCTAAGTTTTGAAAAGGCTTTAGATTCCTATGTTCTTTGATATCATTTCTTCTTCTCTAGATTTTGTTGATGCTTTGTGTTAATTCAGAGAACATCAATAAGTTTCTTGGGTTGTCCAATGATATTGAGTCAAACTTTTTTGAATCAGAGAACTCCCGCTTGTTAGAAGGATCCCTTGTTAGGAGGATCCCTCACTTGTCCATGACAATTATAATTTTGTTCAGACGTTTATATATATAAACCGGAAGGTTTATATATATATATATATATATATATATATTTCAATTTTTTTATGAGTATATTTCATTTTATTTATTAAAAAAAAAATGGATTCATTACGAATAAAACCACTATGTATTCGTTACAAATTGAAATCATAAATTTAAGTAAAATTTTTAAATTGAAATTTGCGAACTAAAATTTTATTTGCTTATAGTATCTGATTCTTCACAAATTACCACGCTCTCTCTCAACTCTCAAGTCTCACATATGAATATTGTGCCAAAAAAGAAAGACTCACATTGCCAAAGAGAGTTGTATTATTGCGGTGGAAGTAACCGTGGAAGTCGACGACAGTGGCATCGTCAACAAGTTGCACTTGAATCAATAACTTGGATGACAGAAGAGCGGCGTTAGCGTGCTATGAACGGAAAAGAAGAGTGAATGGCATCAAGGGAGAGATGCATAGAGGTGTGAGTGAAAAACTAAATAATTTTTTATTTATTTATAAATATTACAATAATTGGGGTTTCGTGGGGTAGGAGGGAGAGGCTCGAACTCATAACCTCATGGTATTAGGTGTGGGTGTAGGGGGTTTTACCGCTGAACCAATCTCATCTTATCTCGGGATGTACTTTTAAGGTTTGTATAATTGTATTTCAAGTCGAATTCTTGAGCTTGATATATAACCTGACTCAACCCAAGATTAAATGGGATTATGCTTTCATAACCCAATTTCATTTATTTTCTGTTACCAACGTTTGGTTGGGTAGTGATAGAATAGGTATAAAAAAAAATTGGAGTTAGCGCCAAAATAAGAATATACAGGAGAATCTTGTGTTTAAATCGTGTCTTCTTGTCATATTTATCCTCAAGGTTTAATATGATAATAAATGTATATACGTTAAGGATTTGGCTATTAAGTAACATTATTCTTTAGATTTTAATCCAATGGATCAACCAAAAGAGGAATTTAAAAATTAAAAAAAATTAAAATTAAAATGGTTAAGATTTCTCTTATAAGTTATAAATACCATGTATTGTTAATGTTCCTATCTTGACCAGCCAGGAAGGATATCTCCTATGTTGTGTTCGTCGCACCAAAGCAAAGGGGGATAAACATGGAAGGTATTCAAACCCAAGTGTGAAATAACTATTCGACAACCGACCTCATTCCATCAGGTTTTCCTAAAGAGGCACGGGGGAGTGCTTAAATGATGCGCATCTATCCCCTACATGCGTTTGAGACGGCGGCCCCAGAGCGGATACTTAGTTTGGGTCCCTCAAGGTCATGTAATACCTAATAAATTGAAAAAGGGGCTATTTATGATGCCCGTCATTAATTCCTTTCGCCTACTCTTGAAGAAATGGAAATAGACTTACCAATTGAGCCCTTCTCTGGAAGCCTAAATAAAGCAAAAAGGTTCTCGCGTAAAAGCGATCAGAATTCGAACACGTCGCGTTTTACTAGGAAGGATCGAACCTTGGGAACGAATCTACAGGGCTATCACCTTCTTTGGCCAGATCTTCCAACCTTTTCACGCTAAGCCGGTCGCCCGACAAAAGCCATTGGCAAAGGCACGACTAAACATTGAGCGAAGTCCTTCGGGGCTAGGATGTACTAAAAGCGAAAAAGTTGGTCGAGTCAGCCCCAAGCCTTCCTATAGCTGAAAGAAAAATAGTGGAAGCAACTTTAGAGTGAGAGTGGACGGTTCCAATAAAACAACCATGAAACAAGTCGCTTAGCTAACAAATCAAAATAGGACACAAGCGGTCGATAGACAGTTTGCTGCACAAAGAGCGTCTTGGCCAAGCAGTTCGTCAAGCAGGCCACGTGGATTGGCCAGGGTCTTCTTTGGCTAATGAGACGTTAATAACAGGTCTAATTCCGCGATAATAGAGCTCTGTTTCCGAACAGATTTGTCCATCAGTAACGGGGATCACATTGGTGGGAATATAAGTCGATACGTCTCCAGCTTTTGGTAAAGTTTCCTTTAATCATCTCTGGTTCTCTTTTGGTGGAAATTGGCCTTGCGCCAAGAACTACGAGATCGCCCCTTTCATTTCATTATGGGGTGACGTCGTGGATGTGAGGTCCCCCAGGAATCACAGTAGCTAAACTCATACGTTAATATAGAAAATTGTGTGAAAATAGATGTATGTTATGTTTACTGTGGTAAAAATATATATTTTAATAGAGAAAAGATTTGTACCACCGGGGTCGCGGTACCACCGTGGCCCCGTAGTGGAAAACAAGAGAAAAAACACATGAGCCCCATGTATTTATTACACGAGTCCTAAGTGTTTTCGCTTGTTTTTCAACTATAGGGCCGCGGAGGTGTCGTGACCTCAGTGGTACGTAGAATTGCTCATTTTAATAAATGATACCTTCAAATGATACAATGTTGGCTTAGTGTTACCCCATTCACAACTATACTATTGAGTTACTTGGTTCGAGTTGTATCCTCCTATAAAATTACAAATTTTTTTTTTTTTTTTCTCACAATAATCCAGGGTTTGGGGGAAAGAGATATGACTCAAACTCACAACCTCGTGAATGATATACCACCGAGCCATCATCTTGTCTATCTAAGCCCAAAATTAATTATAATAGTTCAAATAAATAAATAAATGATACTTTCGAATTCATAATTTTTAGTTTTTTACTGAAAAGAAACGATAAAAGTGAGATGAAATATACTACTTTAATGATTTTTTTTTTTTTTTTTTTTAAAAAAAACTTTGGGAAAACATTAAAAAAAAAACTTTGGGAAAACATTAAACTAGTGCTGGAATGTTGGGGAATAATGCAAACTGCTGGGCGATTTTCATTATTTCTCTAAATTAGGTACAACTCGCCACTCTCGCGCGCGTTGTGGAGGTTAAAAACATAAAAACGCTACCGTTTAATGTTTTTTTTTTTTTTTTTTTTTTTTTTCTAGTTTCAAATTCTCAATTTTTTCGCAGTACGTTAAACCCTAACCAAAACCCATCCACCTGTTCAGAAATATCCGGTCGAACGGTCGAACCCCAATCGATCACCGCGTTGTAAATTCAAAATGGAGAAAATGGACTTGGTAATCGCATCATCTTCAATCGCTGAAGCCGGCGTCGGCTGCTGGGACCTAGATTCAGGCGCCGAGCAGCTCCGATACAAATCCTGCGCCTCCACACCGCACGGACTCACTTGCGTCGGCCAACGCTTCATTGCATCCTCTCAGCTTCGTGAGCCCTCTGCTACTTCCGGTTCCGTCCTCTACTGGTCCTGGTTCAAGGTCACATATAAACTGTTCGATTCTTGGTCTCGGTTAGAAAATTAATAGCAATAACAGTTTCTTTTTTTATCTATTGTTGATTTTTTTTTTCTTTTTCTTGTTTCGGTTTTGAATGTTGGTTTATACAGCCTCAAGCAGCTGTGAAGAGCTTTCCATCGGAGCCAATCAAGCCGTTTGCGTCTAATAGCGTAGGCACGTATATTGTTGGTGGAGGTCAATCCGGAGATATCTATCTGTGGGAGGTAATTTTCAATATTTGATTTGTTTTGTTTTTGTTTTTGCGTTTTTGTTTTTGTTACTTGAAGAGAAATGTGTTCTGTTATGACCTAGGTTGAAACCGGTAGATTGATAAAGAAGTGGCATGCTCATTACAGAGCAGTTACATGCTTGGTGTTTTCCAGCGATGATTCGCTTCTGATTTCTGGGTCCGAGGATGGATGTGTTAGAGTTTGGTCACTTATAACGTATTTCCTTACTGTAACATATATATATATATTTATTTATTTATTTATTTTTTCTTTTCGATTAGGTCCTTTTGTGTGATGGTTTTGATTTGTTTCTATGTATTAGTTAATTTCATTCATTTTTCTGTGTAAATTATAGGGTTTGTGATGACTATGAAAGCCAACATGCAAGCCATCTCTATGAGTATAGTCTTACAGAACACACTCTGTGTGTAACTGATATTGTTATTGGTCAAGGAGGATACAATGCAATTATTATATCGGCTTCTGAGGATCGGACGTGTAAGGTAAATTGGGTGCTTTTATTATTATTATTTTTTTCATTAGGGAAATTAGTTGTATATACAGTAACAGGATTATGGTATTAGAAATAAGTGTGGACATTATAAGTAGCTAGTGACTTTTACTTTTATCAAAGCTGATACAAAATTTTTGATTATCTATTAATTTTAAAGTGAAGAATAATTTTTGTGACTCTTAAGAATTCAAAAATGAGAAATACCTGTCGCAGTATTTGTAGTTGAAATGACCTAAGAGAAATGTCATGACTCAGTGAGAAGAAAAAACTTATGCTTTATTTTTGGTTGAATTGGGTAACTATTGGAAGTGACGTGTGTCCCTGATATATTTCATGTATATCTTTGAATTTTTTTTTTTATAGTTCTTAATTTCAGAACTTTATTTTCAAATGGTTTGCTGAGTGATAAAAAGCCAGCATCAGCATTCAAAGTACTATCGTAAATTGGCAAAATATGATATTGGGAAAGAGTGATTCTAACTATTATTTATTGCTAATATCAAAGCCTTATTACCTAATATAGTTCAGGATTCGAGATGCTAGATACAATCAGTTGTAAAGAAGGAAGAAGTAAAGTTAAATGAAAATTTCCTGAAGCAGGGAAACTATGGATTTAGGCAATGATATTCATAGTCATGTTTGTTTATTCTGATTTATATAACATAGAAATTAAGGAAGAGCTAAAAATAGGTAGAAGAAAAATCATGAGGAAAGAATCTATGGAAAGGAGGGTAGAGAGTGAACTTTCAAAATTGAATTTTTGACTTTACAAACACTGAATGAATTTAAAATTCACATTCTTCTTTCTTGACATTTTTTCATTCTTTGCCATAATGTTAAGTATTAGCATTTTATTCTATATAATAGTATATAAGAGTTATATTTCAGAAAAAAAACATGTATTAAAATAGCTTTAATATGTATATTTTTTCATAGGTCTGGAGCTTATCGCATGGAAGGTTACTCAGAAATATCGTATTCCCATCAGTAATTGATGCGATTGTACTGGACCCTGCTGAACATGTCTTTTATGCTGGAAGTAGAGATGGCAATATCTATATTGCCGCACTTAGTGCAGAAAGCTCCTCTAGCAGCAGCTATGGGAAACATATCCTTAGTTCATTATATGATCACAGGTTTTTTGTTTTTCTTATAGTCACACGTTAAATTCATGGATTGAACCTTTCATTATTTGACCTCATCTTTTATTATACAAGTTTCAATATTTTTTATTGTTAAATACTTTCTGCAGCTTTGGGAGTTCGCCTCCTAGTTGCTATAGTAGTTGAGCTGTTTACTTGAATCTTCTTTACTGCATATGTTTGCGTTTCGTAATGCTAACAAGAGTAACTTGTTCTTGATCTTATCCACTTTCAGGAATTTCTTAGATTTCTTTGTTACTGTTAGCATCATTAGATATGGTTGATAACTAAATTTGATTATAACATGAAAGAGTCCAAATGTATTATCCAAACTTAAAGACATTTTAGAAATGTTTTAGAACTATATATGGGTTCCATGAAATAGTAATAACACCGTTGTAGTTGCCAGATACACAGAGATGTCTCTATTCTTTCATAATTCAAATATTTGAACAAGACTTTTGTCCTAGCTAGACTTGAACTGTCTGCTATAATACTTGGGTTCTGATGGATTGAACAAGCTCATTCAATGTAGTTGTAGATCACCATTTTTTTTTTCCCTCATTCAAGGTAGTGGTAGATCCCACAAGCTCCAAATCACTCATGGTGTTATTTCATTTATCTTTATCAATTGAAAATAGAAAAAAGAATAGGAAACATAGGAACTGATTACAGAAAATAGATCATGTGTTCATCCCATAGTTGTCAAAGGCGCAGTCAGGTGCGCGCCCAGGTGCTGGTCTGGGCGCACGCTTGACGGCGGAAGGCGACGGGGCTCAAAGGCACGTTTGATGTGCCTGATAGTGTTTTGTGTTTTTTAAGGTTTTTTTTTTTTTTTTTTTTTTTGAAATGGGATCGAAATAAAAAAGTTCAAGTGAAATATGTTCTTTTTTGATAAAAAAGAAAGTTGAAAAGGGTCTAAACATAAATAAGAAATAGAAAGGAAGCCCTAAATGAATGAAACAACACATATCATCGACTATCTCCTCTCCCCTCGAGGTCCCCGGAGAGACTGGATGGCTGTTGATGGTTGCCGGAGGTGTCTGAGTCCGGCCAGTTTGTTGCGGAGCATGGATGGTGGCTGCTAGGGATTTGTGAGATGGTGGGTGGCTGCTAGAGTTTTGTGAGATGGTGGGCTGCTAGGGTTCTTTTGTGATGGTGGGTTGCTGCTAGGTTTTTTGTGGGATGGTGGGTGGCTGGTAGAGTTTTTATTTGTGTGGAATAGTGGCTGTTAGGGTTTTTGTGTGATGGTGGCTGCTAGAGTTTTAAAAATACACTGTTATTAATTATTTTTTTTTTGCGCCTTGATTCGCTTGGGCGCGCGCCTCGCCTTGTGCCTCAGGCTCCAGAGGCCTATTGTGCCTTGAGGCGCTTAACGCCGTTAACAACTATGGTTCATCCATACTAGTTGTCTTCTTGTCACATAAAATGACAAAATGATAGATAAATCCACCTGAAGTTCAGTTACTATCAATATGAGAGCAGCTTAGATTCATCAATCATTAAAGAATAACACAAAATTGGTGTAGGTTGTAGCTTTCCCTTATGCAATAAACTTCACCATCTTGTTTCTCTAGATTTACAGATGTCAAACCCATTGTGTATCTTCATATTCATTGAATTCAATGGTCTTGGTATTTACACCTTGTTTGGAGGAACGTCCGTCAAGTCTTGATACTTTGGATCTTGTCCTGAGATACAACACTGCCTATATGAAAAGAGAGTCAATTAGAAACGTTACCCACTTCATATGTAACAGGCTGCTTGCACGCACAGGCCACAGTCCATTTGGAGGAATAAAATATTTCCTTAATCATTTTGGGTTAACTTGGAAAATTTGTTTTGTGCTTTGTCCAAAATATCATTTATAAATAAATTGTTACCCAGATATATTCTTCGGAAAATATTAATTAGAAACAATTTTCATTTGGAATGCATTTCTTGTGCCAATGATTACGATGTAACTCGCTTTCTCTAAATTATAGATCGATTTGAAATTATTTACTTTAATTGATATTTCTAACAAAATGTTGTAGATGATTGATTCACATCCTTTCTTTGGAATGTACAAGCTTTTTTATTTTTTTAATTTTTTTATTTTTTTTATTTTTTATAATATCAACCTGTTTCTCATTTTACTTCTAAATATAATTTCCTTCTATTTCCCCCATGAACAGCAAGGCTGTGACTTGTTTGGCATATAGTATAGAAGGAAATCTGTTGCTTTCTGGATCAGAGGACGGCATGGTTCGCATTTGGGACCCAAGGACCCTTAACATTGTCCGAATGTTCAAACATGGAAAAGGTTTTGTTCAAACTAATGTTTATATATTGCTTTGCTGTGTTGCATTTATTATTGTACTCTTTTAGAACAATATAATGTGTATCCAAGTAAGGAATTTCTGAAAGCACAAAACATTAAGAAATTTTTTGGTAATGATCATTGGATTTCTTGGTATTCGGAATTAAATAAGGGAATTAGTCTCTCTAGTGCATGACCTTGAAGCAACTCTAGATATTTTCTGTACGGTGTCTTCTTATAGTTTTTGTTCATTGACACTAGAGGACTACGAGTACTTAAGTTAACACTTATCATTTAATTCCGATTTGTGGAATTTAATAGAAATGTTAACTCTTTTTTTTTGGTCTTTCTCTTGAATTGCTATAAAGTTAGTCTCAGTTTTCCATCGAGTGATAAGTTTGTTGACGACCCTCATCCAGAAATGTTTGAATTATGAAGCGTGTGAAAATTTAAGTTAGCGAAACTTATGAGATGTTTTAAGCATGATTCTTAATGAAGTTTCATATACTTTTAGGCAATGTAATGTCAAAGGATTTTAGCACGATTTTCCTTCGCATTAATATCACTTTGATAGTTAGAAATGCGGGCCTAGATTTATTAATTTCATGTGCTTCTATATTTTCATCACTAGTTTGAGAATGAGACTTTGCAATTGTACTATATATATATGCTAATAATGTTTTTCATATTAAGTTAAATATATTTATCTTTTCCCTTAAAGCTCCTTTACTTGATGTTGGCTCTCATCGTTTGGGCAGTATCGTTGCCACAGTATTAATTTGCGCAATTGCAGTTACAACATCATGGCAACGTGTTGGTGTTGTGGCTGCAACAATTGTTGCTGTGGCATATACATTCTCCCCTCATTTTTGGCGGTTATTGCATTTTCACTGCTGTTTGGTTCTGTGCTTAACAGGTCCTGTGAACAATATTCTTGTCGTTAGACGACCAAACTTCCTTACTTTGGGAGCATTCTCAAATTCACATGGTTCGTCAAGAAGGCATGGGTCACTATTACCTCCTCCACTGGAAAAATATGTGAATATGGATAAAGACGCAAACAAGATGGGTGTCATCCATCTTCCCACTGCTTTCAATGTTCTTCCCGATGTTCCATTCAACAATTCTCACATATTGGATGAACATGTTAAACTAGTGGAGGTTTTCTATTTCTTATCGAATGTTCTTGATACTTTATGTTATCTTAGATGTGATTTTTATATTTTTTATTTTGTTCTCACGTTGTAATGTACTATGCTTGGCTTCTATCTTCTATTCCAAATATTTTGTTACTTATTCTCCTGAAGATGAATTGCATCATCTTCCATCATCCTGAAACTGTATCCATTTATATTTTGTGGTGTTTTCTCTGCAGCAACAAGGTTCTTCTGCTGCAAATGAAATGGAGGTGGAGAGACTAAAGCTTGAGAACAGAAAAGCCATGCATATGGTTCAACAGTGGAAGAAAATGTATGGCAACCTGCATGAGTTCTGCGTAAATGAATTTTTGAAAGGAGACGACGAGCTTTTGAAAGGAGATGACGTGGGAAAACCGATTGAAATGTTGCCTTAGACAGGTGTAGTCTTTGTACAAAAATAGCAACCCAGTTTTGGTAGTAAAAATAATTTATAGTTTGTCTGATGACAACCCCTACCCGCCAACTTCCCCATTCACGTTTTGATGAATTCTGAAATTTTCATTTTATTCTCCTTATATAGCAGTTTTAATCCAGGCTTGAGAGATTTTCAATTGATGATGCTATGTCATCTCAAATTTAAGATTATGAAGTGGATGTGCTTTCTTTATAGGGTGGTACTTCTGTATTGGAGAAGTTCCATCGATCACAGCTTTTTGTTTTTACAGGTGTTCTACGCATTCGCTTACATTGTTGGATAACAAAATTGTCTTAAAAAGGTACGCACATTCTTAATTTGTAGTAATATTAAACTATCATGCCTATTCTGAGAATGATTCTGAATGCATGACAAAATTTGCTAATGTTTGCTTATATGTTAAAGATCCTAGTGTAGTTATGTAGATGTGGTGGTAGTCTTTTCTAT
Source organism: Acer negundo (assembly GCA_035582765.1). Taxonomy (NCBI): domain Eukaryota; kingdom Viridiplantae; phylum Streptophyta; class Magnoliopsida; order Sapindales; family Sapindaceae; genus Acer; species Acer negundo. Next base: position 6,445,509 of record CM069231.1, on the reverse strand, counting down.
AATCAAAACTGTTCGTTAAAAGCACTCGAGACACCAAGTTTTCTGAAATTTTAGTGAGAAATGATTCTGTGATTAATGTTCGAGTGTTTTGTTATTCAAAAGGAATTCCAGAGTTGAGTTTCTTTTGCATTTATCTGCACTACTCATACAAATATTGGTGTGCCTGGTGGTCTGCAATCCAAGAAACCATAAAGCTTGGATGATTCTATTTATCATTAGATAATTTATTATGTGCACAGAAAAGTCCAGGAACTCATTGGAAAACTCGGAAATTCCACAGGGTGAGGGGCAGTTTGGATATTATCTCAAATTTCCCCATATGAAAAGTTAAAATCCATGACCAACATTTTACAAGTTTGGACTTATCATTCTACAGGTCGATGAACATGGAAACCAATGACACTTGTGATTATTGTTTTTCTCATAATCAATGAGTTGAAACTGTTGATCTGCAGTGTTCAGGCCAATACTCTGGGTCATATACCACGATATTCTAAATTCTAATTGTGAATTTCATGAATATATTGGATTTGTGTTTCTGCAGCTAGAGTTAATGGCTACACCCCACACCGAATGTTTTGTTTTTTTTAATGAATACACTGAATGAGGTTTTAATAGCTACAAATGTGGTTCTTAATTTCCTTCAAGGTAGGCAGATCAATGTTTTAATCAAATATTCCCCGAGAAGATTTTCTCCACCGGCTGCTACGTCTTTTTGACTAGTAATTGATACAACACATAGCCCAAGAGGTGCGTAGAGCCCAATATTTTCCATTTAAGGCAAAGAAGAAACGGTGAAAACAGGACGAGGCATGTCAATTGTCATGACGCAAAGAAACCAAAAAATCAAAAATCAAAAAAAAAGAAAAAAGAAAAATGACTCGTCTCTACTCTTCTCTTCTCTGCTCAATCAAATTCTTTCCCCACACTCTTTTCCTTCACCAACAAAGTTTCCCAAAGATGCTTTGACTGTCTGTTTTTCTCAATTTGGCAACCAGAAAACGATCCAATTTCAAATTGTTGAAAATCATGTAGAGAAAAAAATTAAAAAAAAAACATTAAAAAAAAAAGTGGGACCATCTCTGATTGAATAATGTCATCATCAATATCATATGATATGATATAATAATAATAATAATAATAATAGATTTTTTATTTTTCCTTGTGAGAGGCTTGCTTGCAGTTCCCGATGAGGAAAGGTGAGAAAGAAAGTGGGGGGAAAATAATGATTAAAATAAAATATAAAAAATATATTTGTTTTGTTTGATTGAGCATATTAATACAATAAATACAAGAGAGAGCCATTATAATTATAAAAAAAAATGGGATATGTGGGGGAGAGAATGAGAAGATAAGGTGGTGGAAGCAGAAACCGTGATAATAATGCTAAGTAAAAAAAGCCGATAACCCAACAGCAAGATCTCTATTTCTGGATTCTTTTTATCCATTTGACCCTCTTCTTCCACAGAACATGTCCCTTTATGAATATTATGTCTTCTTCATTGTAAATAATAATAATTATTATTAATATTATAATGCTTTTGTGACTGAGAGAAGGGTATTTCAGGTCATCAATTAACCTGTAAAACTGCTTTGAAATCAGGGTGCGGGAATTGGTGTTGCAGAAAAGAGAGCAGGCAACACCCCAACAACACAACACATGTTCTTTTTCCTTTCTATTTATAATTTTCTCCTTTTATTCCACTTTAACTATGTATATAATAATCTCACTCAAATCAAAATAAAACTTTTAATTATTTTTTCAAGACATATATGGAGTCTGCATATATAAAGTTTAATTACATTCGAAGTTTCCCATAATAAAAAATGATATTAATATTCTACTGCATGCCTTTCGATTTATTGATCATATATTCATATATATGTGAAATGAGGACAGAAAAAAAATTGGAGATATAAAATATATTCATCGAAGACATTATTATTATTATAGTTGTCTGCATTCATGAGTGGACATTTTTAGTATCTCACCAGCTACAAGTTATATTTACGTGCATGGAAATTAGTTCAATCAATCAAATCAAAGTTATCGTCCGACTCTATAAGCAAATCATGGAAGGTCGTCTGTAGTTTTGGAGAGAATAGATTAAATTACTGTAAGGGAATTAATTAAGGCAGTTAAAAGCGTTATTGTCTGTACAAAAATGGCAAAAATCAATAACCTTGTCTTCTTCTAGATGCCTTAACGCCATTATCAATAACCCTAGATATGTCTTCTTATTAATGTCTACATCATATCATTATCACCTCAGTTGGTGGTCCACAACAGACCTATATTTTTGGATCAATTATAATTGTAAAAGATTAAATCATTTATATATATATATATATATATATATATATGAATATATACAAGGAGCTTAGAGTGAAAATTTAGTTTGCAATTAATGTTTTGGTCTGTAGATTTTATTGTAGAATCCAGATCCAGAGCTAAAAACTATGCATGGGAAATTAATTTCTTTTAACTAATTAATTTAAGTTACAGCAGATAGATTATCCTTTACAATTATTTGGAAATTTATTTTTGAATAATGTTACAATCTCAAATAATCTTACAGATGATATGCAACTTTACATTATTCATTTATTACGTGATAATTATAAATAATTAATTATATTCTTCATAAGGACAATTGAGTTAAAAATTTGGTATGAATAGTATTGTTATTTATTTATTTTTATAATTATACAACTGTTTTTTTTTAAATAATAATTATACAGTAGTTGGAATCCCTGATAATATTATATTACTCACTAAAATGTAAACCCAAATTACACTTATCTAGCAATTTACTTTTTAAGATCTCCCACTACAGAGGTATTAATAATGTTACAACCACTTGATAAATTGAACCAATGATTGAATTTGGAACAATGGTTTTTTTTTTTTTTTTTTTTTTTTTTGCAATGGTTGGCTTTTGAATACAGAAATTGCAAATGAATTTACAATCTAAATCTTAGATCGCAAAAGTCATAATTAAAGATTTCTCAAATATTCCCGAACAAGTTACTCGATCCTTGCCAAATCATAAAAAATCACAAAAAAAAAAAGTAAAAAAGTTACCCCATCCTTATACGTAACAGACAAATGAAGAAAGTGAGTAGCAACAATTGTCAATCAATATACAGTACATGATCGACAGGAACTTCTACTAGAAATCAATGAGAAATCTATATATCATCCGAGAGTGAAATCGAAAAAAAATAATTTAATTAATTAAAAAATAAACTAAAAAAGAAAGACATTAATTTTTTTTCTTTCCAAATTGTTTTATTACCATGAATATATAAACTAGAATGTGGAATTACTAATTATACAGCTCCACCTAATATTATTGTTTAATGGTAAAAGATATTCATTCATTTTAATAATATCACAGTTTAAATCGTCAGTAAACGCGTAATATAATATATATATATTAATTACCAAAAAAGAAGAAGAAAAAAAAAGCCAGTTCACGACTCGAGTAAAGTTGGTTAGCAGTGCAATTTTCCAGCACATGAAGCAGTCCGGTTGCATTAGGACCTGATCCATCTCGAAAAGCGTTCCCGTGAGTGAGTGAGGGGTGGTTTACGCTGTAGCAGCTGCATCATCATCTTTTATATATATATACGGTTCTGTTCCTATCAGGATATCCTTATATAACTTTATCAGGATATTGAATATGAGCCACTCATTTATAAAAATGATTTGACAAGTGCATACATACCAAGTCAAAGTATGTAAAATGAGTGGTTCACATTCAATGTCATTATATAATTCTATTAGGATATCCTCTTATGAAAACTTATATATATATATATATATATATATAAAAAGATAATATTGCAACATGTAAGAAGATCACACAGTGTAGGCCCCCCCTTCCAATTTACACACTAGTACTGGTACTACCCGGACCATTTTCATTTGTATGCACCCTTTGAATCTACTGTTCTGGATATACCGGCAACCGGCCGATCACCGGAAAAGAAAACAAGTTAACTCATTTAGAAAGGGTCTGGTCATGAGATTTCTGACACCTGTCATGTGATTGTAGGGTTTCAGGGTTCTTAAAATAGATAGTGAATTTTAAGGCAATGTTAGAAGAGTACCTCCAACAATTCCACTCAAATGTTATGTAATATAGCTTTCATCAGATAAAATAAAAATAAATAATGATTCATGCACCAACAAAAGCACTTATGATAGTCCCTGGAAGTACGGTTGGTAAATCTGAGCCCTTCAAATGGTGGGCCAACCCCACTTCCATCTCTGTAAAACTTCTAATTTTAAGCTTCTTTTTCCTTTCTTGGTAAATACTATACTTATTTTACTATATTTATTATTCTTGACAATATTTAAGATGGTCACTTCAAATCCTCAGATTCACTGCTCAAATTATTATATGGGTATATATATATATATATATATATGACTAAAAAGATGAGGTTGGTCCGGCAAACCCTTCACACATGCATCACGAGGTTACGGGTTTGAGTCATTCCCCTCTCTCAAAACCCTCGAATTTATATAATTGTGTAAAATACATATTATATGACTAACTATTGCCTATTGGTCCATCTCTTATCTTGTAGAGGTGGTCCAAAAATATTTAATGGTCCAGATCAAAATTAGAGCATTCTTTGCTTTTCTCTAGGTATATACCAATCGCCATAATTGACTTTTTAACTTTCAGTGCGCGTATACGTCCAATCTAATCAATTAATATCATACAACATTGATAATCAAACACACGATCCAATATTAAGTGAGTTAAAAGGTATATATACAAACTAACAAATAGTTTTTCTGCTTTAAACCTTCTATTTCCAATCTTGGAAGTGAATTATTTCAAAATAAACTAATAATAAACCCTAGAGAGTAGGGGGGAAAAACCACAACAAAACAAAAGCTGAACAACTTTGTGATAACTTGCAGTAGGGTAAAAAAGATTGGAAAAAAAGTTACAAAAAAGTTACACTTATATATATATATATATATATATATATATATTCAACCTCTTGGCTATTTATATATATATAAAATATAGTTTCTTGTCACTTGATAGTCTGTTCCCGATATCACTATTTTATTCCTTTTTTTTTCCTCTCTTCACTTCACTTTCTTCTTTGTTACCTTTGTTTCTACTACTTGTTTTCCTTTGCTGCTGCACATTCTGATAAAACTCTCAGTCTCTTCTACACTTCTCTCTTCTAGTCTTTTACCTTCCCCATCCCTCTGTCTCTCAGTTGTCTTCAGCTCTCTGTTAACTACTTATCGTTTTTTCTTTTCTTTTTCTAGATTCTCTTTATTAAAAGAGAGAGAGAGTCATATTAAAAGGCCATGGAAATTGACCAATTAAAGGCTGCAACAGAAGATCAGATGGAGATGATGATGATGATGATGCAGATGGACAAATTCCCGGACTTTTACCGCTCCTATAACGATGTCTCTGAGACTGGTCCAAGCACCAACAATGGCTCCACGACACATTTCATCGACAACAATACCCCAAATGTCTCTTCTCTTCCTCTCATCAACCAACCATCCACCGTGTCCTTCACCGGAACCACCACCACCCCACCGGATTTTCTATCTTATTCAACCAATGAAAGATTTTGGATAGGCGGCGGCGGCGATATTGAGGATCATTCATCAGGCGGGACAAATAACATTTCTTATTCCACACCGTCACAGAAGCGGCACTCAATGGCGGCGATGAGGGAAACGATTTTTCGAATCGCGGCGATGCAGCCAATTCATATAGACCCGGAATCAGTGAAGCCACCGAAGAGAAGGAACGTGAAGATATCGAAAGATCCTCAGAGCGTGGCAGCGAGACATAGAAGAGAGAGAATAAGCGAAAGAATTAGAATACTTCAAAGACTAGTCCCTGGAGGAACAAAAATGGACACAGCTTCTATGTTGGATGAAGCTATTCACTATGTGAAGTTCTTGAAGTCTCAAGTGCAATCACTGGAGAGAGTAGCAGCTAATAGGCCAACTGGGATTGGATTCCCTGCTCCACTGTCTAGTGGGACTTATCTTGCTTTGGGAAAAGCATACCAACAGTCCAACCTCAACAACCTTAATTCACTAAATAATGGTCAGCATTTTGGAGATGCTAATAATAATTAGCTTAATTAGTGTTAAGCTATAGTTATAGCTGGAGTAGTATTGTTATAAAAAGTCACTAATTTTTTTTACAAGTCTTGTATTAGTAGTTTATTATGGGGTTGTAAATTAGATGATCAATCATGTTTTTCTTGATCATAATTTAGACCTTTTGTAATCCTTGTTGTTTGCATTGTTGTTCTATCAATGATGAGAAATAATATTAGATAGTGATTATATATGATCCAACCGTGTTTAAAGTTCATGAGAGAATCTCTTTCTATGTCTGATGTTTGATGTCTGATGATGTCTCTCTCTTTCAATGTCTGTAAAAGGACTATAAGTGGCCACCTTGTCTGATGAGGAACTCAAAATCACGCAATTCTAATTACAGAAGTGAAAAACCTGACCCCAAAGATGCCGTATTCTACAGTCTACACAGCATAACCATGTACAGTAGTAGCTTGTTTTGGTCTTGAGAAACAAAGAAACCATTATGTTTTTTCTTTCTTTCTTTTCCGGTAACAAATTATTAATCGAAAATGTTGACACGTGCTTAATTGTAAGACATTTTTGAGGTTGTGTTATTATGTATTAAATGAATAAATTTAAATTTTTGTTGTTATTATTGTGTATTAGACAATGGTGTGGTGTGTTGACAGATCGACTTAAAAGGAAAAAAAAAAATATATCTTTGTAATGTCTACTATACCAAGAAAAATCGAG